>JAMJFZ010000573.1:5697500-6087500 GCA_026225945.1 Cricetomys ansorgei
TCTAGAACCCCCTGAAAGTTGCACTCACAGGTGTAGCTGCAGTCCTTCCAGCCACTCTGGGTTGAGGACAGAGAGCAGGACAAGAGAGAAGGTGAAGCTGTGGAAAGAGTGACATTCACACCACTGGGGTCCTCCTTCCTGCTTCTTACCGTCTCAGGATCAGACAGCTGGCCTTCCAAGGGCCTCATGGGACTGGGATGCTTTGTGTTGCTTTGAGTGACATCACCTTATCATGATCACTTACCCACAATGTCCAGGGCCACCTCTAAGGGTATCACCAGCTATGAGCCCACTGGCTACCTGGAGCCGCAGAGAACACATGAGACACACAATCTGGCCACACCCCAATAAGTGAGAAGTCTCCATCCACCAGGAGGCCACAGACAGCAAGGAGTGACAGGCATGCTCAGGTCAGCTTGCTTCTCAGTAGCTCAGCTGTAAAGGTAAATAATCTCTGTGTTCATTCTGTCTTTATTTTAAAAATGAGCATCAAGAAGACTGGGGATGGGGGCTTAGTAGGTAAAGAGCTGTCTCACAATGATGAGGACACGAATCCAGAGCTCCAGATTCCACATAAAAAGTCAGACAAGAGAACACCTATCTGTAACCCCTGAGCTGGGGGGGGAGGGGGACGACAGACACTGAAGGTCAGTTTGCTGCTCAGTCAGTCTACCAAATCAGTAAGCTTCAAGTTCAGTGGGAGACCTTGTCTCAAAAAAGAAAAAAGAGAGAGAAGAAAGAAGAGAAAAGGAGAAGAGGAGAGGAGAGGAGAGGAGAGGAGAGGAGAGGAGAGGAGAGGAGAGGAGAGGAGAGGAGAGGAGAGGAGAGGAGAGGAGAGGCAGGAGGGATGGCTCAGCTCTTAAAAGCACTGGCTGTTCTTCCAGAGGACCTGAGTTTGGTTCCCAACACCGACATCTATATACCACTATCCATCTATAGCTATCTATACCTGCAGCTCTAAGGTACTGGCACTCTCTTCTGGCCTCCACGGGCATTAGATATGCACATGGCACACAGATAGACATGCAGGCAAAACACCCATATACATAAAATAACGTTAAAAAGAGAGGGAAATTATTAAGGAAGCCACCTGCACACATGCGCACACACACACACACTGAATATCAAGCGCATGTTTGGAATCCATGGTAGCAGTGAGTAAAGGCATTTGCCAGCAGAGTGACTACAAAGCAGAGCTTGTACAGCTGTCAGCTCTTCCAGCCTCAGCCAGGCAGGTGGCTTTGACTGATGGTTTGCGCCCAGAGCAGTGACAGAGCCCCCAAGTGTCAGGAGGCCTACTGGAAATAAACTGCTTCTGAATTCATCCTGGCAGGGCTTGCGGCACACCCACTGCGCTCCAAGGGCGGGGGGGGGGGGGGAACAGTCAGACACGCGGTCCCTTCCTCCAAAGTTTTGGCCCAAACTAATTGCAACTAAGGATGGGTGCCATTTCCCAGCATCTCTTGCAAACTTACTCCTAATCGTCCTCAGATCGTGGCTCCCTCATCTCACAGAGCCACCTGCCTGTATTCAGTGACCAGGCCAGACCTCCACAGTGTGGGCTGTCCAACCCCTCTGGGTGCTGCTCTCTTAGCATCTACCACCACTGTAGACTTATATCTGCTCAGGTGGCATGGGATCAGAGCTCACAGATGGCTCATGGCACATGCTCAGTAAACACTCCTTGACTGAGTGCAGGAGAACCGAGTGGCTGTTTCTCTGCCTTCCGGCTGTGGACCCAGAAGAGGCTTCAGAACCGACTGTAGTCTGTAGGATAACAGCAACGGGGCTCCATCCCACTGGGCCCTCAGTTACAAGGATGGTCATAGAGCAGATACTAACATCTGGAAAGGACTCGAGAAGCCTCCACTCCAGTGCCCAGGGAAGCTGTACACAAGGAGAACAGCCATGAGGACCAGCAACCAAGTAGACTGCAGATTAAGCCCATAAAAGACACAATGGTAGCTACCAACTTTAAAAGCAATCAGCCAGAGACCACTGTGGTCAAGAATACGAAGGCAGACAGAGGCCTGGACCTCACCCTGCAAAGCCAGTGTCAGTCCATGAGGCATAAAGTAGGTCACTGCTCCCCGGCAGCCAGGAGCTGTGTATTTTTATAACTGGGTTTGAACACTGTCAGGTGATAAGCTTATAACACTTCTGTCCCCTAGGGTGCGGCCTGGATTCATGAGCCTTATTTTTAACTGAAGGGAAGGAGGGCTGCATCGAGAGTCACTGATGTACAAAGATCCCCTGAGCCTCAGAAAAATCAGACAGACCATCAAGGTGGATGCCCTGCACGGTGGGGACCCAGCCATGCTCAAGGCTAGGAATTATTGCTTTTCTGAGGACATATCCAGCTGTGGCTCCATCTCCCTCCTTCCTTCTCCTCCAAAGATTATCTTCTCCCAATAATTCCAAGAAGTCAGCCAGCCTCATAAGGCATGAGAGGCTGTGAAGGGGAGGCCTCACCCCAGGAGCATCAGTTAGGGCAGAACCCATCCTTTTTTCTGGGTTCACTACTTAGGGTTCCTGACTCTACAAAGACTCTAGGGCCTAGAGAAATGGGGCTCATCTAGCCCAAGAGACAGCCCAAGGAGTGATAGGTGACACCCAGGCATTCTGAGGCTGCAGTTGGCACATCCCACATGGCCAAGTCAGACCTGAGGGCATCTCACTGTGTGAGGAGTAAAATAAGGGAGGGCAACAGCCCCACCCATTGGGCCTTATCCACCAGGTGTGTGAAGGAGGAGATGCAAATGCCTAGGAAGACCTCACTTCCCAATCCACATTCACCGTTTGTCACACTTCCCAGCAGCCCCTGCAGGTAGGTGTGATCACAAGCCTGAATTCTGACTGATGGTTATTCTCCATTGTCAACTCAACTGTGTTTAGAATCACCTAAGAGACATACTTCAAGTCGTTTCTAGAGAGATTTAACCGTGGAGGGCAGACCCACCCTAAAAGTGGCAGCACCAGCCCATGGGCCCGGGTTCCTGGCTAAATAAAGAGGAGAAACCAAGCTGAGTCTGGCATGCATCTCCCTCTGTTTCCTGACTGCGGACACAATGCCACTGGCTGCCTCACATTCCAACCTCCGTTGACTTGCCCAACAGGAGGGGCTGTACTCTCTAACCATGAGCCAACGTAAATTCTTCCTTCCTAAAGAAGGGTGCATTCATTACACTGTGTGCATGAGTGTGCATAAATGTCTGTGTATGTATGTGTGTATGCAGGCACATGCATGTCACAATGGGCTCGTGGAGGTCAGAGGTCAACCTTGGGTGTCATTCTTCACATTTCACCTTGTTTGAGGCAAGTTCTCTCTGTTGTTTTCCACTGGGCTGTGTACACAGACTAGCTGGGCCTTGAGCTTCTGAAGATACTCCTGTCTCTGCTTCCCAGGCTCTCAGGACAACTGGGATTACAGATATGCATCCCCATAGCCAGCTTTACATAAATTCTGGGGATTTGAACTCAGGTCCTCTCTCACAAGTTTATACTTATGTGGCAAGCTCTTCACACACTGAGCCATTTCCCAGTTCCTAAATGGTATTTGGGCACAGCAACAAAACAATACAGAATTTGATCAAAGTGATGGGGGGTCTCTTGTTGAATCCAGCCCTGGAAGATGCACCCCACTTCTTTCCATTATGGTTGAAAAGGAGATGATCCTTTAGTGACTGCAGATCATAGAGACCAGAGATACATTATGACATGGAAGGACTCTGGGTTACTGCTTGGAGGAAAACTGCCTGACCAGGGTCACACCTCTTGGATTTGAGGTGATGTCAAGTCCTTGGACGTCAAGGACTATCTGTCCCAGCAACAACTGTTTGCTCTAATAGACCCAGGGCACACTGTGAGGCTGTGACCAATAGTGCCCTGCCTCCTCTCCCAGCACAGCAGGCAAACAGGACAGGACTAGCTCTTTAAGCAGCAAAGCTTTCACACAGTGACAGCTGGATGATCAGGACTAGCCAGCATTGGACATCAACAGGAAAGGAACAGATGCCTTTAGTGGACTCTCCCTAGCAGGATCATTCCCGTGAGCAGAGACACAGCCAGCTTCAGGCTGGAACACCCTCCGCCCCATCCCAAAATCCAGCTCCTTTACCTCACACAGCCATGGGGAGAGAAGTGCCAACACTTCAGGAATCTGAACCTGATCTCTATACAGAAACCCTCCAAAGGCTCTTTGTGCCCTCTGGAACTCAGAAGCCTAGCCCATGAAGGAGAAGTTCTGGAAGCAGCCCAAAGTGTTGCCAGCAGAACTGAATGGCACTGCTTGCTTTTAAAAAGCCAACAACAGTGGACTTTGGTTTGGTTTGCCTGCCTCTCTTTCTTTCTTTCTTTCTTTATTTATTTATTTGTCTATGTATTTATTCATTTGATTGTTTATGTCTGGGCAAAGTCTAATGTGTCTCAGACTGAAGTGAGGAATGGGGGAGAGGAGGGCAGATCAGGCTTTTTTCACAGAATGGAGACATTCTCAATACACAGCAGAGCCCAGGAGTCTGTAGAGATGGCTCAGTGGCTGAGTACTGCTCTTGCAGGGGATCTGCAAACTCTCTACATAGTCAAGGATGATCTTGAACTTCTGATTCTCCTGCCTCCACCTCCTGAGTACTAGGATTGCAGGCATATATTACCAGACCTAATTTATATGGTGCTAGAGATAGAACCCAGGGCTTCATGAATGTTATGCAAGGATTCTACCAGCTGAGCCACATCCCCAGCCCCACTTCGGTTTGTGTTTTGTTTTGTTTTGTTTTTCTCATAATGGAACTCCTAGTCTGGAGAATTGACAGTGGCCCAGACTCCTGCACCACTGCAGACAGTGATAGCCTTAGATGGATCTAAAAGTAGTTGTCCCATCCCCCAGAGCAACTTGCAATTTCCTTGCAAACAGCATTGTGGGCATGGTGTGTGGAGCCTGGGAAGGAGCCCCTAATCTCAGATGTGTACAGAAGAGCATGGCAAGAGTTTGGTTGCAGGGCTACCCAAAGTCACAGTGCAAACAAGAACTAGTTAAAAATCATCCTGTATTCTTAGTGGGACACATCCAAGATGGAGAGGTGGCATTCCTGCATCTCTGTGCTCTTCTCTCTGCAACATCCCAGAAGCAGCTGCTAGACTAATCTGTCCTTGGGTCAAGGCCCAACGGCTAATGCTGGGCAGAGAGTATGGCTGCCCAGTCCTTCATTGATGGCTATGCTTTTTCAGGGTAGCAGTCATACCTTGGACTACATGCCTCGGGTACCACGTGACTCAACCAGAGGCCAGCAGGTAGATGGGCTCCTGGTCCTACCCCCTGGGATGGGGACAATATTGCCACAGAGAGTCAGAAGCTAGGAGCAGATGCTGCAAACTGACCCCATAGGTCAAAGCTTCCAAGAGACAGACTGCCTACTGGGATGGACCACCTGGAGGTGTCAGGGTCTCAGTTTGAAGAGGTGCAGGGCACACACACAGAACCCAGGGGACTCCCACTTCCCTGGAGAGGCCATCACACTTCACTTGTCAGATAGGCTGCAGAGCCAACAGCAGTGCCGAGAAGTTGGAAGCCAGGTCAATAGCAGCTGCCCACAGTATCTGCCAGCACAGGAGATCCAGGGGCTGCCTTCTCCCTCATCCCCAACCTCATTAAGTTACCAGGCCCAAGGTCATTGCCTGGGACATCATTACAGCTGCTCCTTGGTCCCATGATTCTGAGGAATGTGTGTGTCTGTGTGTGTGTCTGTGTGTGTCTGTGGGTCTGCGTGATTGTGCATGCAGTACCCAGAGAGGCCACAAGATGATGTCAGATCCTCTGCAAGAGCAGTACTCAGCCACAGAGCCATCTCTACAGACTCCTGGGCTCTGCTGTGTGCTGAGAATGTCTCCATTCTGTGAAAAAAGCCTCATCTGCCCTCCCCTCCCCAATTCCTCACTGTCCTCTCCCATTTTAGTGCAAGTCAAGAAATAGTTCATGTCTTCACCCAGGTGGTAGGCAAGTGGCTTTCTTCTCTGCCTGACACTGAACCAACTGACAAGGCAGAGTGGCAGGCAAGAGACTAACAGGTCACCCTTAGTTCTAAACAAGCTGAATTAGGGACCATGATTCAAATGGTCCATTTGCTGGACAAGGACCAGCAAGATGGCTCAGCGGGCGAAGGCACTTGCCACCAAACCTGAGGAACTGAGTTCAATCTCTGGGACGCACGTGGTAGAAGGAAAGGACCAACTCCCACAGCCGCCTTCAGCATCCACACGCACACAAAGACAGAAACTGGGGTGCGCTGGGCATGGTGGCGCATGCCTTTTAATCCCAGAGGCCGTCCTGGTCTACAGAGTGAGCTCCAGGATAGTCAGGGCTACACAGAGAAACCCTGTCTTAGAAAGAAACAAAGAAAGAAAGAAAGAGAGAGAGAGAGAGAGAGAGAAAGAGAAAGAAAGAAAGAAAGAGAGAGAGGGAGAGAGAAAGAGAGAAAGAGAGAGAGAGAGAGAGAGAAAGAAAGAAAGAAAGAAAGAAAGAAAGAAAGAAAGAAAGAAAGAAAGAAAGAGAGAGAGAAAGAGAGAGAGGGAGAGAGAGAGAAGGGGAAGAAAGCGGAGGGGAAGGGAAGGGAAGGGGAGGGGAGGGGAGGGGAGGGGAGGGGAGGGAAGGGAAGGGAAGGGAAGGGAAGGGAAGGGAAGGGAAGGAGGAAAAAAGAGACAGAAAGCTGGGATGACCACTCAGTCAGTAAGATGCTTGCCTTGTAAGCATGGGGACCTGAGTCTGATTCCTCCAGAGCCCATGTTTTTGTTTTTATTTAATCCATCTTTGGTGAATTATGTTAGAATCTTGCCACCGGGGATTTGGAAGCTTTGGATTTCTAGAGCTTGCTGGCCAGCCAACATAGCCTACTACGTGAAGTCCAGGCCAATGCTTGATCCTCACGAGGTGATGACACCTGAGGTTGACAGCAGAGGATTTTCTCTGGCCTCCGCACACACAGCATCAAAAAACAAAGATAAATCTGAGGAAAACTGGCTTCTTCGTGGTCTGCCTTGAGTGGACCTGGATAGCAGTCACACGTGCGTGCTGTCTAAGGGCTCCTGGGCCAAGACACCAGTCTGGGTGGCCACACCTGAGCATCCATGGAGAATGGACTCCAGGACACCTCCACAGACACCAAAACCCATGGATGCTTGGGTCCCTGCTACAGAGTGGCAGAGTGTTTGTCACAGCCTCTGCTCATCCTCCAGGTACTTGGAGTCACTCCAGATGACTTACAGTGCCTAACACAATGTAAATGCTGTGCGCGGAGCTGTCACGCCGCGCTGCATGGGGAATACTGACAAGGCTAGAGCTGCCACAAGTTCAGTGCAGGTGCAGTTCTCCCCCAGGAATTTACAAACTGTGGTTGATTAAATCCATGGATGCGGAACCTGCAGATTAATCAGAGGAAGAGCTGGGGTGGAGCTCAACAGGTAGAGTACTTGCCTAGCGTGCATGAAGACCCGGCATGATGGCCCACACCTATAACCCCAGCACTTGGGAGGTAAAGGAAGGATGATGATGATCAGAAGTTCAAGTCCATCCTCAGCTACCTTGTGAGTTTGAGGCTAACCTGAGCTATATGGTATCCTGTCTCAAAAAAAAAACAGCACACTGTATATATTATGTTCACTTTGTCTCAGTCAGGAACAGCAAGAGATGAGCAAAGAGGCTAGGAATAGAGAGCCAGGCTATGGGAAGTGACACGCCTCCTGACAGGACAGCATATGTAAACCTGGGGTTGGGGGCAGACAGGAGTGGTCAAGACCACGGGTTTTCAGAACAAGACCTCAGCCAGATCCTCGCTTCACCTCTTCCTGTGATGCTATAGAAGTCCCCTAGCCTCTCTGAGCCTCCGTTTCACCATGAACACCATTCATCACATGACCATAGCCATGCACCTGCCTCCTAGGAAGGCTGAGAAATTCAGATGATATCAGTCCTGTTGATGATGCAGTCCAGTGTCTGGCACTGATGGTGGTGGCCATGGAGTGGTCCCAGAAACGATCCTTCCTTCAAGATACTGCAGTCCAGTAGGCAGGTAATCACAGGATGTGACAACGTGGGGGCAGAGATGGGGGTTGGAACGTTTATGAGATGCTGGACAACGTGGAGAGTAGCTCCCGGCTGAGGACAGGGTGGTGACGCTGAGGGGGGTCAGCGAGAAGAGGGAGAGGGGTTTCAGGCAGAAACACAGCCTCAGCGTGTATGAAATGGGCAGAGATGACAACAAGCTCTTTAAAGACCCCAGGACACACCTGTAACCCCGGCACATGGGAGGGGGAGGGAGGGGAACCCCGAGTTCAAGGTCATCCTTGACTACATTACAAATTCAAGACCAGCTTAGGTCACACGAGACCCTTTCTCAAAATGAATAAATAGATATCTGCCTTTTTGCTCCTGCACTCTAGTGGAACAGACAACAATAAACAAGATTAAAGAGCAAAAACATAAAAATGGAAAATAAGGGGAAAAGGCTGGCAAGGTGGCTCAGCAGGGAAAGGTGCTTGCCGCCAACCCTGATGACCTGAGTTCAATCCCGGGTCCCATATTATGGAAGGTCTAAACTAACTCTAGCAAGTTGTCCTCCGTCCTACACACGTAAGTAAATAAATAATTATTTTTAAAGGAAAAGAAAGAAAACAGTGAAGGGGAATGGGTGGCCACATCTGAGTAGAGCTGTAGTCAAATCAATTTGGAGCAAGGTGGAGTAGGCAGTGAGCCTAAGCCGAGGCCTGGGCTCTGTAGACTAAGGCTGTGGTTAAGGTAGGGAGCCCTGTACCCCACTGGCTGAACCCCACAGCTCCCAAGGAGTCCCCCAGATTCACACTTACATTCCCCATTTGAGTGTGAAGCTCATCCCAGCCAGCCTAGAATGGTCTAGGCCGTGTTGTTGGTGTAACAGATGGGTCTACACACCGCTGGGGCCTGGTCACAGCAGGAAGCTTCGCTGATAAATAGTATTGCTTTGCAGCCACAAGTCTGAGGCATTTCTGGCAGCATGTACCGGCTCAGCAGCATCATTTATTGATAACAGTGAGATGGATGGTTGGCATCTGGTCTCGGAGAGGTCTTCAAGAGGCAGCAGCGTCAGGCTGGTGCCATAGCAAGAAGCCAGCTCTGACCAACACGGTCTAAGAAGCCCTTGTCAAGATTCCCAGTCCAAACACCTACCCAAGAGTCCCATACCCATGTCACTGGCCCAGGCGAGAGAGAACTGGCCTTTCCCAGAGGAGACACCTTCTCCGATCAGAGCAGTCTTTCCAGAGCATGCTGCGGTGGCAGCGTCTTCATCGAAGTGCCTTGGTGGGATGCTGCTGCTGCGTCACAGCCTGTCTCACACGATTTGTAAGCATCAACACCATGGTCTTGCACCTTCAGCCACCAAGCTCTGTCTAACAGCCATGGGGGGCGTGGTCTCGGCCCTCTTCCTGCCTCAGGATCACAATCAGAGATTCTCTTTAAAGATTCGCTTTAAGTTAGACTTTTGAATCAGGGCACATGACAACCACTGTGTGTGTGTGTGTGTGTGCGCGTGTGCACGCGCGCACACGGGCATGCACACACGTGCTGGGAATCAAACCCAGGGCCTCAAACATGCAGGAAAGCATTATATCACTGGCTACATCCCCAGGTCCATTGCAGCCACTTTCAGTTTTGCCCCTCACTCTGGACCCCAGAATCAGGCACCGCTGCTGAGAGTAGGCCAGCAAAACTCCCAAGTTGTTTCCAACCTCTAGGGAGAAGAAAAAGTTCTCTGAATTAAAACCTGTGGCCATGGAAACTGAAATTTAAAATCAGACTTTTCTAACTGAATTGAAGCCTATGCAATTAAGCAAATGAATGACTACTGCAATGATTATAAAGCACTTTGCAGAAAGCCTATGGAAATGGAGGCAGACATAAGGACGCACGGTGACAGTCTCCCTGCCATCACTTGTGATTTGGAGAGTTCTGTTCTAAGTCCTCCTGCAGGGACTCCAGGCATCAGTATTCAAAAACATATCAGCGTCTTGACAGCTCCAAAAGCTGAGTCCTTTGGGAGAAATTGGAGATCTTAACCACAGGGTTTGAGATTTGCCTGTGAGCCTGGCTGCCTGCTCCATCTCATTGGGCAGGCAATCACCCTGGCTTCAAACAGGGCAACTGGGAGAAGCTCTGAGAGCCTCCGGCAAGGGTCCCTCAAAGACCCTCTTCCCCAGCAAAGCAACCTACAGCCAGATGGACCTAAAACTCCTGATACTTGAGACTATCTGCATACGCCCCAGGCAGGTGGGGACAAGGACTCTGCTACCCCCATGTCCATCAGAGAAATGGCGGGGGCTCATAAGATGGCAAAGCAGACATCACTGTGAGCTGCTGGGTGGAGGTAGTAAGCAGGGCAGAATGGTCCTTCATCTGCTTTAACCAGAGAAAACTTCTCATGGGGAGCTGGGCATTCAAGGAGAGACCACAGAGGCAGCACCATCTGAGCTTCTCAGAGGGACACTTCCAGGGAAGGGCGTGCTAACAGCAGAAGGCTTCATGGGAACAGGTGAGAATCACCCTACCTTCATGGCTTACTTCAAACACAAAGCTCCCACGGCTGCCGTCACGAGGCCTCCAGCACCTGCCTCCATCTCCCTTCGCCACTGTTCCAACCTGAAAATCCAGGTCCACCATGTAACATGGTCTCTAGCTCCTCGCTGGTCAGGACCACAGACCGTCCTCCGTCATCTCAAAAGAAACTTCTAGAACTTCCTCCATCTTATCTCCTTCTGCACCAGTCTTCTGTGTTTAAGGGTACCTCAGAGCAGACAGTCATTTCATAGGCTGAGGCTCCACCAAGCATGGCTCCCCTCTCTTCATTAAATTCTCCTGCTGCACTCAGCCACAAATGGGACCTCTAGATCATGCCCTCCCTAAGGCTCAGGGACCACTGCAGAAGAAGGGGCAGAAAGATTGTGAGAGCCAGAGGTCAGAGAGGACCAGAGTGAAGCAGTGTCTTCTGGACATGGCAGGACCGTTGTCATGTGCTTGGGGCATATGGTGGCCTGCACAAGACCTTCACAAGATCAAGCCAGTCAATGTTCTAGCATGGAGGCAGATGGTGTTCATGAGCTCCCACCCCTGACTAAGGAACTATAGGGAGTTTATGGCTTCTGAGGGAGGGAGACTCGGTTTCCTTTAAGGGGGTGGCTCTTTGTAGGTTGACTGCTCCAGTGGATGGTTCTACACCCAGGAGGACATGGATACCACAAACTGGAGTTGGTGGGATAGTTTTTGCCATGTGTGTGTGTGTGTGTGTGTGTGTGTGCGCACGCGCGCGTGTGTAACAAAAAGAGGACATGAAGTTTCTTAGGTGGACGTTAGGAGGTGAGGGTGGACCTGGGAGGAGCTAAGGGACGATCTGGAATGATGCTAATGAAAATACATTATATGAAATCCTCAGAAAATAAAAATATTTTAAAGATTTTTTCCCACTGTAGCCACAACTTGTCAATAAAATGTAACAGGGGTGCTTGGGAGATGGGTTCAGTGCGAGTGCTTGCAGCACAATCCTCGACCCACTGAGCCACCTCGTCAACCCCACTTAGATGAGGCTTAAACGTCAGGTTGGTATTACACAGAGAAGCCCTAGAGTGCCCCCTGTCCTGAGTAAAAACCTGTCAAGCTGGCCTCCACGCCATCCTGACCACGCTGGAGCAAGCATTAGAACACCCAACTGACAGCTGAGGCTAATGGAGATTAACATGACCAAGCCTTGGTTCCGAGCTGGTCTTATACACTCCAGGCCTGAATGGACTTTGGGCGACATGAGCTTGGAGCTCTCCCAGAGCTCTGTGGTGGCTAACGCCTGGATCAGCCCCAGACCCCTTCCCCAAGCACCGCACTACACAGCTCTGTTCTGATCTCTCCAGCCCACCAGGATCCCAAGCTTGTGAGCACTGCACGCAGGGTCCTCCTCTAGGCTTTAGCCACCTAGACAGGAGTTCTTAAATTTGATGTTGTTTTGTCTGGCTAATAAATCATTAGTGTATGGGGCTAGAGTGTAGCTCACTTGGTAGAGTTCTTGCCTAACATGCATGAAGCCCTGGGTCTCCATCCCACCACCACATAAAGCACGTGTAGTGGTGCATGCCTGTAATCCCAGGACTGGGGAAGTAGAGTAAAGAAGATCAGAAATTCAGTGTCATCCTTGGATACCTCAAGGTCAGCCTGGGCTACCTACCTCAAAAAATAAATAAATAATATAGATGATACATAACAGTTTATTAATTGTTTGTTATATACCAGCTACTAAGGAAGAAACAATTCATAAAAGCAAAGAATTATCTACTCTAGAGAAGGATTTAATGGACAGTGAATACAACTTTTAAACAATGTTTTATTACATTTAGTGCGTGTGTGTGTGTGTGTGTGTGTGTGTGTGTATGCCGTTGAACAAATGTGGACGTCAAAGGACAACTTGGAGAATCAGTTCTCTCTTTCTACCATGTGAGACCCTGGTATTGAACTCAGGCCATCAGGCTTAGTGGCAATAGCTATCACTGGCCGAGCCATCTCACTGGCCAGAGCACAACTTCTTTAATGTGTTTAAACTGACTTGACATCATGTTTGGTGTCATGCCCATGAGAAACTGTATTTGCTCCTGGGCTCCTCCAACAGGGACAAGGCTGAATTCAGTCATGTACTGGAATGTACTGGACCCAAGTGCCTGGGTCCCTTCTCTGCCTGTGCTTTAGCTTCTGCCCTTGGAGAGCAGTCCGGGAGCCTCTTCTTGCTGCCAGACCTGGGCACAGGCCCAGAGTACTCTCAGCCCAGCCCAGCCCAGTGCCCTTGAGCGGCCCCTCCTCCTCTCATGCTCTGCTGGAGGTAACCCTGTATATCCAACTAACCATGGAAAGCACTTAAGAGATGTAAGCGCCTATGATCGGGCCAATAAATTACCAGGGATGGAGTCCTGAGCGTTCTGATGAGTCAATTGTGCTGGTTCTCCATGAACAATTACCTCCCCAGACCTGCAGCCAAGCACTCTCACCCCCTGGGGTGCAGAAGCCACTGACCCAGGTCTCTGGGCTCTTTGGAAGGTTGTGGCTGACAGCCAAGGGCAGCAGTGGGTCCCTAACCAGATGATGATCTGGAGAGGCTGCAAGACATCTTGGGGGCAGGATAACAGGGAGACACACAGTGTCGGGAAACAGTTACGCACGATAATGGCATTGTGATTGCACACGTTATCTTATTTTTGCAGGTGCATATTGAAATAGGGACAGAGTAGTGTGGGGTGCGCACTGTGTGTTTTAATTTTCTAGTATACACGCTTACTTATTGTGTGGATGGGGGCTGTATACCACAACATGTATGTGGAGATTAGAGGACAACTTAGAAAAATTCCCTCCACCCCCAGGGGTCGGAACACAGGTTGTCAGCCCCAACCCCAGGCACCTTACCCACTGAGCCTTCTCACCAGCCCCATGCTATGTGTCTTTAAATATTTTGGGGAATGCTGGGTAGTAGTGGTGCACACCCAGACAGAGGTAGGCAGATCTCTGAGTTTGAAGCCAGCCTGGTCTACAGAGCACCAAGTTCCGGGACAGCCAAGGCTAAACAGAGAAACACTGACTCAAAAAAAAAAAAAAAAAAAGCGGGAAAAAGAAGGGGTGGAGAGGTGGCTCCACCGTTAAGAGCACTGGCTCTTAGAGGAGAATGGCCCAGAAGACCTGGGGCTCCTCTTTAGTTATCTTAATGGTCACTCACTGCCCTCCTCTGTGCCTGAACTAACACCTCTGTGACCATTAGGTAACTCCTTCAGATCGTACAAACAGAACGAGTTTCCAATGAACCAGAAAGCTAAGAATGTCATCAGGCAGCACCTGAGGCCCACAGCTGTGACTTCCCTGTTCCGTATTAAATCCCCGCATGATCCTTCTACCAATGGTGTTTAAAATGTCTTGATTTAAGACTCCTCATTCTGTTAACTAAAAAAACTTCATGAAAACTGCTTCAACAATGAAACATGGAATTGGGGCTGACTTAAATCTGTCTTCCCATGCCTTGGTCACTCATATTTGGCCCCAGAATAAACTACTACTTATCCCCTTTGACATGAGAGTTGTGTCTTTGCGCTAACATTAGGAAACACACATTCAGCCAGGCACCATGGCGCACACCTGAAAGTCAAGCACTTGGGAAGCTGAGGGAGAAAGATGGTGAGTTTGAGACCACAAACTAGCTGGCTAGATAAGAATCTATACTCTGGGCTGGGCAGTGGTGGCACACGCTTTTAATCACAGCACTAGGGAGGCAGAGGCCAGCCTGGTCTACAGAGTGGGTTCCAGGACAGCCAGAGCTACAACAGAGAGACCCTGTCTCGGAAAAAGAAGAAGAAGAAGAATCTAGACTCAAACGGAAGGTAGCATGGGAGGGAGGGGTTGTCAGTGAGCGGAAGTGCATGCCTAGAATCCTAGCACTTGGGAAGCAGAGACAGGAAGATGGGTTTGAGGCCAGTCTGTTTTGCAAAGTGAGTTCCAGGCCATCCTGTGCTACAATATAAGATGAGAGGGGAGGGGAGGAGAAAGGAGGGGAGGAGAAAGGAGGGGAGAGGAAGATGGGAGGGGAAGAAAACATATTCCACTGTAGGGGATAACTCACAAATGTACTTACTGTCATATTTAATAAGTGTGGCTGAGCCTTCTCACCACCTGCCTGTTCTGCCCCAACATCCGTCCCTCTGAGGACATCAGAGACAAGTGCGCCTATAAAACCAGCCTCTAGCCAGGCCCCTCCTGCCTGGCCCAAGCTTCACCAGCCTCTTCCCACCCTGACAAGGGACGCTCTTGGCTGACCATTTATCCTCATATTGATTTTGCTATAAACCCACACAGCACTCCCCTCCCAGACCAGGAGGAGAAACCTTTATTGATCATATTGGAATAAGGTTTGTTGTTTAAAAAAAAAAAAAATGCCTAAAACATCAAAAAGGAGTAGGCTCTTTGAGGGTTCATAAATCACCCAGGATAATGCCGCAGATGATCAGGGCTTCTTAGTCACCTGGAAAATATGACACCGTAAAGTAACTCTGACAAGGAGTTATAGTCCCCCAGCCCCCCCAGCCCACCCCCAGCTCACCCCACCCCCACTCTATCGCTACCACTTGAACAGCACCATCAATAACGGTTATTGCTGTTGGCTAAGCAAAAGAGGGAAGTTGTGATCCCCTTCAGAAAGTTCCCTCAAAGTCACTTTGCCCCAATGGCAACATGGGGTGTGTGTGTGTGTGTGTGTGTTCCTCTCACGCAGTAAATACATCCCAATTATGAGCATGTCATATTAGCTTTTACAGTTCACTAATCACAAACTTTTTGGAATGTCATTGCCAACCAGCGCCTTCCCCTAATCGGAATTTATGGTTCTGTTCAGCCTGTTAGCGAGGAGAAGGAGGGTCACAGCAGTTTTGTTGTTCTGGATCTGGAGGGCTCCACTCAGGCCCAAGGTCGGACACCCTGCTCTCAGCTGCAGGTCCCAGAGGAAGAGAGTGAGGTTTCTGTAGGAGCCTGTCTCCTGAAGTCTTCTTCCTCCGGACCTAGGCCACCAGGATGACTCGTGTCCCCCTGGTTCATCTGAGGACTGACTCACCTTCTCAAAGGTTTCAAAACACTGTGACAGCAAAAACACTCAGCAAAGCTTGTAGTCAGAAGTTCTTGAAGGGCCTGAGCTTCACTTCTGGGACGCAGAGCCCTGAGCCCCTACGAGCTTGTTTTCCCTGGGATAGATCTGAGCAGCCTAGGATAGCTTTGCTTCAAGTCTATATTCTCACCCCTTTGTGCTTAATGTGGGGGCCGGCAGCTGATGCCTCTCACTAAGTTAGATCAGATTAAAGAAGATGGGGGAGGAGCTGGGAAGATGGCTCAGGGCATACAGTCCTTCCTGGACAAGCATCAGGACCTGGTGTAAATCTGGTGTGATAGTGCTTGCCTATAACCCTGGTGGATGGCAGGCTCCAGGTTCAGTGTCTCAAAAAATGAGCTGGAGGGCTGAAGAGATAGCTTCTAGGTTAGGAGAAATTGCTGCTCTTGCAGAGGACCTGAGTTCAATTCCCAGCACCCACATAGGGCAGCTCACAGCCACCCATAACTCCAGCTCCAAGGGATCTGCCACCCTCTTCTGGCCTCCATGGGTACAGCACTCATGTACATATAATTATACAGAGACACATACATAACACAATTTTTAAAAATGTTTTAAGTTAAAGTAGAAAGCACTAGAAGAAAATGCCTGAAGTTGTCCTCCACACTTTCATGGACAAGCACATGTATGCACATGTTATGGAAATTCCAACACCAAAGAGTCAACTATGCACTGGGAGAGCAGGGAGAACTCCTCTCTATGTTGGGAGAGGGAGAGAACTATTTATGTGTGGGCAGGACCCACTAGAGTGGGTCCTTGATAAGGCCACAACCCACAGTTCCTTAAAAGCTTTTATTGGTCAGATAACAGTGCTGTAAGCCCTGTCTACATGTCTCCATCTGAGAGTGGTCTTTTGAGTTCCCTGGTCACCAGGGAAGTATCCACCTTAGTTAAGCATGTTTACAGGAACAGACATTGGTAGGTAGTCATTGGAACAATGCTTTCTTAACAAACAGGTTCTACAACATGACTTTGAGCAGAGGGCTGTGGCAACCATTCCTCTGGCAGTTTCTCCCTAGGGTTTGTCTCTCTAAGATAAGAGGAAGCGGCTTTACCAAGCAGGCAGAAATCAGCACGCTTAAGCAAAACTTTAACTCATTCTCCTTCTACACAATCCTATAGTTTCTAGGCAAAGATTTCCATTAGGCTCTTCTAACACAGAGTAGTCATTTGATTTTGTTAGGCGCATATACCAGAGTTCAAATTAGGGAGCTGGAGAGATGGCTCAGCAGTTAAGAGCACTGGTTGCTCTTTCAGAGGACACGGGTCCAGTTCTCCTCAGCACCCACATGGCTCACAATCATATGTAACTCCAGTTCCAGGGGATCCAACATCCCCCAAGGAAACTGCATAAATGTGGTGCACGTGCAGGCAAAACACTCATTCACATAACAGGGGTACAAAACATGTGTCCATATCATCTCTTCAGCACCCACACATACACACACACACACACACACACACACACACACACATCGTAAAAAGGGGTGGGGAGAGGAGTAAGTGTCGTCCCTAGTCTTAGCCTGTAAGGAGATGGATGAGACAGACAATGGGATTCTCAGTACAGCCGCTGAGTCCAAGCCATGAAAGCACAACTGTACCTGGCACACACAGGGTTGGGAGGCAAAGGACACAGGGACCAACCTCAAGGGGGCTTCTGGCCAGACCCCGGCAAATTTAGCATCAGGAAGAATAACGACATCATAGCGATTCTAACATTAGGGGGAGGGGAGAATCCCTGAGAGAAGAGAGGAAGAAAAAGAAAGACCTTTTCTGTACGTGAGAATGCCAGCTAAGGCACAGGGAGGAAATGCTTCAACTAGGAGGCTGGTGGGGGCAAGAAAAGAGAGGGTGGGAGCGGGGCTCGCCTAACCTACAATATACATTTGTATGAAAATTTAGAAATAATAAATGAAAATCAAGAATGGAAGTAAAGGGAGGAGGAGAGAGGGAGGGAGAATGGAAGGAAAATATGAAAAGAAAATGGGGGAAGGAGAGGGAGAGAAAAGAAGAGAAGAGAAAAGGGGGAGAAAGAACTGGGTCCCATAGGAATTACGAGTAAAATCTAAAACTGGGGTTTGAGATGCAGGTCAGTGGTAGCTTACTTGTCTAGCAAGCCAGAGGCCATAGGTCCAACCCACAGATTCATAAAAGAGGAATTTTAAAAAGACTGAAACTCAGACTATCCAATTTGTCTGTGAGCTTGGGGGGCGGGGGGGTCTAGGAGTCCAAAGTCAGGCCACATGGAGAGGGTACTGCTGGGGACTGTGGCAGAAACCCGACCAGGGTTAGGGCGTGGAATGGGGTCAGAGCAAGGGCTGCCTAGAGATAGCATCCAGGTAAGCTGTGAACAATCAATGCTCACCCTGGAGTTGGTGCAGGTGGGAGCTAGTGAGTGTCCCAGAATGAAACCCAGATGCATTCTGGGGCCAGACATGGTCCAGGGCCCGTGGGGGCCTCCCCTCCCCGGCACAGTGCTGGGCCCAGCTGGCGGGCTCTGTAGCTCCTATTTCATGGCTAGTTCATTCCAGCACTGCTGCAAAATTTTCTAAGGAGTAACAGGTGTCTCTTGCCGAGTCTAGACAGAGGAAGCAGCTCCTTCAGGGGCCGGGCATAACCTACACAGCTATCTCCAGGGTAGAGAACCACGTTCCTTTCGAAAGCAGAACACCCTGCTCTGTCTGGCCAAGATGGAAGCAATCAAGAGGCTTGTGGCTGAACACTGCCCACCTGTTCCTCTCTTACAGGGCCACCTCACGCCTGCTATTTGGTTGTCCCCTAGGGAAGACAATATCACACCTGTCCCCTGCTCCTGCTCCTGGCCACACTGTCCCTCCACAGCACGGAAGCAGCCATCTGTCTCCTCAGCCTCTGAGACAAGCAGGTGCTTGAGCTGTGCGGTCTGTGTCAAGAGTAACATAAGGTACAAAAGCCAGTTGTCACCTGTCACCAAGTGCCGTTCTCCTGTCTCTTTCAACATGGTCGAGCGCTTCTGACCCATTCTGCCTCCTTCCTCCCTGGGGGCCAGCTAAGCTCCTGCTTTTGGTAGTTTCTAGGAACCCTCCAGCCTCAGACAAAGGGGGCCCTTGCTGTGAGAGGTGGGTCTGCATGGGGACTGTTTGTGACTAGCATTTGTATTTACAACAATAACATTTTCATGAGGGGGGCGGACTGTCACTGCAGGAAATGAAATGCAAATTAATAACTGTGAAGATGGTAACCTGGCTGTGTGCTAATGAATTAAGTGCCTTCAAAGCCTGGAGAAGAAAATGTCCTTCAAAAGCAAACACGTAAGTCAGGCAAGGTAACACACACCTGTAATCCCAGCACTTGGGAAGTAGAGGCAGGAGGATTCATAGTTCAACGTTATCTTTAGTTACATAGGGCATTTGAGGCCAACCTTGGCTACATGAGACACCGTTTCAAAAAAACTGTAAATAGAGAAAGAGATTAAGAACAGGGAGATGAAGCCTGGCTGTGGTGGTGCACACATTTAATGCCAGCACTTGGGGGGCAGAGGCAGGCAAATCTCTGAGTTCAAGGCCAGCCTGGTCTACAGAGTAAGTTCCAAAATATCCAGGGCTACAAAGAAAACCCTGCCTCAAAAAAAAGAATAGAGAGATGGGTCTGTGAGACGGCACTACAGGTAAAATATTTGTCACCGAACCCACAGGATGGAAGGAGAGAACAGACTCCTGAAGATTTCTCTGATCTCTCTCTCTCTCTCTCTCTCTGTCCCCCCCCCATCCATCACCCTGCCTATTCCTAACCAGACATTCATTATTCTAACCCCTCTAGCCTTCCTGTCCCCATTCCCAAGGCTCAGCCCATTGGTTCACCTCCATCATGGCTCTTTGGGGTAGAAGGCACAGGAATGGTCCCGTCATTCTCTCTTTAAAACAAATCAATAAATTCTGCTGGGCATAGCGGTACACATCTGTGATCCCAGAGCTCAGGAGGCAGAGGCAACATTAATGATGTTCAAGGACATTGGTGGCTTCATAGTGAGTCACCTGTTTCCAAAAACATTAAAATTAAATAAAATACTCAAATTTTAAACATCAATCATAAACCAGCAAGAAAACTCATTCCTGGCAGTGATTCTCCTCCCTCCCTCTCTCTCTCTCTCTCTCTCTCTCTCTCCTCTCTCTCCCATCTTCTCAGGTCAGCCTTACAGAAGGGGGACTAATATCAGAAGTCCCTATGAAAAGAGGTCTCTGCCCTCACAGAACAGGTGTTCAGCTGGGGCGGAGCCTGGGAACGAGGAGAGGGATTTTCCCCACGTAGACGGTAACACGGTGGGCATCACTGCTTTGCCAGGATGCTTTCTGTGACAAACAATGAAAACTCAGTTCAGAGCTGTGCTGATAGTGCAAACTTAGAATCCAAGCTACTCGAGAGGCTAAAGCAGGAGGATCATGCATTCAAAGTCTGCCTGAGCTATGGAGTGAATTCAAGACCAGCCTGGACTAAAAGTGAGCTGGGTCTCAAAATAAAAAGTAAAAAGAGGGCTGGAGATGGAGTTCAGTGGTGGAGGGCTTGCTGTTGTGTATGATGTTCTGTTTATGTTCAGTCCCCAAGAAAAGAAGAAAGAAGGGAGAGAGAGGGAGAAAGAGAGAGAGAGAATATGCCAGTAGTTCAGACTGATTTAAGCAAACCTGGAAAGGTTTGGTGGCACGGTTTAGTCTGAGCGAAATGTCACCAGGCCTCTGTCTCCCTCTGCACCCTAGGTCTTCCTGCGGTGGCCACCCTGGCAAGCAGCATAGCTGCTAGCATCACACCAGCCTCACCCCCACACCTACCTGCACTGTCCCATGCCCTGCTGAGCATGGAGATCACACCTCCTGCTCTGGACTGGGCTTCTAGCAAGAGTTCCAGATGTGCTCTAGGGAGGCTCACGTGAAGGCTGAGCCTGATCAGGGGAGAAAGGTGGCCAGGGCCAAGATGGCCAGAGCCCCGCCCACAACACGGTGCCTCTGCACATCTATCTGTACATCCCTGAGGGCATCTCTTCAGAACCTCCTTTTTTTTCTCATCCTTCTAGCACTGGGCATCTCCCACTTCAATGCCAGCTTCTTTTTCCCAGCCACAACCATCTCATGACTCCAAATGTCCCCTGTCTGTTGTCCCTTCCCAGTGTTCTAGATCCAGTCCAGACTCAATGTGGAGTTCCAGGGCCCCTGGGATTTCTAAGGGACAACACAAATCTGACATTTTTGAAATGGAAATCCTTCTAGCGGCATGATCTTCCTATATAGTGGTTCTCAACATTCCTAATGCTGAAACCCTTTAATACAGTTCCTCATTGCCACACTCAACCCTGCAACCCAGCGGGAGTCAAGGGCAATAGGAATCCCTGCCCCCAGGGCAGGAGATACCACGCCCCTCCCCTTGCCTGTGTCACCGTTCACCATTTTGGCAAGGGGCTGCCTACCCACCTCCGCCCCCGCACACCCAGTAAATTCCTTTGCCCTCCCTGAATAAAGGAATCTCCCTTTCCACCAGAAGCAAGGAGTCCAGAGGTCTGTCTTTCCACCTCGTCCACTTGTTGGCTCTAAGGATCCCATCTGCCTTGGTCCTAGAACCCCGTCCCTACTCCCTTCCATTCCCTTGCTCCTCTTCTGTTCCAGCCTGTGCCCTCTGAGTTCGGCCAGTGCGGAGAGCCAAACCCAGTTGGTGGTGGGCTGGAAGAGAGACGCCAGATCACCGGGGAACATACACTTACATACACCTGGTGTATCCCACAACCATAAAATTACTTTCATTGCTACTTCATAACTGTAATTTTGCTGTTATGAATCATAATGTAAATATCTGATATGCAAACGGTATTAGGGGACCCCCCCCAAAGGGATCGTGGCCCACAGATTGAGAACCTCTGTCCTGTATTCACCCACATCTCTATGAATGAAAGTTCATTCTGCTTGCTGACAGCTGATGGCACTTCGTTTCCTCCCCACACCCAAGGACCACACATTTCCAAGTGTGTACCGAATCTGACCCCCACGCACAGCCTCTTCCCCAGGAGGTGCTGCCTCAGCCTTCCCCAAGTCCTCCCACTTCCACCCTTGCCCCACCCCCAGCTGTCCATCCTCAACAGAGAGCACTTGTCAAAATGAGTGAGGGGCTGAGATGGAGCGTGGTGAGTGGAGCACTTCAGAGTGAGACACTCTCCTTTCTCTACTCAGAACTTCCCAAGCCTTACCAGATTCCCTTGCTTACATGCCAAAGTTGCCACCTCTGCCACCCTCTCCAAGTCCTCAACCCTCTGCTCTGTCACTGCAGGCTCCTGCAGGAAAAGGGTTTATTTGGCTCACAATTCCAGGTTACATGGTCCACCCTTGTGGGAAAGTCAAGGAAGAACAAACTTGAAGCAGCTGCTCACATTCGAAGTCAAGAGCAGAGAACAATGAAAGAATGCATGCCAGTGCTCAGCTCATTTTTCCATCCTATACAATCCAGGATGCCCCATCTAGGGAATGGCACCACCCACAGTGCCTTCACACTGGGGAATGATGATACCCACAGTGCCTTCACACTGGGGAATGATGATACCCACAGTGCCTTCACACTGGGGAATGGCGCCACCCACAGTGCCTTCACACTGGGGAATGATGACACCCACAGTGCCTTCACACTGGGGAATGATGACACCCACAGTGCCTTCACACTGGGGAATGGTGCCACCCACAGTGCCTTCACACTGGGAAATGGCACCACCCACAGTGCCTTCACACTGGGGAATGGTTCCACCCACAGTGCCTTCACACTGGGGAATGGTTCCACCCACAGTGCCTTCACACTGGGGAATGATGATACCCACAGTGCCTTCACACTGGGGAATGGTGCCACCTACAGTGCCTTCACACTGGGAAATGGCACCACCCACAGTGCCTTCACACTGGGAAATGGCACCACCCACAGTGCCTTCACACTGGGGAATGATGACACCCACAGTGCCTTCACACTGGGGAATGATGACACCCACAGTGCCTTCACACTGGGGAATGGTGCCACCTACAGTGCCTTCACACTGGGAAATGGCACCACCTACAGTGCCTTCACACTGGGGAATGGTTCCACCCACAGTGCCTTCACACTGGGGAATGATGATACCCACAGTGCCTTCACACCGGGGAATGGCGCTACCTACAGTGCCTTCACACTGGGGAATGATGACACCCACAGTGCCTTCACACTGGGGAATGGCGCCACCCACAGTGCCTTCACACTGGGGAATGGCGCCACCTACAGTGCCTTCACACTGGGGAATGGCACCACCTACAGTGCCTTCACACTGGGGAATGATGACACCCACAGTGCCTTCACACTGGGGAATGGTGCCACCCACAGTGCCTTCACACTTGATGGAGATAATTTCCCACATGACTACAAATAGTCCAACTTAATCTAGACAATGACCTCTGAGACATCTCCCTTCCCAGGTAATTCAAGACTGTCAAATTGATAATTAAAGCTAACCACAACCCTCTTCCTGATCTCCTGACTTCCATCTTCCATTGCTGCCCAACATAAGCTCTATTCCCCTTCAGCTTTTTGTCCCAATCATTCTGTTGTTTGAAAGTGAACTGTGCCCACAGGCACCTGGCAGGTGGTGTTATTTTAAAATATTGTAGAACTTTTAGGATTAAGTGAGTCACTTGGGGTGGGCCTTGATATTTGAAAGCCAGGCCCCACTTTCTGCTCTTTGCTTCCTGGCTAAAGACAGTGTGACCAGCTGCCTCAGGCTCCTCATCCACGTCTTCTTACCACGATGGGCTGCGTCCCCGCGAACTGTGAGCTAAAATAAACGCTTCCACCTGATTCAGGTATTCGGTCATATATATCCATAACTTTTTAACATACCTTATCATTTGTTCAATTGCTTTTTGTAAATTTTAATGTTATTTTTTCAGTAGGGGTGGGAGGATCAGAACCATTTGCAGAATTCAGTTCTCTCCTTCCATCATGTGGAACCTCAGGGATCAAACTCAGGCCACAGGCTTGGCTGCCGGCATCTTTACCCACCGAGCCACATCACTGGCCATTCATTTTGCTTTATTTTGGCTGCTGTCTTTCTTCTTCTACTAGAATGTGAATTCCTTGGGGACAGGACTTAGCCTGTTTGGCTCACACCATTTTCCCAGCACCTGGACATCATCTGCCAAAGTATAGTCTCCAAATCACAGCTTTCGGTTGTCGCTTGTTAAGACAGCCATGCCAGGGTCCAACCTGTTCCTGGGATTGTATAAGCCCTCTGAACCCCATGTATTAGAATTGTGGAGAGACAGCCCTGAGACTGGTCTGCTCTGACAGCCTGAGCTGACCAAGGCATGGGAAACTTCTGCCCGAAGAAAGAGATGTTTGTTTGCTCCAGGTCACAGGCCCTGATCTCATAGCAAAGTACAGACCAAAGGGCTTAAACAAAAAAAGCTGCGATTTCACACAGTCCTGTAAGATTGCAGTCCAGGATCACAGTGCCAGCAGGTCAGCTCTGTTGAGAGCGTCTCTGGGCTTGTAGGCAGCCACGTTCTATTTCTTCTCACAGCAAAGAAAGGAAGCTCTGGTTTCTCTTCTGGGGAGAGCGCTGTCCCCATCCTGAGGGTCTCATCCTCACAAGCTCATCTGACTAACCCTCCCACTGTCACCATATAGAGGTAAGACTGCAGTGTCAGATTGCACGGTGTTCAGTACCAGCATCCTCCTGAAAACACGGCATGCAAAGGAGAGCTCTATATAACTGCAGGACAGGGGGGACGGTCCACTGAGCTCATCTACACCTCTGTTAGCCAGGCTATAGTCAACCAGCCAGCAGGATCTCCCTGCCCCCCAAGAATATTACTACACAAGCCACAGGCCATGGAGGGCCAGCCCAGGTCCAGACGTATGTTTAGTGACAGAGCAACAGTGGTGCAGTCGACGCAGCTGCTCCGTTATCAAAGGAGGCCCACTTGGGCCATAAATCCCACCTGGAAGATGTCCTTTCCTTCCCAGAGGCTAGAGGAGCGGCGTGTGGGGAGCCACAGAGCCACACGAGTGGGTGCCAGGGCCAGGCAGATTGTCCCCCAGCGTCCACTTACAAGGCAGCCTGTGCAGATGAGCCCTTTGCAGACATAGATTCCATTTCCCTATAAACGTCTGTGATTGTAGTGGGAGACACAAAAGCCTACTCGGTTCTGTGGAAGATGCTGCCTGATGTTTCGGGGGCGCTTCGGAGAGCAGTGTTAGCCACCTGTCAGGAACGGTGAGGGAAGCAGATGGAGCTCTTTGGAGAAGCATCAAACAAGAGTGAGATGAATCTGCACAGAGAAGGTAATGCGGTCAGGCCTGGGAAGCTGTGGACGGGAACACTCAGCAGTGATATGCTCCACTGGGCTCCAGGAGAACAGCGGTGGCTGCCGGAGTCAGCTCCTTCCACTGCAGGCTTTCTCAGTGCCTGTCTCCTAAGACTCTGTTTTTTGTGGGTGGGTGAATTTGTTTGCTTGCGACAGGGTCTGACCATGCAGCACTGGATGTCCTGGAACTCTCTATGGAAGACCAGCCCTGCCTCAGACAAACTGAGATCCTCCTGCTTCTGCCTCCCGAGTGGAGCTGTGTTATTAGTTTGTTAACGGTTACTCTTCTCCTGTTGGCAACAAAACACCTGACAAGAGCAACTTAAGAAAGGAATGGCTTATTCTGGCTCATGGTTGGAGAGTACAGTCCACCATGGCGGGGAAGGGTGGCAGCAGGCATGGGCAGCCAGACACACTAAGCCTACATTAAGGAACAGAGAGAGATGGGTGCTGCTGCTCAGCTCAGTTTCCCCTTTTTATTCTGATCAGGACCTAAGCTCTGGAGATGGTGGGTCTTTCCTCCTCATTTAAACTTTTCTAGAAATACTCTCAGAGGATTACCAAAAGAGTGTTTCCAAAGATGATTCAAAATCCAGGCAGGTTGACAGTGAAGATTAACAATCACGGGAGTCCAATAACCCAAAGAACCTTCCCCAGACCATCACGCACAGGAGTCCAAATGGACTCTGTGGCCAGATGCTAGGTGGTCACACTCGGGTTTCCACCCATGTTCCCCCTATGTCCCCCCTCCCCAAAATCATGTGCTGGGAATGGTGAAGGGGGCTTTTGCTGTAAGGAAGAAACCATGGCACCCAACTTATCCACCACGGGAAGGTTAATACCAGAAGGGCAAAGAGAGAGAGGCTGGCGTCGAAGATCCAAAATTCAAAGGAAGTAAAGGGCACAAGGAAGTCAATGGAGACCAGTTAGATGGCTCAGCAGATATGAGTGCTTGCTGCTAAGACTGAAACCTGGGCTCAATTCCCAGCCCACGTGGTAGGAAAGAAACAACTGCAAGTTGTTCTTGACCTCTACATACCTGCTGTGGCGCAGATGCACGTGTGCGCGCACACACACACACATACAGAAATAAATAAGTAAATGAATAAATAAATAACTGCAATAATAAAAATTTAAATAGAGGATTTGAGTTTTTAAAAAGGGCTCACTTATGCAGCCTCAAAGTCACGATCCTCCAGCCTCGCCCTCCCAAGTGCTGTGTGCTATCATGCCTGGCTGGATCATTCTCGCTTTCTCTCAAGGGCGAAAGCTTGTCCCTCCCCCAGCCCTCCCACACAGTCAGTACGCATCTCCTTAAAGCAACAATCCTTTTCTGACTTACTGACTTGATCAGTGTTTTGTGGGCACCCATCCTGACAGAGGCATTTCTAGGGCCAGGGGACACGCAGTAGACAGAAGGGACAGAGCCTCTGCTCTCCTGGAGTTTATGGCTCAGAGCAGACAAGGCACAACGAGCACCGCACAAGCAGATGTGTGGCTGTCAACATCAAGGTCTAGACTCTAAAGGGGAGGGTGTCTGGATGGTGAGATGGAGAGAGGGACTGATAAAAGCTTTGGCTCCCAGGCAGGTCACTTGGATTACAGTTCGAGGAAGAACAAGGCCAAGTGCACGTCACCGTCAGCTCTGGCCTACACCAACAGAGGCTATGCTGCTGGGAGGTGCGAATCAGCGTGACCCAGTCCAGGGTCACAAATAACAGGGCTCGCTCCCATTTGCCCATAGCTCCTGGCCTCAAATTCACTTCAGGAGGGAAGGAGAAAGTCAAGGATATTCCCATATTCAACAGCTCTTGGGTTACTTTTGTTTTCTGATTAAAACAGAAATGTGGGAAACAACAGAGAGTGATATGGAGACCCCTGTGCTCATCAGTGGACTTGAAATTCTAGTAAGAACCTTTTTAAGGTAATTTAATGAAAGTCACTTTATATTCTCCGGTTTGGACATACAAAGACCCTCAGATGTCAGGTCTGAAGACATGGAGGACAGACCAGCAAGACTGCCTAGTGTGCCTGTTTGGGGCCAGGCATTCAAAGTGTTTTCTTGCACTCTTGGGTAGAAAACTATACGTCCTTTATCCCTGAGACCACACCCCAGCCTCCAGGGATGGGGTCTAGTGCCTTAGCTGGAGTCGAGCATCACTCACCTGGCATTAGTGCCAGAAACTGGGCAGTTTTAAACAACTGAAGTTTATTCTTTCACAGATGCTGAGCCCAAGGTCAAGATGCCAATAAAATCCCAGATGCAATACTTCCTCACCAGCCACCTAGCTCCCAGTACAACCAGCCAGCCTCGGCTCCATCACTCCTGTATTAGCTACCTTCCTCATTGCCATGACCCAATAAACCCTTGCCAAGAAACAACCTGAGGAAAGAAGGGTTTATTTTGGCTCACAGTCTTTCATTGGCGCAGTGGTAATAGCCTCCTCAATCAGGATGCAAAGAAGGGACAGAAAGTGAAGTCAGGCTCTAAAACCTCAAGGCCCGCCCCCAATGACTCACTTCCTCCCCAGTGACTCACTTCCTCCAGCAAGCCTCCACCTACTGAAGGTTCCACAACCTTTCAAGACAGCACCACCAGCTAGGGACCAAGCATTCAAACATACGTGACTATGGGGGACAGTTTACATTCAAACTATAACTCCCATCTGCCTCCATTGCCGTGACCTCCTTATGACACAGTCACTAATGTGGGGTGACCCTCATCCAGCCCTGCCTCGCTTTAATGCACTGCCAGGGCCCTATCTCTAATAAAGTCATATTCTAAAGCGCTGGGAATTAGGACTTCATCTTTCTGAGTGACACCACTCAACTCATAGCACCTCCACCCCTGAAATGCTCCTAAGCATCAGAGTCCCACTCTGCCCCTTCTTCATCAACATCTCAGCTTTAGCAGGAGGAAAAGTGGACAGAAGCTTTACCAGCTGCTGGAGCTGCAAAGAGCCAGAGTATGTGTGGTGACAGGATTTGACCAATCCACTCCCTGAACTTCTCTCCTCATGGCATCTCTGGTCCCCTGGGAGGCAATGAGAACTGTGCTGGCTCATTTTAGGCCAACTCGACACAAACTAGAATCATCAGAAAAGTGGGAGCCTCAGTTGAGAAAATGCCTCCATAAGATAGAGCTGTAGGCAAGTCTGTGGAGCATTTTCTTAATTAGTGATTGATGGGGGAGGGCCCAGACCATTGTGGGTGGTACCATCCTTGAGCTCATGGTCCTAGGTTCTATAAGAAAGGAGGCTGAGCAACCCATGATGAATAAGCCAGTAAGCAGCACCCCTCCGTGGCCTCTGCATCAGCTCCTGCCTCCAGGTTCCTGCCCTGCTTGAGTTCCTGTCCTGACTGCCCTAATTTCTTTGGTCATGGTGTTTCATCGGATAATAGAAACCCTAACTAAGATAAGAACCTTTCATACTAGACCACATGATGCATCTTCTTTTCTGGGGCTACTCAGACAAGGCCTATAGCTCAAAAAGTTCTGCTGGCTACAGCAGTCTCCTTGCCAAGAGAAAACATTCCAGTGGCTAAAAGCCCAACTGTGAGTCACAGCAAGTCCCTCCACCAGATGATGTTCCATTCCCTGTTCCAATGACATTTTGAGTTTCTCTTCTCACCACTTCAGATGTGGTGGGTGGAGGTGGACAGGAGCCTTGAGCTAAACACACGCAGAGGAAGTGTCAGGCACAACAATCCTGAATTGGAAGCGTTCAAAACACCCACCCAAAAGATGGGGTGTATGAAGCCCAAGCAGGAAGGGTGAATCATGGGAACAGAATCTCCCCAGGTGGACACAGGGAGTCAGCCTACCCTAGACAGACTGATTTATGCTAGCCACAAAGCCAAGGTCTCTTTCACAATGTGCTGGGCTGTTTGCATTTGTTTGTTTTGTTTTTATGTTCCAGCATCAACATTTATAGACTCCAAAATCTTAAGCAATTAATCAGCCTCTGTGTTTGCCTCAGTTTCCCCCATATTAACCACAGGCAGAAATGGCGTCATCTTACAGGGGTATAAGAAGATTGGACTGAGACCACACAGGTAATGTGTTTAACAGCCCCACTGAATAGATGGGAACCATACGTAGGTGTCTGCCTCTAGTTCTAGGTGACTGGGCCAAGAGAATCTGGGATTTAAAACCCCAGAACCCAAGTTTTAAAATCCAGGTATACAGCACACACCTATAACCAAGCCCTTAGAGGAGGTGGAGACAGGAGGAGGATCCCACACTTGATGAGCAGCCAGGCTCCCTGAGCTTTAGAGTAACTGAAGAAAGTCCCATTATTGATCTCTAACATCCATATGTGCATATGCATGCACATAAGTGTATGCAGAGAGAGAGACAGAGAGAGAATGCACAAAGATTGATGTGCGCAGATATTTTCTACAGCATTATTGATAATAGGAAAAAAAACTGGAAAAATCCAAATAACCCCAAATAGAGAAATGGTTACATACAGATTGAAACAGTAGAATATTGCATAGCTGTGAAAGAAGAGGCACTCCTTGGGACAACTATGGTGGAACACCCTTCACATGAATCGTACACAGTCAGCCCTCTCAACCCGTTGGTTTTGCATCTGGAGATTCAACCAACAGAAGGTAGAAAACACTCGGAAAAAAATAAGTGAATCTGTACTGAACAAGTGCAAGATTTTTCTGGTCATTATTTCCTAAACAATATCATATAGGTGCTCCTGCAGGGAAGGCCTGCTGGGCTGGGGAACCCGCACAGTACCAGACAGTGAAATGACACAGCCAGCAAATGCAGGTGTGTGGGGGCTGGGACTAGGGAATAGAAACAGCTCAGGGCTGCGTCTCTGAGGAAGGCTGGCATAGTTTGCCCCTCTATCACTGTCATAAACACCATGACAAAAAGCAAAATGGCTCAGTTTAACTTATACATTACAGTCTCTCACCAAAGAAAAACACGGCAAGAACTCAGGGCAGGAAATGAGGCAGAGACCATGGAGGGGTGCTGCTTACTGGCTTGTTTCCCGAGGCTTGCTCATCCTGCTTTCTTATAGAACCCAGGACCACCTGCCCAGGGATCATATAATGAACTGTGCCCTCACACATTAATCATTCATCCAGAAAATGCCCCGTGGGGGCTGGAGAGATGGCTCAGGGGTGAAGAGCACTGACTACTCTTCCAGAGGTCCTGAGTTTGACTTCCAGATGGGATCAGATGCCCTCTTCTTGCATGCAGGTGTACATGCAGATAGAGCACTCATAAATAAAATAATTGTTTTAAAGAAGAAGAAGAAGAAGGAGGAGGAGGAGGAGGAGGAGGAGAAGGAGGAGAAGGAGGAGAAGGAGGAGAAGGAGGAGGAGGAGGAGAAGAAGGAGAAGGAGGAGAAGAAGGAGAAGAAGGAGAAGAAGGAGAAGAAGAAAAGGAGGAGGAGGAAGAAGAGGAAAGAAAAGAAAAGAAAAGAAAATGCCCCATAGATGAGCCCACAGACCAATCTGATGGAGAAAATTCCTCAATTAAGTTTCCTTCTTCCCAGGTAGTTTGTGTCCAGTTGACAAAAACCAACCACAAGAAGGCCCTCTCAGTGGGACTACCCAAGGCCAAGAGGCCTGAATCACTCTGTTGAGCCTCTAAGAGCAAAGGCCAGCCACAGACAGGACTATAAATCCTGCCCATGCTTTAAATGCTTGCACTTAACAAATTGCTGCTTTTAACATTAAAATCCCACTTGGAATCAGTCCCAAGGTCTACAGTCCAAGAGGTGATTGTCAGTATGGAGCTCAAGCAAAGGGCTCTCTCCCCGTGGCTGCCAGGACAAGCTCTGTGTCCAGGGAGCTTCTAGGAGAGGCCTATCCCCAAGACTAAGGTTTCTCTCTCTTCCCCTTTCCATTTTCTTCCTTCTCCCTGTCTGACCACCCATCTCCCACCCTCATCTCCTCCTTTTCCCTCCTTCTCACTCAGCCTTTCTGACTCCTTCCACATGTCCTACACACACACACACACACACACACACACACACACACACACATACACACACACACACACACACACCTGAGCCCTGAGAGTCTATAGAGCTCTTAATGGCCCCAGGTAGACAAACCCCTCCCTGGGGCTAACCTTCTTCCTGTCACCTGGGGCTCAGTAGCTTGTCCCCAGGGAGCCAACATTCTAGCGCTCTGGTAGCCCCATGAATTACCTAGTTGTTACTTTAATACAAAGCCTGGATTCCTTAAGAAAGGCTGGGAGATGCTGTGGAAAACTGGGCAAACACCTAATCCCTTTCCCAGTGTGTTTCTCCTGACTCCTGTAGAGCAGTAGTTCTCAGCCTCCCTAATGCTGTGACCATTTAATATAGTTCATGTTGTAGTGACCCCCAGCCATAAAAAGACAGCTTCATGCAGCAAATCTCACAAGAGATTTATTGGGAGGGAAAAACCTAGAGTCATGGCTGCCTCCACTCCAGAGGAAGGCAGCAGCCACAGCTGCACCAAGACCTGAGCAGAATGCTGCTCTTTATATAGGGTTTCTTGTAGGGTGAAGCTTTCCAGAGCGGCCTGGGATTAGTGGGATTTCAAGCTCAGTGACTGGTGATTTCCCCGGCTCGCTGACTGCTCAGTGATCGGTGGATTTTTTTCTCACCCTTTTCGAATAGTCTGGTGGGACGGGCCGTTGGCTTACACTGACTTCAGGTTCCACTAAATAAACTCTTAATTCTGAGGTAAAATGAACAACTTTCTTCAAATAAACTTCAAACTTTCCTATATCTAGCAGAAATGAGGACCAAATGGCTTTATCATAGAGTCCCTGCGACTCCCTTTTCTGAAGAAATGGGGTACGTCATTTTCTATCTACACTGCATACACACTGCTGGGGCAAACACACTGTGGCAGCAGTGGCCGAGGCACCACAGCGAGGCTGCACAGAGCACACCCACCAAGAGAGGAGGGAACGGTGGGCGCCTACACCTCCCTCTCTCCCTCTCTCCCCCCTCCCATGGACATGTCCAGTCTACTGGCCATATTTAGTCTACTACTTTCTTTTCCTGCTCAGGACTCCTCCAGATTCCTCTGGCTGTTCCCTCCCTCATTTCTACAATAAAAATCTTCTCCTCAATCATACCGTGGAGCGACTATGTCCTCATTTCATTCGAGGTCCTCTTCAGCTACAGAGAAAATCCCAGGGTTGCCCAGGCTGCATGAGCCCCTGCATCACAAAGAAAGGTTACCATGACCACAGTGTGGAAGGGAGCAGGCAGGATTCAGACTCCATCACTGAGATGTGTCCACTTCTTGGGGCTGAGTTGCTGGTAGGAAACCTGTGTGCAGGGCCACAGACCTGACCCTGGAAGCTGCTTCCTCCTGAGACTTCAGCACCATCCCTCACTATTTAAGGATCTCTAACAAGACAGCACAAAAAAACCAGAGAGTCAGTTCTCTTGGGTCAGAGAACTGGAAACCTGGTGAGTCACAAGTTCAGTGACTGGGAAGCTCAGTGCAGCTGAAGGGGTCACGTCCCCAGGGGCTCCTCGCTCACTCCTTCATGGCAGCCCTGGGCAGCTCAAGGAGCAGGACAAAGAGACATCCTCTTCCCATGCCTTGCACCTGCCCGCAACACTGTCACACCCCAGCTGACACAGCCATGGATGCTGTAGCTCCTGGAGGTGCTGTGTTTAAGGTATTTTCACCAGGACTATTTATAAAATGCTGCTTCTCACTCATGGACTGTGGGGGAGGGGAAGATAGGTCCCCGAATCAGAGCTCCTGGAGGGGCAGGACTTGGCTGAGGCCAATTAGAAGCAGTGGGACCACCAGAGTGGGCATGCTCGGGATGCATGGTGCTATCCTGGCCACAGGAGCCACAGGGCACTGGGACTGGCCTCATTCTTCCTGGGCTCTGCTCTGGCTGCTTGCCCCTCCCCTTCTCACTTCCCCCCACCCATCCTCCTCGGACTCCTCTGCCCCTGACACTTCTGTCTCCAGCCCTCATGTCTCTCATGCTCCCTGTCTGGCAGAGCAGGTCTCAGCCCCACAACCCAACTAGAAAGTTCTCCCCTATTCTCTCACTTATGTCCAAATGCATCAGCCTCTCTTCCCATTGCTTGAAGCCAGCTTGGAAAAATTCTCTGGGTCCCTTTGGCTGTAAGGAAGAGTCCATTAAAAGTCTAGTGTAAGTCAGAAGTTTATAGTGTGAATATACTTACAACTGCCAAGTGGCACACCTCAAAACCCTCAAGAAGGTAGCTTTTGTCTTATATCCCAATTAGAAATCAATTTTTTAAAAAATGAAAACACAGGCAGGGCTGGAGAGATGGCTCAATGGTTAAGAGCACTGTTTGCTCTTCCAGAGGATCTTGGTTCAGTTCCCAGCACCAACATGGGAACTCACAACTGTCTGTAACTCCAATCCCAGAGGATCTGACACCTCCTTCTGCCTCCACAGGAGCTGCATGATCATGATGCAGACATGCATGCAGACAAAACACTATAAAATAAAAATAAACTTTTTAAAAATATATAATTAAATAAATAAAAACAGCTAGAGCTAAAGAGCTGACTTAACTGTAAAGAGTAATTGTTACAGGCTGGAGAATTGATCAGAGGTTCAGAGCACTGACTGGTTTTCCAGAGGATCCAGGTTCAATTCCCAGCACCCACAGAGTGGCTCACAAATATGGTAACTCCATTTCCAGAGATCTGACGCCCTCTCCTGGCCACCACAGGCACTGCATGCACATGGACAGCAGACAAATGTGAAGGCAAAACACCAATACATATAAAATAAAAATGAATAAACCTTTAAAATTAAAAAATAGAAACACTTGGTGGGGGTTATGGCTCAGTTAGTGGTACAGCATTTATCTAGTAAGTATGAAGTCCTGGGCTCAATCCTCAGCTCTGTATTAATATTAAAATTCACAGCCAATTTTAATGTTCCTTCTTCCCAAGCTCAGACTTGTGCCTTGCCACAAGGACCAGTAAGGGGTGTGTGTGTGTGTGTGTGTGTGTGTGTGTGTGTGTGTGTGTGTGTGTGTGTGTAAGGGAGAAGGGTGGCAGAGGAGGAGTTTGCCCAAGTGTCATGGCACACTTGGAGGCCAGATGACAACTTGCAGAGGGGAATTCTCTCCTTCCAGTATGTGGCCTCCAAAATCATACTCAGGTTATCAGGCATGGTGGAAGGTGCCTTTATCTGCTGAGCAATCTCACCAGCACACCAGTGAGATTTACTTTAAGGAACTAACTCTCTAATGTGGGTGGGCCTCCTCCAATCAGTTGAAGGCTCAACAGAATTCCAAGACTGGCCTCTCCCAGTGAGAATCCTGGTGGCCTGTGACCCAGGATATCAGCTCGTCTTGGTTCTACAGCAGTCTCTGGCCTTTGGACCAAATTGGGATGTCAGCTCTGTAGATTTTGAAGTTCTCTGCTTCATAGTCATAAGAATCTATTTAAACATTAATCTCCTCCAAAAATAGCCCTCACCGAATCATTCAGAATAATGTCTCACTAAATATCTGGACATCCTTGTGGGCCTGTCAGGCTAACATATAGAATCAACCATCACAGAAGCAGGAAATCTAAAAAGCAGATATAAGTCTGGAGGCCTGGGCTTCACTGTTTCCAGCCCTCTCTATGAGGTGACATCTCTGGCCCAGTTTCTACATATCAGATAAAATGACATCTCTGAGCCCCTCTGTAAGCTGATGGCTGCTGCAGCTGCTGCTGCTGCTGCAGCTTCAAGACTGGATCTCAGTATGTACCCTTGACTGGCCTGGAACTCACTATGTGACAGGCTGGCCTCCAACTCACTGAGATCTGCCTGCGTCTCCCTCTCCAGTGCTGGGATTAAAGGCACACTTGATGATGATGATGATGATGATGATGATGATGATGATGATGATGATGATGGTGATCACCGCTGTTAGTAAATACCTAAAGGTTGTAGGGCAGGGTGGGGCTTAGCAGCCCTCCCCCCAGTGCAGATGGTGTAGACCTGGGGAAGAAAAAGTAACAAATATCTTCCTAGAATGCTGATTTCCAGAGGGGATTTACGAGCCCTAGTAGTCATTATTTCAGGGTGACTTACTGAGAAAAAAAACAAAGCACCCGGAGCCTCCTCATATACACTTAGTCCACAGGAAAGTTGCTACACAGACATCAATAATGCTGTCAGTTGAAGGGGTAAATCTTCAAAGTCCGCACTTGATTTGCTTCTCCAGGAGCTCAGAAGTTTCCAAATAGATAAGAGAATCCCCAAGTCCATTAAGCAAGGTAATTTACAATTGTGGCAGGCCAAATGCAGGGAAATACATTAGAGCCTTTCCCCATTTGGCTTGTAGAATAGACATTATTCTGAGCACACGCGTGCAATGAATGCTGTTGGGTGATGAGGAGGAAATCGGTTAGCGCCCCTAACGAGTTTATTCCTGCCCCTCGCCAGTCGGGCATTAATTCTGAGTGAAAGTTGCATGAGGAGATAAGATTCCCAAGGCCCTGACACAGACGCCAAGGACCTCATTTCCAGCCCATTAAATGAGCATCACTGGACACCGTAACAAGAAGGGGGAGAGAAGGTGACTGGATTTGAGTTCTGACTCATACTTCAAGCTATCCCCCATGTTGAGTAACAAAAGAGGCAATTTCAAACACCGGGCTGCGGAAACAGACAGAGGCCCTGGGAGTATTTGGGGAGAAGAATTAAACCATAATGCGATATTAAACACAAAGCGAAAAATGCTAAATATTTTTTCACTTTTCATGTTTTAAAAGACAGCTGAGTCTTTGCCCTTCTCTGCTTTTCTCTCCGAGGTGCATCTTCTTCTGTTCCCACCTCCTGTGCCACCACTCCCCAACCCCCACCCCCTGATCCCAAGTATTGGAGGATGCTTCCAGGGGTGGCAGAGAGCCAGGTTGGTGAGTAAGGGACCACAGGTAGTGTGGATTTTTTTATACTATATCCTGGCCCAACATAGAGCACGGGATGGGAGACGGGATCTGGAGAGGTGGCTCAGCAGTTCTAAGACCACTTGCCGATTTTGCAGAGGACCTGAGTTCAATCCTCAGCACCCATGTCAGGTGACTCACAACCACCTGAAACTCCAGCCCCAGGGGATCACATGCCCTCTTCTGGTTTTACAGACACACACACACAGCAGACACACATATACATATAAATAAAATAAAATCTTTTTTTAAAGCTGGTATTCTCTGAATCTAACCTTCTTGTGAGCACTTCTGTGGCTTCTTTGGAGACCCAACATGAAATACTGCATTGCATTTCCCTCTGGCTCGCTGCTCAGCTTCTTACTCTCTGGGGCATCAGAGAATCCATCTGTCTCTGTGGTCGCCTTCCCCTCTGAGGGGCCCTGCTCCAAGTGGCGTGCCTACTCTACAAGACCAGTTGGATATCCGGGCCACACTCACCTCCTCTCTGCCCGCCCCCTTCTCTGCTCTCATCCCATTCATGCCATTGTACCTCACTTCTTCAGTCCTCCCCCAGCTCCATACACCGAACCAAGCTACCCAAGTATCTTCCCAAGGTCCTTGCTAGGTTAGCAGCTGTGGCATGCTTAGATGATACAGGTAAAAAAAACTCCCACTTAAGGCCAGTGAGATGGGTCAGTGGATAAAGACACTTGTTGCTGAGGCTGAGGACCCAAGCTCAAGCCCTGGGGACCCACATAATGAAGGGGGAACGCTATCTCCCACAAGCTGAACTCTGAACCCTACACACGAGCTGACGTGTGTATACCCACATTCATACACGCATAAAGAATGTAGAAAACCTTAATTTGTTTTATATGCATACTTGATTATACATGCATGATTTTATAAGACCAACATCAATAGTTACAGTAGAGTGGCGGGAATTTCATTGTCATTGTTTGCCACTTTGTACCGCTTGAGTTAATTTGTCATGCATGTTTTAGCAAATCAAAAAATAAAAAATGTAGCACACTTTAAATCTGATTTCCTTTAATATATCTTTTAAGACAAGCTATACTGTATGGCCAGGCTGGCCTATAACTCACTGTGTAGTCAAGACTGTCCTCAAACTCACAGCAATCCTCCTGTCTCACATTCCTGAGTGCTAGGATTACAGGTGTGCCTCCACCATGCCTGACGTTAAGTTAGATTTTTTTTTTTTTTCAAAATGACCTTTTTCTTTCTGATCTTGGTGGACTATGTTCCCATGGAGAGGTTTTTCAGAGTCCGAACTCGGGGGCTGCATTGTCTCGGAGACAATGGAGCAGAGCAGGGACTCAGGAACCCTACTAGTTATGAGTTTTGAGAAGCTGAGCAAATCCATGCACTTTCTGCCTCAGTTTCCCATCTCAGGATTCCAAAGAGTGAATTCTACCAGACCAAAGTCTAGCAGAATGGCTTTCTCAAGCTTGAGGGACAACGCTACTCCTCCTCCTCCCAAGCATTAGCTGGAGTTGGGGACAGGGCCGTGCAGTGTGGGCGGCTGCACGCAATGACAAAGCTCCATGCCCCTCCAGATCAGGTGGGTGGCAGCAACTGGCATGGAGAACTTGTCTCCTGCTTGCCAACCGACCTCTTCAGAGCCCATCCCCCAAGGTGCAGCTCTAGAACTCAGTCCCTGAGAGACCTTCCGTTGAACCAACCTCTCCATTTAGGGTCACCACAGACAGAAAGAGCACTGTACACACTACAGCATCTGGTGTCCACATTACAGCACATGTGGCACCTACATCACAGGGTTCTCTTTTCAACCCCTTTTTCATTTATTTATGTATTGTCATGCATACCACAGAGGTCTTGTGGTGGCCAAAGGACAACTTGCAGGAATTGGTTCTCTAACTCCACCGTGAGGACTCAAACTCAAATTGTCATTAGGGTCTTATGGGAATTAAATTGGTCAATCCATGTGAAGAAACTTGTCCATACTGAAGTGCTCAAGAAATGCATTGTTGGTATTAATATCCATATTAATATTAGTATCAGTATCAGCCAGAGACACAACTGCTCCTATTTATCCTCCTGGTCAGAAATTGGGGAATCTTTCCTCCCATTCTGTGTCTCAGGCAATGAAAGGCAAATCTCTCCAAGAAACTCAGAGGGGGCACCACCTCCTGTGAAGCTCACATACACCCCCAAGGATGGGCGTGTGTGTGTGTGTGTGTGTGTGTGTGTGTGTGTGTGGCACCACCTCCTGTGCAGCTCACATACACCCCCAAGGACGGGCATGTGTGTGTGTGTGTGTGTGTGTGTGTTTGTTCCGGCAGCTTCCCTGAGCTCTGAACTCACCACAACAGCAGCCAGACTTGCTCAGGGATGGGCAGTCCACGACCTAAAACATGGGTGTTGCAGTTGATGGGAAATGGCCTTCACAGGCCTCGTGTGTTTGAACATTTGGTCCCTAGTGAATGGCACCGTTTTCGAAAGCTATGGAACCTTTGAGACTGTGGCCTGGCTAGGAGAAGTGGGTTGCTGGGGTTGGGCCTTGAAGGATATATCTATTCTGTCTAAGCTGACTGTTTCCTATCTACCAAGTTGTGAGGAGACTCTGCCACCTGTTCCTGCCACCATGCCCTGAGCCCTACCGTGCTCTCCTCAGCCCACCATGAACTCCACCATGCCTTCTTCACCATGGTAAACTAACTTCTCAAACTATGAGCCAAGATAAATCCCTCCTCCGTCCAGCTGCTTCCACTGGTATTCTATCACAGTTCTGAGAGAAGTAACTAATCCGACAGACATTGCCAGTCCACAGCCTGCAGCTTCTAGATGGCCTCTCCGACTCCCAGCACTCGGTACCTGGTTGTCTCAGAGTTACTTGTCCAAGATAGATGGGCATCTATTCCCAATGGGGGCCCAAAGGACATGGGGGGGTGGGGTGGGGTTGGATGGGGTGGAGGAGCTGCAAAGAGGAATCAGTGCTTATTTGAGCATGTGAATTGTTGTGGCCTGAACTGTGACATGCTCCCACAGGCAGCCCAGCTGCTGGTGCTGTTGTGGAAGGCTGTGGAACCTTTAGAACATAGTCTTGGATCAATTGGGCCACGGAGTGCAGGTCTTGGGGCTGTACAGTCTGGCCCCACTTCCTTTCTGTCCCTACTTCCTGACTACAGAAGCAGTGTGACCGACCACCGCACACTCCTGCCGCCATGCCTTCCCTGCCATCAAGAGAACCATAATCAGCAAATTGTAATTTCCAAGTGAAGTCTTCCTCAGTTGAGAAGCTTTCATTAGGTTTACTGTGAAAGTGATCCACATATGGGGAAGGAGAGATGGCTCAGTGGTTAAGAGCACTGACTGTTCTCCCAGAGGACCCAGGTTCAATTCCCAGCACTCACATGGTGGTTCACAACTGTAACTCCAGTTCCAGGGTTTCTGACTCCCTCACACACACACATACAGGCAGAACACCAATGCACATAAAATAAATTTTATATATGTATATAAAGAGTAACCCACATATGTACCACAGTAGGCATCTCTGAAGCCTAGGGACTGGCAACACCAGCCATGCTTCAGTTCATCAAAGCCAGACCCTCAGATATGAGCTAGGAAGGCCTGGGTTCTGAGCCTCTGAATGCCTCACAGAAGTCTCTCTGTGTGTGTGTGTGTGTGTGTGTGTGTGTGTGTGTGTGTGTGTATGAGAGAGAGAGACATATCAAAGAGTTTAATGAATACTATTCACAAGAACATGAGGAAGGGGTTACTTACATGAGCATGGGTAACTTACAGTGGCTACACCACGGAAGAAAATGTCTCTCCATCCCTAGCAGCCATTCTCTTTGCCCGGACTGTCTTTGCTGAGGACCAGATACCAAAAACCTCTCCCCATGGAAAAATACACCAGCCTTCAGAGTCCTGAACAGTCCCAGTGTTGTCACACATTCCTTAGTGTCTGTCACACACAGAACTGGGCCAGCGCAGGGGAGTCAGACCGACTTCTGCCTTCCCCCCACAGGTGAGAGCGCTCAGAGCCTGGCAGGACCACATTCCATCAACAGTCACTCCCTTCATCTCCAAAATGGGACCTGGGCACCATGGGTCCCCAGGCTCCAGGAAAGCAGGATAGGACCATCCCACAGGCTTCAGGTCATACCAACTCTAGCCATCCTGAACTTACCTGCTGACCCAGTCATGTCAAGTGCCTGTCCCTCACTGCAATGCCAGTCCCCAAGGTCACATAGGGATCAGCACAGATTCGGTCTGATTCCTACCAGAGCTCCCTGTGTATCTCTAAGGAAGCAGTTGTTGAGTATCCTTCATGGAGTCAGTCAGCATCATCAGTTGAGGCCAATCCACTGCTCAAGTCCATGGCTGTCCTCCACCATTGGTGGAGTCACAGACACCAGTGCCTGACCTCAGGGTAATTTGAGGGAGATTAGCAGATTGATGGATCCCGGGCTTCTCCCAGATTTGGGGCAAGTAAAGATGACAGTGGAGTTTCTTCTGTATACCTGTCTGTTGTAGACTTGGGTTCACTGTCAAAGCCAGAAACAACATTCCAGGATCTGACAGAAAGGTTAAAGCTCCCCTCTTTCTAAGAGCAGAGAAAGTTCGCTCTATAGTGCAGTCACATTGCCCTCTGCTGGACAAATTTAACATGACACGGAAGATCTGTATTGGTGGACATGAGCCACTAAGTAAGCATACAGGAAGAGCTCACTGTTGTTGTTTAGTTATTAACCACGACTGAGTGCCTCATAGGCATCAGAGAAGGGAGAATGGAGTTTGAGCTGAGAAGGGCGAGGGGAAAGAGGTCCTGAACTAGGCTTAGGAGAGGGTCAGGATGAGGCAAAGCTGAAGGAAAGAGGGTTTGGACCCTGGCAGAGGAGCCAGAGGGACACATGGTACTTCCCTGTTTGAACGGGAAAAGTACCTGGGCTCTGCTTAGAGGTGGAAGGGGAACCTGCTGTCTGTCGCCTGCGGCCCCTCCCACTGCCTCAGCAAGACTCTGCCAGCCCTACCCCCTACAGCATGCACCTATTTATTGAGTTCTCTGTGCCTGTTCCCAGAGAAGACCTTCTGCAGTCCCAAAGGCTCCCACGCTGTGACATCAGCTCCTCAGATTCAGCTTGGTTTAAACTATGGTGGACTGAATCTCAAATGAGCCAACATGACCTTGCTATTCCCAGTTCCATCAAGATAGGAAAACACCACAAGAAATAATTGACAGAGTTAATAATTTAACAATGCAATAGACCTTGTAATTAAAAATAAGCTGAAGGAGGCCACAAAGTGATTACAGCCATGTTTCAAGGGCCAATTACATCAAAATCTCCTCTCGCTGAGTCAGAAAAGAAACGGTAAGGAACGGTGCCCACCGAGGCCCAGGGCGGATCATCAGTCACAAGTGTCACTTCTGGTCCATGAAAAACGCGTCAGGTACACGTGGCCATACAGGCTGAAAGCTTTCCCAGTAGGCACTTAGGAACTGTTCCTCTGCCCTGTCCCTTCTCCCTTTCTGGGGCATTTCTGAAAAAAATCTCAAGCCTCGCTTCACCCCACCCCCTTTGAAACCTCAGCCCCTCCCTCCCTGGTGAGCTTTCCAGAGTCTTATCAAATGGCTTCCTTGTTTTATGAACGAAGCCAATGAATAAAGTAGTGTTTTCTTCTGAAGCCCGCATTCATCCCTCCTCTGCGAGCAGGAGGCGGCCCTACCGCCTCCCCAGGGCACAGCTCCCAGCCCCTAGAGGCACTGGACAAAGTTTTCTCTGTCTCCATAGGGCCAACATTGGCCTCCCAGTCCAGTTACCCATACTACCTTCAAATTACAACATTCCACTGGGTCCAAATATTTGTATTTGGAGACTCAGGAATGTAATTTCCAGACCTAAATGTTTTCTTTAATTTTTAACACATAAACTTCTGTCATCTTCATTAATCCTGGTTATCATATGGCAGATATTTTCTCCCTAGAAATAAATCTGTTTTCTGATAAATCTAAGCTTACCCGTGGAGGGCACCATGCATATAAACATCACCCTTCCAAGAAGGATGGAGATAAGGACAGTGTAACAGCAGGAAGTACAGAGGGCAAGATGGGCAGCAGAGCAAGGAATGACCGGGGCACATTCCATACTGAACCCAAACTATGGCTTTGTTCACCAATGTGGCCACTCCTCAAGTCAGAGCCCTGCCAGCTTTTCCTTTCACCAGAGCCAAAGGGCTCAAAGACGACTACCAGGGAAGGAAGTCAGAGGTAAGACTAGGATGCAATAAGAAAAGCAAGCATGTGTCTCTGCAGACCCAACAGCTTCCTGGAGCCTGGGGTGTAGGGCCTTTCGGAGACCTCCAACAGAAACTGAATTTTCAGAGAAAAGACACAAAAACCATGGGCCCTGTGCAGAGTCCTGCCCCAGTGTGAGGGGGCTCGGGACATGAGAAAGAGAATTGCCCCTTTCTGCTTTTTAGAAACCTACCCACTGGGGGCTGGATGGCTCCTGCAGAAGACCCAAGTTTAGTTTCCAGCACCCACACCAAGGAGCACATGTGCAACACCAGCTCCAGGGGATCGATCCAATGCCCTCTTCCAGACTCTGTGAGCACTACACTCATGTGCACACACCTAGGACATAGCTACATAATTAAACATAAATCTTACAAAAGGAAAGAAATCCAAACAGAGATTGAGAGCTTTCGAAGATGCTGAGAGGCCATGAAAGGAGGATGCAACCCTGAGCAGCCCAAAGGTGGAATCTAAATACTACAGCAAGCCCAGCCGCCTCAAGCCCAGGACCACGCCCAGTGCTACAACAGGGTCACCTCCTCAAGCCCAGACAGCTGCTTTTCTGGAATAGGAGAGAGGAAACCAGAGGTACTCTAAGCTTTTTCATCTTTTCAGCTATGGAAACATAGCTAGGTCTAAGCTCTTAAAGACTATTCTCAGATTTGGGGGGACTACATATATGATGCTAACCAGGGCCCCCTCAAGGCAGCAGTTCCTTTCCGAAATATCAACTTGGTCCATATGTTATATTCTTCGAAGAAAGAAGTTCACTGTAAGGCTTTTTCTTGATTTTCTTTGGAGCTAAGACTTGACCAGTGACCAGCTTAAAGAATTTCACCCTGTGCCTGTAACTCAGTCCAAGGCCTGGCTCAGTATACGTGGTCATTAAATGCCTGTGGCATGAATGTGCTGCCTATGGGTTCCTGGAGCCAGAGGAGATGCCAAGCTTTCACTACTCTGTAGGTACAGTGTACAGTGCCAGGTTCTATGCTGCTGTTTGGCTTGGCTGAGCCACCTTCCTAATGAGCTCAAAGACATCCCTTGTGGGCCCCTTCTTCTGGAACACTGTTGATACACAGCTTTCTGCCTGCAGGCCCAAAGCCAAGAGTCTGGCTTATGTGTTAAAGACATTCAGCAGTAAAACATCCCAATAGGCCTTAGAATGGGATGTGTTCCCATCCACTCTCAGCAAGCAGGATGGACTCAGCTTCCTCAGTGTAAACAGGCCGAACTAGATATTTAGCAAGAGACAGACTTACTTGTTGACAACAATGAGGCCACTGACTCCCAGAATCCCAAATAATTTTACTGCCAAAGGTCATGTGGGAGAACTGCCTTCAGAGAATGACTGCAAGAGATCACTCACAAGCACATACTCCAACAGCCTAGTGAGGCTCTGCACTGTTGCTCACGGAGACATGACTGAGGCAAGGAACCAGGGAGAGCGGCTAGCTCTGCCTCATGCCTGTCTCAGCATCTTTACCAACACATGGTTCATTTCACCAAGACATAACAAGCAAAAGAGAAGGGGAAGATTGGGGATGTAGCTCAGTCGGTAGAGGGCTTGCTCAGCATGCATGAAGTCCCGGGTTTGATCTCCAGCACCGCATAAACCAGGTCTGGTGGCACATGCCTGTAATGCCAGCACTTGGGAGATAGAGGTAAGAGGAGGAGGATCTGAAGTTAAGTCACCTTTGACTACATAGAGGCCAGTCTGGGGTACCTGCCTGGACAGAATGAAGGGAAGGGAGAAGAGAGGAAGAAGAGGAGAGGGAAGAGGACAGAGATCTATTATGCAGTATGGCCCTTCTATCATAACAATTCTAAAACAGAGGTCAGTGAGATGGCTCATGGGTAAAGGCATTTCTTCACAAGCCTGGAGCCCTGAGTTTGATCCCTGAAATACACATAGAAGCGAAGAGGAGAATCATCCTCACAGAATTGCCTCTGACCCCACAAGCGCCTACAGCACAAACATACACACACACACACCATGCACATTCACATACACAATAATAAACACTTTTTTAAAAACAAAAAATAAAACGAACAGAGCCTACAGGACCCATAAAGAAATATCTGAAGGGATAATGCCCAAAAGCTTCCCACACTTAAGAACATGAACCTGCTGGGTCTTTAATACCAATACTCAGGAGGCAGAGGTAAGAAGATCTCCATGAGTTTGAGTCTAGCCTTGTCTACATAGGAAGTTCCAAAACAGCCAGGGCTACATAGAGAGACCCTTTCTCAAAACCAACAACAACAAAAGAAAAATTAACCCGTGAACACACAAAGTGAAGCAGCAGCTCACCACACTCCAAGTAGGAGGAACTCAGGAGGTCCACCCCACAACTCACTAGAACCAAACTATGGAAAGACAAGGACCTTGAGGAAGCAAGGAGAAGCAACTCCTCACATGCAAAGGGCCAGGTTCTCATCAGAGACTCGGGAAACGGAAGTCATTGTGTCAAAGGAGCTGTTTGCGGTGACACACATCTATAAACCCCAGCTCTTAGGAGGCTGAGGCAGGATTGCTGTAAGCTGACTGTTAGCCTAGGCTATACAGTGGGTACAAAGTCAGCCAGGACTGCATAGCAAGATCCTGTACTCAGTGGCTAAAAACACTTGCTGCTGCTCCCAGAGAATCCAAGTTCTGTTCCCAGCACCTACATCAGGGAGCTCACAAATGTCTGTAACTCCAGCTCCAAGGAATTCAACTCCCCCTTCTGGCTTCTGTGGGAAACACACACACACACACACACACACACACACACTAAAGCCAGTGAGATGATACAAGTAAAGCATTCACCACCTAGCCTGGTGATCTGAGTTCAATCCCTGGGACCCATATAAGGTAAAGAGAGAAAGAGATTGGCAAAATTTGTCCTCTGATGTCCTTATGTGCACACACACAAAATGAAGTAACTCTAAACAACAACGACAAAAGACCTTGTCTCAACAAAACAAATTGAGACCAGAGAGAGAGGGAGGAAGGTCAGTTAAGACATTCAACAGATTAATAAAAGATGAGACATTTTTGTGGAAGTGGTAGTAATGGTGGTGGTACGATGATGATGTTGGTGACCTTGGTAGTAGTGATGGTGGTGATGGTACTGGTGATGATAGTCATGGTGGTGGTGGTGTGGTGGTGTGGTGGTGATGGTGATGTTGGTGATATTGGCAGTCATGATGGTGGTTATGATAGTCATGGTAGTGGTGATGTTGGTGGAATTGGTAGTCATGTTGGTGGTGATGGTGGTAATAGGTAATCATAATGCTGGTGATGGTGGTGGTGGGTGTGGTGGGAGTGGTGGGTGTGGTGGTATGGTGGTTGTGATGATGGTGGTACCATAGGGGGAATATTTCAGGTTTCTAGTCTAAGAATAGAATGACTGCCCATGGGTGTGTCCTCCACTGGATGCTGTCCACGAGCTTTCGAGGTGGCCCAGCCAGGACCCCCACCTCTAGTGTCATGAGACTTTTTTTTTTTTTTGCTATATTTGAGACAGCATTTCACTATGTGGACCAGGCTAGCGTTGGACTCCCAATCCTCTTGCTTCGGCTTCCCACATTCTAGGACTACAGACATATATGTCACAAGCCTGTAAAGCCATTTTAAAGATGTTTTTTAACTTATGTGTACAAGTGTTTGCCTGCATGTATGACTGTACCACATGCACGCTGGTGCCATAAAGCCAAAGAGTGTTGTTGGATCCCTGGAACTGGAGTTACAGAAGTTTGTGAGCTGCCATGTGGGTGCTGAGATTCAAACCTGAGTCTTCTGGAAGAGCAGTCAGTGCTCTTCACCACTGAGCATCTTCCCAGGTCCATTTACCTATGTGCATTATTTTTAACTAATGTCTGTGTGTGGGCAAGGGCCTGCAGAGTTCAGATGAGGGCATCAGATTCCCTGGAGCTGAAGTTATTGACAGTTGTAATCAGCCATGTGGGTGCCGAGAACTGAACTCGAGTCCTCTGTAAAAGGAGTGGGTGCTTTTAACTGCTGGGCTGTCTTTCCTATCCCATTGTAAGACATTGTGTGCTCTACTGTAGCTTTACTTTTTATTTATTTATTGTGTGTGTAAGATGTGTGTGTATAAAGGGGAACACATGCCATGGAATGTATGTGGAGGTCAGAGGATAACTTTAGGGAGTTAGTTCTTCCAACAATCCAGATCTTGGGGATCAAAGTCAAGTTGCCCAACTTGGCATCAACCACTTTAACCTGCTGAGCCACCTCATTAGCCCCCACTGTAGCTTTAACATTCACTTTCTCCATAACTGGCAAGTTGGATATTCTCGTGCTGCCAGCATTAGAAGCCTTGCACCCTTGCTCTCTTTGTTTTAACTATCATTATCTTATGTATATGGATGTCTTGCCTGCATGCATGTCTGTGCATTTGCATGCAGTGCTGGTGGAGTCCAGAGGAGGGCTTCTGATCCCCTAGAACTGGAGTTCCAGACTCCAGTTAGCAGCCATATGGGTTCTGGAAATTGAGCCCAGGTCCTCTGGAAGAGCAGTCAATGCTCTTAACTACTGAGCCACCTCTCCAGCCCCACCTTACATCCTTTCTAAAGGCCGTTTTCCTCACTTACTTGAATTAATTCTACCCTAACAATTATTATACCTCAAACATTAAGAATAAAGACATAACAACTATAAACATGTAAACCAAACAACAGAGTCCCAGAATGTATGAAGCAAACTGTCGACAGACTTGTAAGAACTAGACAGATCTGTAACAACAATTGGAAACTTCCATAGACCACTTCAATAATGGACTGAGGAACTAAACAAAAGAGCAATAAAAGGGGTTGGAAGACAGCTCAGCAGTTAAGAAAATGTACTTTTTAAATTCCTAACTACATCCTAAGTATTTATCCTTGTACCCACAATAAGCACAGGTCTCACCCTCATTAAAGAAATATCACCTAGCTACATACAGATGGAGGACCATTACAGAAAAACCACAACTGGTCAAACTGCAGTGAACAAGTGACCATGTGGTACCCAGCGAGAGCGTCAGATTCCCTGGGGCTGAATATAACTGAAACATCTACAACACAACCCCAGTACCTAAGGCTCAAGGATGATTGTGGAAAAGGGAGCGTATGGTGGTTTGAATGAACACAGCCCCCCAGAGGCCCACAGGGAGTGGCACTATTTGAAAGGACTAGGAGGTGTGGCCTTATTGGAGGAAGTGTGTCACTGGGGGTGGACTCTGAGGTTTCAAGCCAGAACCAGTGGTTCACTCTCTTTGCCTGCTACCTTCCGATCTAGAAGTAGAACTCTTGGCCCCTTCTCCAGCACCATGTCCCCCTGGGCACCACCATGCATCCCTCCACAACAATAATGGACTAAACCTTTGAACTGTAAGCCAGCCCCAGTTAAATGTGTTCCTTTATAAGAACTGCTGTGATCATAGTGTCTCTTCACAGCAATAGAAACCCTAACTACAACAGGCAGAAAGGTTTTAAGAGACAAAACAGGAAGTTTGCTGTGAGGCCATGTCTCCTAGAAATGTCAGAGAAACTACTCCTGTGAAGTCTTATCAATACAGCTGCCTAAACATGACCCAAACAAGGACACACCAATAGACAAGCTAACATGGAATAGAAAATCTTACAGGGCCTCATCCCTAAACAAAGAACCACAGGCAACCAGAGAATGCTAAAAACAAGTCTTCCCAAGTAATGGCAGAATGTGTGCACTTAAGAGCAGGCCTGCAGCTTTGCTCAGTCCTCACTCCCAAGGAGAGGGGCAGGCATTCTCATTCTCTCTCTCCTCCCTCTCTCTGTCCTCTCTATCAATCACTCTCTATCAATCCCACTGACTCCTGGCCTTGTTTCAGGACAAGGATGGAGAAGACTGAGATCAGAAAGTCTAGAAAAGCCACAATCGATCACCTAGAAGGGCCACACATGCCTAAAAGGGCCACACACAAACCTACCCGTGGACCAGCTTTGTGCCGCAAAGGAGGCCCTGGGAACTGGAGGGCAGACCCAGCACTATAGACCATGCCTGTATTGTTCCCCAGGGAACTCCCTCTTCAGTGAGCCCAAGGGTTGTGCTGGTCCTTCTGTGGTCAGGGCTTGTGCTGACCCCTTTGTGGCCAATGACGTGATAGAAAATTTCTCCATCTACAATGTTCTTTTGGAAAGATTAATCCATTTACTTTTTCCAATAGATTTCTGAACTAATCAATTACCCATCTCACAAAGTACTAGGCTGAGAGACACAAAAAGCTCAGCTCAAGATCACCCAGCACTGGCTTTAGCCCATTCTTCTGAACTCAAAGCAGATGAGCTAAGAGCAGCATGGACCAGGACTACTTTGGCTCCAGCAAGAATAGGACATTTAAGCCAGCTCTTGAGATACCTCTCTTCCTCCCAAGAAACACACATGAAGTATGTTGACTTCTCCCTAGGGCTGCAAATGGGAGGACTCAGCCAGGAGGCCAGATCCAGAGGGGAATCCATTCCAGCCTGTGACTCCATGGCACACTGTAGCTCCCACCCACTGCAGGGTGGTCTGTCCCTGGGGAGTCTCAAGTGTCAGTGCTACCCACCTATGCACCAGGGAGTGGTACAAAAAGCCCCATGAGAAGGGTGTCAGGATATCAGAAGTTACCAGAAGACAATGTCTCTGGAGTTTGCTACAGGATATAAGACCAGGCTTCACTATGAAGGTGTTAGGGCAATAGAGTTATGAGCAGTGAGCGCCTTTAAAGGCCATTCCTGAGCAGGTAGCAAAGTGTCTGGGCTCTTACAGGTTGGAGGAGCACTAGGCTTAGGTTCGACAGGTTAAAAACTGCTGCTCACTCCGTATCAGACCTCAGCAACACAGACTCACCACAAAAGGCTGAGTCATGTCTGAACAGCTCCCACTCTGATTCCAACGTCTGTCTGGACAACTTCCCCTCCTAAGTGAAAGTTAAAACACAAGTGAATAGATCCCAACTAGTTCAAGATTGCTACACTGTATATTCTGGCTGGAACTCTGTCCGGTCAGGCCACACCAGATCTCAACTGCTTCATGGGGAACCCAGAATGGGTACAAGTTGCTGCAGCACAAAACCAGACTGAACACACGCACACATGAAGCAAAGTTGAGAGAACTCTAACCAGATCCTAATACCACCAAGGCCTCGCCATCAATGTGTGCTGTATCTTCCCATAGGAGAGTAACAGCTGTCACTCTGCAGGCTGGCTCTACCTACCCTAGGGACAGGTGTATCCTGGATGTTAGCAGCAACTATATAATCCTGGGAGGAGGCAGGGGCTGCAGTGCTTCTAACTCCTCAGATACTTTATCAGAAAGCTTAAAGAAATGTGGAACTGCCAGGCTGGGAGCAGGAGGGAAATAACAGCCCTTTCCTGTTCTCAAGCTCAGTCTGTGTGGCAATCACATGAGCTGCTCCTCACCCACAGAAAACCCAGGCAAGCCAAGCACAGTCACACATAGCAAGACCCTGTCTCAAAAAACAACAGACAGCCAGACATATCAAGACAGGCGTGCCCAGAGACATAAATGCTGTTTCCACCTGCCTAACAAGTTTTAATACACGCCTCTTAAGCTAATAGAGAGCTAAAAAGTGCTAACCCTGGGCAGAAGTTCCAGAAGGCCAATCTGGAAGGAAGGAGATCACATCCAATTGGATCCATCAGTGCTATGATATTCAAATGTGGATCTTGGATCCCTCACTCCATCAATCCTGTGAAGTTTAAATGTGGATGATGGGTCCCTCTCCCATCAGTGCTGTGAGATTCAAATGTGGCTCTTGGGTCCCCGGCCTAGCAGCTCAGGTACCTGTCAATCTCAAGCAGCATTTTCAGCTTGTGTATAACCTGGTACTCCCAAAACCAGAGGAAACTCCAAGGCAGCACCTTCAGTGAACACCACCACCACGAGGTACCTGGGAAGCTCAGATCTACCACCAAGGCTGATCCTCATGGTTTGGGTAGCTTCACACAGACAACAGGGAGCCCAGGCATGGAAAGCACACAGTGATTGCCTGCGAGTTCTTTTCTTGCCATACTATCTGCTGTTAGCAGATGTCAGCACTCAGTAACAAACTGGACCTAAGGGAGAATTCAGAGAAGTAAGTAGCATCCTAAAAGGCAGAGTTCCTCAGCTGAGCAGACCTAGTAACAACTGGCTAGGGATCACTTCCTCCCAGATACAGGCCTCCTGCAACCACCAACAGTCAACACTGTAATGAACACACTTATAAAGCACAGATTTATATCTTTACCATTTATTTCTTAAAATCTTATTCAAAATATTAAATAATACAATTTCAGATATGAAAAAACTACTGCAATAAAGCAGTTCAGATGTATTTCACTATGCTACCCTTCCTTCAGACAGATAACTGTCCCTGAAGGTGGACAGCACTGCTGCTCCCATGTTCACAGGGGAGTGTGGCTACCAGCCTGCCCACTGGGCTTTGCTGAGCTTTCTAGAGAGTTGTAATGAAGCTTGATTTCAAGTCAACCATGGTTCAAATCAAACTTTTACATTTTGATCAACTTAAAAAAAAAAAAAAAAACAGGCTAATGTGAAGTACAGTAAATAATTCCAGTTGCTGGGGAGGGGAGACAGACATAATAAAACACAGCAAGGAGTCCGAAGGTCACTGTTACAGGGTCTTCTGTGTGTAAACTTTATTCAGGTTATCATTCAAGTGACAATGGCCTCGAAAGTCTCTTCAAATTTACTGTGCAGCAAGAAACAAACTGAAAAAACCCAATCTAGTTTTAAACGCTGCTCACTGTCTGAATCCTTGAAACCGTGCTAAAACCAAGTGCTGTCTAAAGGGAACTAACTGTTCACGGTTTAAATATTTTACCAGTTTCTATCGTATACTTCATTCAGTAATCCAAACCAAAAACTGGGGTCTGCCTAACACTTCAGCTGTGTTCACTGTATAAGCATGTTCATCGCAGTCTCTTTTGCCAGAATTCCTAAACATGTCTGACATGTGATTTGTGAAGCAGCAGCCACATTATCTTACACTGTGTCTTAAGTGCCTAAAAACATCCAAAGTGGGTTTTTAATGACATTTATTTACTGTGTGTGCATAAGCATGTGTGTGTAGGTGCACGAAAGCCATGGTACAATGTGGAGGTCAGAGGACAATCTGCAAGAGTTCACTCTTTCCTTCTACTGAGCAGGTCCTGGGGAGTGAATGCAGATTGTCAGGCTTGGCAGCAAGTGCCACCACTGACTGAGTTCAGCTCACTAGCTTTCAAAGCAGTTTTGAAAGAGAGGGGAAAATGTTACTTTAAAGCAAAGCATTATCACAATACCCTTGTACATTGAAGTTTGGGTCCACACAAAAAGTGTTTGAGAATATGGTATCTGGAAGTGGGTGGGGCGGCCACACCTGTAGCACCAGCACTTGAGAAGCCAAGGCAAGAGGACCAACAGTGTGAGGCCAGCCTAGGCTATTTAGTGAGACCCTATCTTAAAAATTAATAGAATAAAGCAAAGAGGAAAAGCATTTGGATGGCAGTGAGCGATGAAAACCAGCAATGCTGGGCCCGAGACTTCAGTCTAGTTCAGAGCCCTCAAAGGGAGCACTGCTGTCGGAGGCACGGTAAATGGAGAACAGCAACAAATACACAAAATATAAGGTAATATTTAACTCACATTTCAGATACCTGATTGAATCTAGCTCTAAAGAACAGATATAAAATTATACACTTGTTTGTGACATTTAGTTCCCAAAGCACCAAGGCAAAAGAGAGCGCCCCCTCTTAGTTAAGTACCACTTGCCTGTGGCAAATATCTGCACGACATCATATAAAAGTCAAGCAAATAAAATGACATAATAAGCCAACCCCAATCACAGTGCTTTAGAAAATATAATCATTGGTGATCTTCAAAGAAGGCATGGCCTCATTCACGTTCTGGTCTAGACGATGGTACTCCACTGTTTTGGAACACAAGCCATCACGCCACTTCCTGCTTTGAACTAGGAGGAAAATCTGAAATAAAAGCAAAACAATTAAACATGCCAAAGAGAAAACTTATCTGGTGATGGTTTTCTAACACGCTCAGGATCTTGTTTAAGCTTTGGAACACAAAAACTACTATCAGCAATAATAAAATGACACGCTACTCTAGCCTTGCCAACAAGGCTACACAGTGCTTCTCCGTGGCAGTAGGGATGCAGACCAGAGCCTACTTGCTCCACAAGCCTGAGAGTCATCACACACCGAGCTGAGCAGCAGCAGCTGAGTTACAAGTAACTCTGCTGCTTTCTGTCACTGGGTCACCAAGACTCAAAGCTAGAAAACATTCTGAAATTAACTGGTCCATTTGTTATTTCTCAGTTAAGATAATTAAGGCCTCAAAGAGAAAGGATAACAGCTCAAATCACAAGGCAATCACAAGAACTAAGCACTCAAGAGCATCATATATGGAGGAAACCGTGTTTGAGCTCCCTTTAGTCTTCTGAAAGGCTCATATACTCAGCTGCATTAAGTGACACCCCTCCCCATCAGCTTAGGCCTCCTTTAATCCAGGAAACTAATTCCAGCACAGAAATGTTTATCATAGTGCTATTTCTGAACCAAAACTTGGAATCTGTCCAATAAGAACAGAGCACAATTATGCAGATATTAAACCATACTTTTAAATAATATGTTATAGTACCAAAGTGGACAGAGGAACACACTCATGAGACCTCACCCCTCTTCCGCAGGGAAGAGCACACTAACTGGTTATCTAATACTAAATGATCAGCCCTGAAAACACACATACAAGTAACATGCAGGCTGAGCAGGTTATATTTAGGAATACATATATGCACATAAACAATGATTGAAAAAAGAGATCATGAATTTGAAAGAGGGCAAGGAGGAATGTATATGAGGATTTGGAGAAAGGAAATGATAAAATTATACTATAATCCCAAAAATAAAAGAAAAATGGGAGAGGGGGATATGTTGTGGGAAATGTCCATTATGTTTGGTAAAACACAGGATACTGGGGCTGGAAAAGAAGCTCAGCAGTTAAGTAAGTGCTGCTTCTGCAGAGGACAGAGTTCAGTCCCAAGCACCCACCTCAGGCACTTCACAGCACCCTCTCTGGCCTCCACTGGCACTACACTCACATGCATACACTCACACACACATGGGGCTCTCCTAGAGCTAAAAGGAGTTTGAAGTGTGCTTTGAACCCCAGAATTCTCACCCTGAGAGAAGGCATTTGGCTGCTCCCCTTTCCTGACAAATCCCAGCTAATTCCAATGCTGCTGTACTTCACAGCATGCCACTGATAAAGGAATGTGTCTGGTTGATGTTTATCTGATTGCTGTAGCTGGGAAGCCTTGGGCTAGGCCCATTTCCTGATAAGGTGTCTTCCTCTGGCCCCTGTGAGACCACTCCCCATGCAGAAGAGGCTCTTCCAGGACTTTGGCCCCAGCCAATGACAATACAACCTCATAGGTCTGGTTGTGACCCTCCCACATGCAAATGGAACTTCCCCAGTACCACTGCCTTAACCAATGGCCCTTCCCTCTATCCTATGTGACCACCTTGCTTCAATAAACTGAGCTGTTTCACTGAAAAGCATCTCCCAGGAAGTCTGTTTCCCTAGACTCTAAGCTTCCAGACAAAGACCTGCCCAGACCTCTCTTCCTCGGAGCTTAGCTTAGCTGGTGGTCGATGGCTTAGCAACCACCCAGGGAGGAAAGCAGACAAAAGAATCCACAGACACATATAATTAAAAATAAATCAATAATAAATAAATAATATATTGGGCTGCTGAGATGACTCAGAAGGAAAAGACACTTATCACACAAGCATGGCAGCCCAAGTCCAATCTTTAGAACCTGGGAAAACATGGAAGAAGAAAACAGCTCCGCAAAGTTGCCCTCTGACCTTCATGAACACTGTGGAATGTGCCCCACTCCCACAATTTAAATAAAATTTTAAATAAAAATATAAAGTTCTACATTAGATAACATTCATACATGTATATTATGTATATTACAGCATACATGTATATTTGTAGACCAGAAAAACACTAAAATATATTTTAATGCTCTGACAGCTTAAATTTTTTTTCCTAAGGTCTTAAGATTTCTGAATTCTCTATATTAAACATGTTGTTTTAGAGGATTGGTTGTTTATTTGTTTATTTTTATTATTTATAGCCAGATCCCTGGAACTGGAGTTACAGGTCATGAACCACCATGTTGGTGCTGGGAATTGAAACTCAGTGCTCTGCAAAAGCAGCAGTGTTCTTAACCACTAGACCATCTTTCCAATCTCTAGCTGTTTATTTTTGAGACAATGTTACAAATAGTCTAAGCTGGCCTTAAACAATAGTGACCCACCTGCCTCTCTACATCCCAAGTGCCAATATGCCAAGATTACAAGCATGCACCACCACCCCACACCTGACTATACATAAAGTCCCTTTTTTTTCTTTGAGGCAGGGTCTTAAATACATAGCCCAAGCTAGCCTGACCCTCAATAACACCTCCTGAGTTCACCTGGGGTTACAGAAGTGAGTTACCATGTCCAGGTTTATGTGGTACTGGAAAGTGAACCCAGGGCTTCATGTACACTAGGAAAGCACTCTACAAAAAGAGTCACATCCCCAGCCCAATCCTTGAATAACCAGAAATAACACTGTAAAATCATTAAGTCAATGCATGATAAGTTAAAGGAATATTAAGTTAATACTCTTGCTTCACAAGTATTCCCACTGAAGTATCATTATTAAACTAAGAAATGCAAGCCAGGCATAGTGGCACATCTTTCCCCTCAGCACTTGGGAGGCAGAAGCAGGTCAATCTCTGTAAGTTCAAGGCCAGTCTGGACTACCATAGTGAGCTCCAGGACAGCCAGGGATACATAGTAAGTCCCTGTCTGAACAATAACTTCTTAGACTTTGGTTTTGTTCATTATGAAAAAATTCAAGCAATTTTCTAGAAGTACATGTAGAATTTTCTAGAAGCACATTCCTACTTTGTCTAATGCACCAGACTCATAATTTCATTAGAAATGCTAGTATTTTATCACCACTTTCCACCTGACTCAAAGACTTTATGCAAGTATGACTGAGACAAAGAAGAATCACAGAAGGGGCGAGAGTCCCAACTTACCTTCCTTTTGTTGTGATACGTAATATAAACAACAGCTGCACAGAAAGCAAAAATAAGAAGATGAAAAAAGAAATGGCTATCTTCTCTGTTTGGAGGTGGGAGCTTCACAACCTTCACGGAGTCCTCAAATCCCCTAAAGGGCCTGCTCTCTTTGTTTATCTCTATGTTTATGTTATCATCAGGCTCCTCGTCCCTGGGGTTGGTGGTCCAGTCATAGTCTGGCTCTCCGTAGTCACCATTGTCCAGAGTGTCTTTGGCTGTGGATGGGGAACTGTTGAGTGCCAGAAGATCCTCCTCCTCCATGCTGGGATCTTCATTGCTGTCAGCCTCATCCTGGATCAGAGCAGGAGCAGCAGAGGGGGTGGGCACCTCAGGGGTGCCTCCACTTTTCTCTGTGCTAGCCATGGGAGGAAGAGTGGTGTCGATATTGGAAGCAGAAGGTTTGGTGTTGTCTCCAGGTGTCAGCGTAGCTGGGGGAGAAATAGCTGAACTGTGTGTAATATTCTCTTTTGTATCTGAAAAACAAAAGCACCCGACGTTGCCGACCTTTTCTCTACTAAGAGAACACTATATCAAATTTTTCATTAAGCATTTCTCTCAGTATAATAAATTCCTGCAGCTTTCTCTTAAGATCTAGTTAAGTCTCCACGGCCAGCAATCAATTACATTTCTTTTTGGTCAATTAATCTCAGGTAATAATTGCTTCGCTCAGTAACAACTTGAGCAGAATAAGGGACCCATTGCCTGCTACTCAAAAAACAAGCATCTGATTTCAGGTCAAAGTCCACCAGACCCCATCCCACCCTACTATTTCCCTTTACCAAAGACTGGACCTCACCCCGTCTTGTACAGGCTCCACCTCATCCCCATAAAAGAAATTCTCAGCCAAATGGGCCACAAAAAACAATTAATACACACATGAACACACAAAGAAACGCAGAATCTGGAACTAAATACACTACAAAACAGGCACTTAACTAGAAGCCAGAAAATGAGCAAGCACAGGTCAAAAGCCTTCATTTTGTCTGTGTCCTGCTTCCCACTGCAGGTTAGTATGTTTAGCACTCACAAAGTGTCTGTCTAATCTATGTTGTCACCCTTCTGCTACAGGCAGAGAAATAAGCTGCTGTCTCCAACCTGCAAGTCCCCTGGATTCTATGAACAGCAGAACCTCCAAGGACAGAGCAGTTATCCACCAGGGAGAGGGTGCACCCTGGCACGGAAGGACATCCTCTGAGAACCACCCTGAGAACCTGAGAACCACTATGTCTCCTCAAGCAATAGGGACTTCTGACCACCTTGCAGAACCAAACCAAAGACAAGAATCCCAGACCACACCTTGACCAGGATGCTCAATTATACACAATCTACTACCCCTTCTCTGCCCCATGCTTAAACTTAAAATTTATGTCAGGATCCTGAAAACAGGGCTTCAGGGATCACTGAACCTCTTTCTTCGTTACTCTCTCCCCAGTATGGCCAAAATAATTTTCTACATTTTGCCATTCCTTGTTCTAATTTCCATAATGGGGATAGATGGCAGAGCCTAGTCTGCAGGGGCTGCCAAAGTTGAGGCTTTTACTCTTAAAATTCCTGTTTTAAGCATCTAACCAGTGTACTAAGCTACAAACAAACTGAAGACAATATTTCTAAGTGATATTTTAAGAGTCTTCAAAAAAATATGTAGAGAAATAGACCTCTGTGAAAGCTAAGAAGGATCTATATTCTAGGGGTCTATATGAAGGAATCACATTCAGAAGCCTGTGTGGTTCAGATGGAATGCAGAATGTTAAGAATGTTGGTACACACCTTTAATCCCAGTAAAGCAGTGATAGCAAACATCTTTAATTCCAGTATTCAGAAGGTAGTGGTAAACCACACCATTAATCCCTAAGACAGAAACAAAATGTGGAAGCAGACACAAGAAGTAGAGCTCAAAAGGAGTCAGTGTCAGATTGGAAGTGACTTCTGAGATGAGCCATAGTGAAGGACAGGCAAAGTGACTAATCAGAGGAAGAGTTAGCAGAGTGAATCAGAGTGAGGGACACACCCAACTCGCAAGACAGAAAGGCAGGCTCTCCGTTCAGAGCAGAGTCAGTTACAGCAGTAAGAAGCGAGCAGGCTGAAGCAAGCAGGCTATGGAAGAGACACAGAGAAAAAGAGGCAGCTCAGCAAAATCAGTATCAGACAGGAAGAGTGAGTCAGTTTGAAGCTAAGCAGAGCATTTCATTCAGTCTGAGCCAGTCAGAGAATCTGCCAGAGTCAGAAGAGTTCAGTAAGAAACAGTAAGCCGGCTCAGAAAGTCAGTGAGCCAGCGGCTTGGAGAGGAGAGTCTGGGCCAAAACAACAAGTGAGTTGAGTTGAACCAGAAGAGTCAGAGTTCAGAAGTAGCTAGTCAGAGTAGCTCAGACAACAGTAATCCTCAGAGGCTTAAACGTTTTAGATTGTATGGAGGCCAAAAAGCTCCAGGGATCCAGGACTAGGACCAGTGATTAACATTTGCAAAAATGAAAAGTAAGAAAACACAAAAATTCACAGGGACAGGAACCAGAAACTAGAACTTGAAAGCTAAGTGATGACAGCCTAGTTTAAAGATGGGGAAGGCAGTCTCCAGATAGAAAATGAAGCCAAATGCTTGCACAACCTTCTACCCCTGTGCCTCTACCTTCTCAGTGAGATTTGGTGAAGTACAGTTAAGACTGCTTAAGAAGTAACTCCACACATTGAGAAGAATCAATGAAGATACAGCTCACAGAGGAAAGCTACTAAAATTGAATAGTGTTTCCAATCTGTAACGGAATGGATCCCCTACTGAAGAACTTTACGGATTTCTATTACTCTAAAAAGCAAAAAAACAAACAAAAGAACATAAACTGTTATCTGTGATCTAACCCTCCATCTATAAAAACAATCCATAGGCCTTCACAAGTATGACCATACACAGAAGACAGCTGTTCATATAAATACGCTCTTATTTAGACAGCACAGTGGACATCTACTTTGTATATAGAAGAAGAGGGGGAAGGTCTTAATTGGACATAAGCTGCCGAGAAACATAATTTCTAATAAAAAAAAAAGTTTAAAAAGGGATATAGCCTAACATATGTGGAGCACTAGGTTTGATCTCTAACACCAGAAATATAAATAAATAAAAATAAATAAATACTAAAAGATAGTAAATTAGAGCCAGGCACACCTGTAATGTCAACCTTGTAGTGGACGCAGGAGGATCTAGAGTTCAAGGTTATCCTCAGTCTACACAGCTAGTTTGAGGACCTCCTTGAGCTATATGAGACTCTGTCTCCAAAATAACAACAAAATAAATCAATCTTCCTCTGTCTAACTTTCTGAATAGTCTCTAAAAAACCTGAGCTGGGAGGGCCAGGAATGACTACACAGAAACCCTCTACTGGACCCTCCAGATCTCTCCTCCTGCTTCTCTGCTGATATAACAGAAACTTGATTCCCTTCTAAACACACTGGCCCCAAGGTCCTTTTACTCCACAGCTGGTTTCCTCTCCCACACCCTTACACAGACTGAAGGAGGGGTGCAGCCCTCCACTGCACACTATTTTCCCATTCTTCTCCAGAAGTGCCACTGACTTTGGGGTACACATCTCCCCTATCACCAACTCCTGGCAGGACCCTCATTCTAAGACTTTAGCTCCTAGCTGTAGAGTTCTCACTCTACAGAGAAGAGCTCCCATCTGGATTTCAAAATCCATGACCTCTCTCCTACTGAGCAGGCCCAACTTCCCCATCAGACTCTTACCCCACTGTTGTCAACTGCCCCATGCACACATCTGCAGCATTCTGCTTCCTGGGTGCTATTCTAGCTTTCTGATTCATTTGCTGGTCTTTTCTATCCATCAAGACTTACAACCCTCCCAGCCTCACTTTTACAGCCCCTGTAGGCCACCACCAAATCTTGCCAATACACTCTATCAAGGTTCAATGCTGTGGACAAATCACGACGTCCACTTGCCTTCCCACTCACACACTGTCCCACTCACTTGGCAAGGACTAAATCAAACTCTCTGTCCCCAAGTGTGCCATGGAACTGCCCACAGCTGGAATACACAGCCATACCACTGTTTTCATTTCAGCTGAAATTCAATGTGGAAGCTTCTACACTGTGCTTAACACTTAGTGGTTACACTGCAATTTCCTAGCCCATGTCCCTTCCTACTCCCTGACGCCTCCTCAAACTTCTAACAACTTCTCTGGTACCTACTTTTCACCTGATGAATGCCACTGGTGATATCACTAACTTCTCTCAGAAAAATGATCATCAGAAGAGAACTTCCACAAACCCACCAGAATTCTGCTCACTCAACTGCCACAGGAAAGCAGCTTCCTCTGCCACACACACTTCCTACATGATGCTCAACCTCACCGAAGGGTGCACGAGGCAACCATGGACAGAAACCTCTGAACAGTGGGCAATAAACTCTGCCTACTTTAAAGTCGCCTTGGGTTCTCTTTGCCAGCAACAGAAAGTAATAATGGACATAGCTGTGTGAAGCAAGGTTCTGGGTTCAACGCCCAACACAGAAAGATTGAGTAAGAGGATGTGGGGGTGTTGCTGCTGTTTATTCTAGGCTGCAAGACTGACTTGGTGTTTAAAGTCCATCAGCGGATTCCACACACTACCAAGCCAGATGAACCTAGGCTTTGCACCTTACACAAAAATTAAGCATAAGTCAGGTAAAATATAAAATATTAAAGGATAAAACTAGAAAAAGATAAAGGAGAAAAATCTTTGAAATCTGGAGCTAGAAAAAGTTTTTAAATTTAACATAAAAAGCAAAAGCACAACACATAAAGGGAAAAACTGGTAACTGCTATTCTTCAAAAGACAAAAGTCTTGTTCTGTCAAAGAGCCTCATAAGATAAAAAAGACAAGCTACAATGCAAAGAAACTATTTGCAAGTTCTATACCCAACAAAGAGTGTGTTTCTAAAATACAGAGCCCTCAATATTCGAAAGTACAGGAAAGTAAGCTAAGACTTTATCTGAAACATCTGATGCAAAGATGAATTGATCCAGTCAGATGAAAAGAGAACTCAGACCAACTGAAGTCAGACAGCTCAGACTTAATGGACTTCATGGCTAAGCTTTATAAACACAGATATTGTTGAAACTGGTAAATGTTCCTTCTGGACCCTTTCCTTATTGGTACTGCCTCTAATTACACTTAGGGGTGTGTGTGTGTGTGTGTGTGTGTGTGTGTGTGTGTGTGTGTGTGTGTGTGTGTGTGAGACAAAGGTGCAGTACCCAAGGAAGCCACAGGTGTCAAGTTACACTTAGGGGTGTGTGTGTGTGTGTGTGTGTGTGTGTGTGTGTGTGTGTGTGTGTGTGTGAGACAAAGGTGCAGTACCCAAGGAAGCCACAGGTGTCAAGTTACACTTAGGGGTGTGTGTGTGTGTGTGTGTGTGTGTGTGTGTGTGTGTGTGTGTGTGTGTGTGTGTCACAAAGGTGCAGTACCCAACGAAGCCACAGGTGTCAAGTTACTCCTAAAGCTGCAGTTACAGACTGTTGCTAGTTTAGATGATTAAATCATCAAAACAATTACATCTGCATCCACCTGGGAAACCCTCATTACATTCTACCAATCATACAAGCGCCTTGAAAACACCAGTCTTTCCCCCACAGACTTAACCCTTCAGGTAAGGCAATCAGTTGCCTGCCTTCAGGGTTGCTGAGAACAGTCTGTGCAACCCAGCACTGTAAGAAAGGAACAAGTAATTGCTAGACAATCCCCCCCTTGGCAAAGAAGAAAATTATCCTCATTCATGCAACTTTTCGCCTGAAAAAAATCTCAATAAAGACTTGGGGGAAGAATGACTGCACTTTGGACAGAAAGAAAAAACGTGACCACTCAACAAGATGACGCTCAATCACTGTTAAGTTTCTTAACAGTAGGTTTTTTTCCCCCACTAAATCTCTGCCCTGGTTTACAGATTCATTTTCAATAAAGGCTTTAATATCCTGTTTTACGACGTTGTAACATTTGCAAGAAAAGAAATTGTCTCAAATACTATAGATCCTCTGAAATGAGGCAAGAGTGTACGTTAAAGCTCAGTGTAAAGAAGGGGATCTACTGACAAAGACTCTTCTTTGTTCCTAAACTCCGCTCCTCTTAGGCTCCTCAGCAGTCCAGCGCCCCTGGACTCCGTCTCTATTACCAAAAGCACCAGAATCTCTCGGACCTCAGGGACGGAACCCCCAAACAGCTCCCCTCTTCCACTCCGAAACAGTCAATCAGTTCAGTCCAGACACTGGGTCACTGCCCCTATCTTGATCTCCGACCTCATCTTTTCGAGGGGAAAACAAAACAAAACTTGCCTCGCCTTGCTTGACGCCCCCTCACCTCGAGCTTCTCTCTGGACATCAGTCTTCCCAACCCTGGCCATCACGTCAGCCTGTCTCTCATCCAATCTGCGAGACCCCGAACTCCCCATTCTCAAGCATTGTGAGGATTCCGCACCCCGAGCGCCCTTCCTCTAGGGAGCGGATTCTTCCAGACTCTGTCCACGCCACCTCCCGTCCCCGCCCACCCACTCGGGTCTCGAATCTCATCGACCCCACTTCTCAGGCCTGAGGAGACCGCAGGAGGAGCGCTTCCGAAGCCTGGGCCCAGCTCCGGCCGCGGGAACTCGGCCGGTGGGAACCACCGTGAGTCGGCGGCGCTCGGTCCGTCGGGCCCGGCCCGGTCCCAGCCGCCTCCCCGAGTCCATTACCAGAGCACAGGGCGGGCGCGAGCAGCAGGGCCAGCACCAGCGACTGCGCCAGCGCTCCGAGGCCCCGAGTGCCTGGCCCCGGCGGCAGCTTCTCTCGCGCAGCCCCTCTCATTCTGCCCAGGGCAGCGGCAGCCATAACGGACTCGGCCCGGAGCCTGCGCTGTTGCTAGGTGCTGCGTGGTGACGTCAGACACGCGTCGAAGGCGCGCGCCGGAGCAACTACGTCTCAGCTTGATGACGTCGCATCCCTGAAGCTGAAGGGAGCTGGAAAGGTTTATCGTGGGTTGCCGCGGAGAGGGAAGTTGAAAAAGACAGATGCAGCGGGTTCATTTTCTGTCTTTGTTGTTTTTGCGTCTTTGAGGCTTATTTTGGGGGCTGGAGAGGTCGCTCATCAATTAAGAGCACTGACTGCTCCTCCAGAGGACCTAGGTTCGATTCCCAGCACCCTTGTGAGGGCTTGCTACCATCAGTAACTTCTGGCATCTTCAAACGCTGGGCGTGCAACCGATGCAGAGACGTACAGAGAAAACACTCAGACACTTAAATGTGCTTTTTAAAGATTATATGTATGGAACTGGAGAGATGGTTCAGCTGTTGAGAGCACTTGCTACTCTTGCAGAGGAGTGGGTTTGGTTCCTGGCTCTCAGGTCAGCAGCTGACAACCTCCTGTAACTCCAGCTCCAAGGGACCTAACCCCCTCTTTTTGGCCTCCAGACATTACTACAGGTATTACGCACATGGAGTGCACTTACATATATGCAGGCAATCATTCCTAAATTAAAAGTGAATATTGTGTGTAAGTGCAGATTCCAGAAAAGGGTGTCAGACCCCAGGAGCTGGAGTTAGCTGTGATTGTAAGCCACCCCATGTAGAAGCTGGGAACAACACCCCAGTCCTTTACAAGAGCATAAATGCTCTTAACTGCTGAATAATTTCTCCAACACCCTTTTGGTTTGGTTTTGAAACAAGGTCTCATGTAACCTAGGCTGGCCTGGAAATCCCTCTGTACCCAAGGATGATCTTGAACTCCAGTGCCTCCACCTCCCAGGTGTTGGAATTACAGGCATGAGCCACCACCCTGGTTTATTCTTTAATGTTTCACCAAATATTTAACACTTCTCCATACTTAAAAAGCGGATCTATAAACAAAACAAACTCAAACTAACCTTTGCAGAACTTGCTTTCTTGTGAGGGACACTCCAAGAGTGAGTAGTATTTAACAGGGTGACTGTATTATGAAAGAAAAGCAAGAAAACTAGCTAGGAAGTCAGAATGAAATACTGCCTTGAGAATATCCTCAACTTTCCAAAAATATACTCCTGTCACTTTTTACATTTTGTAAAACAAAGCCCTCAGTATATGAAAGTATAAATTTAGAAAGTTTGCCTAGGACTTTGGTGCAGTTTCTGTGTCTGTGGGTATGTTGTGTGAATGTTTCCTAAATAAACCTCTAGGTTTCAGTTCATATACATTCCATTTCACTAATTTCCAGGAAAATCAGTGTAGTATAAAGCTGGCATTTATTGTGCCCACAGCCTCACTGTTGTCTCTGTGATTCCCTCCCTGGAGAGCTGAGCTGCCTCTACAGGGTAGAGAAGGGCTGGTGCTCTCCCGAAATCAATTCAATCTGGCCCTGGGACAGCTCAAATACACAGACTCTGTGTTAAGAAAACTAAGAAGTCATTCATCTCACCCACGTACATGGAATGGTGCCCAAACCTTCCAGGTTAGCAAAGGTACAGTCCTTCCAAGTCCCCCAAAGCTTTGCTTTCTGCCGGTCTAGAAAATACTAGCGTTCAGAGAATAATCTCAATCCTAGTGCCTGCCTGTTTGGAGATGGCTTTCTTCTCTGACATCCTCTATCCTCCTCCCTAATCTTCTCTTCTTTTTGTCCTCAGTGACATATCAGCTGAATTCATTTTTTTCAGATCTATTTAAGTATGTGTGTGTGTTGCCTTGTGGGGTTTATGCATGTGAGTACAGTGTCATCAGAGACCAGAAGAATGAGTTTCAATATTTTATTCAAGTTTTATTTTAAGTGATGTTAATTACAGCATTTGAAGGGGAGGAGCTAATTCCACACAAAATGGAAGACTCTATAATGAACCCATTAAACTGCTAAAGAATAGAGTGGTGAGGCTATAACAGAAGTCAGTTTAGATCCCTAGTGTTGCCACGGTGTGACCGCAATCATCTGCCCAGCTCAGAGCTGGGGGTCCTGGATGCTATTTATACTCTGGTGCAATAGGGAAAAAAAGGAATTAAACCAAAAAGGAAGAACAAAGAAAACCACACCACAACACAAGGAAGAATTAAGTCCTGAATGACTGGCTCCATCATGCCCACCCTCTCCACCCTAAAATGGCACAAAAGAAATAGCTAACCACACCCTGAAGACTACTTTTGGTGTAAAACAGGTAACTAATGGGCTAGGACAGGAATAGGACATGAAGATCTGTCTAAAAAAGTCCCTTTCACATAGGTGTGTACATGCTTCTCAGCAGTTAGGATTAGGATAACAAGGTTCGATGCTCAGGGAGTCACAATTTCATCTGTGGACTCGATACAGATTTACGAAGGGCCCGCACATTCCCAGCTTCCACTTGCAGCCTGATATCGATAGAGGGGCTCCTCCCCAACCCACGTCTACAGCTAAAAGGGCCTTTTCTGGAATGGGGTTTCTTCTGTACTTCTGAAGTGGTAACACCTTAAAGCTGAGTCATCCTTAGCCTGGAGAGCTAACGTGGTAGTTATCAATTCTCTCATCCCCAACATACAACATTAAAAGGTACACTAAATTCTGAAGGTAGCTAGTGCTGCAAAATAGTTTAAAATTAACGATTGTACAATATTCTTTTTATGCTTGAAATTCCAGTCCTAGACCAAGCTTGTGGCCACCTGCATTGACGTTCTTGCCATCCAGCAGAGCTGACAGTGTCAGTTTGACACCTGCAGGGGAATAAAAGAGACATGGGTATGGGGAAGGAAGGATAACAGGAGGGAGGGGGGAAGGAGGAGGAGGAAGAAAGGGAAGAGACAAAGGAAAGAGAAGAGAGGTTAATACCGAAGTCAGAATCTCTTCCAGGTGCAACCACTCATGGCCAAACAGCCAAACAAGGTGACCCTTCCAGCTACATCTGTAATACAACCTGACCCGCTGGTAGCCTCAAATGAACACATGCAACTGGCACACAGAGCCGTGACCCTGCTGGAATATACTTTTGCTTTCATGCTTCCCCCTCATTACAATGAACACATCGGCTTTTGGTACTGCAAAGTAAGCTGCTTCAACAATACTGCTTGGAAGGAAAACACAATCCTGTATCAGCCTGCATGTTACGTTCATCTTCAAAACGTGTATGTACCCATACACACAAAATATGAACTTCTTTTCCTGGGACTAACTTGTAATTTTATATCAGATGGGCTGATTTTCCCTGGAGGAACTTGATTCCCACATCACATCATCAGCTTTGAGAGCTCAAAAGTGGAATTAACCCCTGGAGCCCTCACACACCAGTGAGTGGCTGGGACAACTATGCAGAGTTAGACCCACTAGCCACCATTCCTATACCCTTGTCTTTCTATAGTGAGGAAGATTTTGACAACAGCCTGGAAATAACTATCAAGTATCACACACTGGGAAAAGGATGGAAGGAAATAACCAGAGATGTCACGTGAGCCCAGATGTTTTTCTTCTGGCTTTCTAGTTCTCATGCTCTTTTTTTTTTTTTTTTTCCCTTTTGACAATGACCCCCCACAACTCCTTTATAAACATTCAACTATAAAAGTTTATACACACTCATTTACAATACCCCACAGCAATAGCAGGAATCAGCAAGACGTGACCAGTATCTTTTAAGACAGAGAACTGGCTTCACACACAGGCAACACATACCTGGCTTTATGGTCTGAGTGTACCCTAAGCCGATCAGGCTGGAGTTGTTCACTTTGGCCTTAAAGAGAAAAGATAAGTCCAAGTGAAAACAGTGTCCCACATGTCTACCTCCAAAATGAGTGGGAGCTTCTTATTCAAATCCCAAATATCAGAACCAAATTTGTGCCTGCTCGTGACCATCTCATAAAACTCAATGCAAGATGTGTCAGGTGCAGGTGCACATGCTTTTCTGCTTCTGTGAGCTCCAAGAACAGAGCAGGAATAGGGCTCTTGGCAGGCTGTGTCCCCTCTAACTGTTCCTCTATGCTCCCAACATCCCAACGATGAGGCCCCTTGTCCTTTGGTTTTACATGCACGCCTGATATTGAAGGAGCCAATTCCAGTTCCCAAGTGAGGAGACTTAGAATGGACAATCTGTGAGTTACACCAACCAGTAGAAACATTCTGCCACAGGACACTTCCTCACTCCACCCCTAAAGGCTGGTTGCCTATAGTCCAACAGCAGAAGCCAGCTCAGCTGGGCTCACCACAGAACCTGTAGGGATTGGGGCCCTTGACCAGAGCCACAGGCAAGGCGAGACAAGATGCCCACTGAACAACTTCCTGGTTTTGTCCTTTTAGAGATGTGATCTCTAAAAGATGTGATCACTAGGTAGTCCAAAGTTGCCTTTGAACTCTAGCTACACCGTAGCCAAAACGGCCTTGAACTTCTGATCCTTCTGCTTGCTGTTTCCGTAGTGCTGAAGATCAAGTACAAGGCTTTGTGTGTGCTAAGCAAGCACTCTACCAACCGAGCTGCGTCCCCAGCCTTGTTTCAGTTTGTTTGTTTGTTTGTTTGTTTGTTTTTCCCAGTAATGTGGCTAAGCCCAGGCCCTTGCACATGCAGGACTATGGATCTACCACTGGGATATATCATCCTGACCACTGACACCTGAATATGGACCTTAATATTGAAAACAAGGTGTAAATGGGGCAAGAATAAAACATTTAGGGGAACCCCTCCTTACAGTTTGCATGATGGGACAGGGACGGGATAAAGAAAGAGGCTCAAAACTGGGTCGCAGCACCTACTTGCGTGCCTCTGAGGAAGTGACCCAACCAACTTCCCTAAATGTTCAGCTTCTCCAATGTAAAAATAGTCATGATTTAAAAACCATGAAGGCCGACTGTGGTGGCAAATGTCTTTAATCCCAGCGATGGTGAGGCAGAGGCAGGTACATCTTTGTGAGGTCTAAATAGTGAGTTCCAGGCCAGCCAGGGCCACATAGTGAGATTGTCTCAAAAAAAAAATTTTTTTTAAGTATCGATGTCAAGTGGGATTAAGCACAAGAATCCTCTCTGCTCAGTGAGAGAACCTCTAATGGAAGCACAGAATTCTCTCAATCATGTAAGATGGGTGATTCATCGGTACTCACCGAAAAGCAGGCATCAGGATCGACCTGATACTTGGCTGCTATTCCGAAGCGAGTGTTACTGTTTCCTGCTGTCCAGGCAAGATTGACAGCAGTCTCCAACTTCTTGTTCACCTTCTGGTAAATGGAGCCACCGAACTCTGTCCCATCATTCCTGCAAATAAGCATAGCAACAGATGTCCAGCTGTCCAGGGAAGTGGGCTGAAACTCAGGGAGAGTCCGCAGCACCAACAAGAAAGCAGGGATATCAGAAACAGGAGCCTGACGAGGGCGAGACAGACACCAGAGTCTCCAAGTTTCAGAAGCTAAAACATTGAGAACTCTCAAAACCATTCCAGACAACCACCAGAGCGGCACAGAACCTCAGGTTTGCTCTTTACAAATGGATACAAGCCACGGTGGTGGCATATGCCTTTGATCCCAGCACACAGGAGGCAGAGGCAAGTGGAACTCTGTGAGGCCAGCCTGTCAGGGCATCCAGAGGTACAACAGAAAACCTCTGTCTCGAAAAACCAAAATAAATAAATAAAAATGGATGCAAAGGAGGCTGGAGAGATGGCTCAGTGGTTAAGAGTACTTGCTGCTTTTCCAAAGGGCCTAAGTTCAGTTCCCAGCACCCACACTAGGCAACTCACAACTGCTCATAACTCCTGCTCCAGAGGATCCGATGCCCTCTTCTGGCCACCACAGATACACATATGTACACATACACACACACACACACACACACACACACACACACACACATATTTTGGCCTTGGATTTTTGGGGATTTTTGTTTTTTGTTTTTTGGGGGGGTTTTTGGTTTTTGGTTTTTCAAGATAGGGTTTCTCTGTGTACTCCTGGCTGTCCTGGAACTCACTCTGTAGACCAGGCTGGCCTTGAACTCAAGGATCCGATCTGCCTGCCTCTGCTGGAATTAAAGGTCTGCCTTACCACCACTGAGCAACAAACCTTTTTTTTTTTTTAAATGGAAACAGAAACTTGAGAATTGGGACTCTATAGAGCTTCCTACTTCCTACTGCTTATAGCTTTCCTTTTGTAAATGATTCCATCAAAGACGGTAGGAGGGAAATGAAGGAGACACGCCCAGAACGGTCAGGAAAGCTCTGCCCCCACATTCCTTGAAAGGCAGGTGCTGTGGTTTGGTATAAGACGAGAACAGACTCCTGCAAGTTGTTCTCTAACCTCCACATGTACACTGAGGCATACACACACACACATACATACAAATAAATAAATACATGTTTTTAACTGTTATTAATGGAAATGGTATTTGTTTAGACCAGTAGTTCTCAACTTGTGGGTCGTGACTCTTTGGGGGGTCAAACATCCCTTTCACAGGAGTCGCCTAAGACCATCTGTATATCAGATACTTACATTATGATTCATAAGAGTAGTAAAATTACAGTTATGAAGCAGCAACAAAAATAATTTTATGGTTGGGGATCACTACAACATGAGGAACTGTATAAAAGGGTCACAGAATTAGGAAGGCTGAGAACCATTGGTTTATACCAATACCACTAATGGTCTGAGTTTAAGAAGTTACTTCTTTAGTGCCCTCTAGTGGAGAGAACAGGTCAGTGCTTCATGGGAACAACCCAAACAAAATTACCTTTGGTTTGTTTTTTTTTTTTTAATTTTATTTATGTTTATCTAGAGAGGGTCCCCTTCAGAGGCCAGAAGAGAGCGTTGGATCCCTGGAGCTGGAGTTTCAGGCAGTTGTAAGCCAGGCACAAGGATGCTGGGAACCAAACCTGCATCCTCTCCAAAAGCAGCAGGTACCCTTATCTGCTGAGCTTCCCTCCAGCCCAATGTAGTTATTTTTATGGTTGAAATTTGTGCTTCCTTCAAATCACCAATGTCCTTCAACCTCCAAGTCCAGTGATAGACGCTCTCTAACCTAACATGTAACCTCTCACCCCACCATCCAGCAGTCAGTAAACTGTTAACTACCTTCCTCAGAAAGAAAATACTTTGCACACCTGATTATCCATCATGTGATCAGAAACAAAAATGTTAACAGGCCATTTGCCTCATCTGACCCAAATGACTGAAAACTGAACTTAGGAAGAATGAAAAGCAACCACCCTAGCCACACACATGAGCATCCCTGTGGCATTCTGAATGGGATTGGCCCCCGTTCAGATACTTGGTCCTCAGCTGGAGAAACTGTTTAGGAAGGATTAGGAGGTGGGGTCTTGTTGGAGGAGCTGTGGTGCTGGGGTCAGGAGCTGAGCTTTCAAAAGACTCCCACCCACTACTCCCATGGCGGGCTCTCTCTCTGCCTCATGGTTGTGGATCAAGATGTGAGCTCTCAGCTGTTCCTGCTGCCGTGCCTAAGCTATGCCGTCATGGACTCACAACACTGCAAAACAGTAAGCCCAAAACACACTTTCTTCTTTAAGTTGCCATGATCATGGTATTTTGTGACAGCACTAGAAAAGGGACTAAGAACCCACACACACACTCACACGTTAGTATGAAGCTGGAACTCATCCGTCTTGTAGCCAACTGCAAAGTTGCTCTGGGTCACTCGGGACTTTGCCGTCTCAAAATTCATCTGGTAGCCAGCCAGCCAGCCCTCATAGCCAAGCACCAGGGCGCCCCGGATCGAGGGCCCAGCAATGTCAAAGTCCACATCGCAGCCCAGGTTGATATGCTCCCTCTTGTACCCTGTCTTGATTTTAGCATTTTTTTTCCTAAAAGAAAAAGGAGAAAGAAATTGTATTAAAGCCAAGCCGACATTAAGAACCATATACATTTTTTCTGATCACAGTTTGAATAGGAGGTAAGGAACAGAAGTGATGTCAGTGGTCTGTCCCTAAACAACTGCTGAGCCACAAGCAAGACACAGCTTCTCCTGAGCTCAAATCCAGTCTGCAAAAGGCTGCATCATCATTGTGCACATTGTGAGAAAAGACCAGAAAGTGAACACAAACCATGTTCCTTTTCCCTATGCCTAACCCAACACCATACAGAGGCATCCACTAAGGCTTCTTTGCTGTTTTCCAAACCCACAGAAAGGAGGCATATACCACAAAGCCACCCACACAGCAATTTGAGGTCATCTTTATGGCTCACCCATAGGCAAAAAAAAAAAAAAAAAAAAGCAGATCTCTGAGCTAGAGAGGAGGCTCAGAGGTTAAGGGTACTTGTTGCTCTTGCAGAGTCAGAGGACTGGGATTCAGTTTCTAGCATCCTCAGTGGGCAGTTCATAACCCTCTGGAACTCCACTTACTGGAGATCTGACACCTTTTTTGGCGTCTGCAGGTATCTGCCCCATGTGATACATATGCATACACTCAAACACGCACACATATACATAAATAATCTCTTTTCTCTTTTTTCCTGTTTTTTTGTTTTGTTTTTTTGGGTTTTGTTTGTTTTGGTTTTTAGGTTTTTTTTGTTTTTCTTTTTTTTTTGGGGGGGGGGTGTTGAGACAGGGTTTCTCTGTGTAGCCCAGGCTACCCTGGAATTCACTCTGTGGACCAGGCTGGCCTCTAACTCAGAGATCCACCTGCCTCTGCCTCCCAAGTGCTGGAATTGAAGACATGAGCCACTGCCCAGTTATATCTTTTTTTTTTTTTTTTTAAAACAAAAGAAAGGAAAGGAATACCAGATCCCTGCTTAGTGGGTACAGTAGGAGAGCTTCGGAACCTACCAACATTTAGACATCACAACTTTTATCAAAAGGCAAACCTCAGAGAATAAAGAAGCCTCTACTGCTCTGGGTAGATGGCTCGGTGGGTAAAGCCACTGTTTGCCAAACAAGCTTAAAGACCTGAGTTTAAATCCCCAGAACCCAGTAGAAGTCATATGCATAGCAAAAGCATCTGTAATCCCAGCAAACATCTCTGGGAGGTGGGAAAGACAGAAGGTTCACTGAAACTCAAGGACCTGCCCAAAGAAGGTGGACCACAAGACCGACACCTGAAGCCACCCTCTGACCCCCACAAATGCACGTGCCATACACATACAAGTAAATAAAAATAAAATTCTAAAAGGAAATCAAATCTATCAAATAAAATTGGGAAGTTTGCAAAACGGATGTTTGCAGGCACGTTTGCAAATGGGATGATTCTCTAGCCAACTGCTTTCTCAGTCCAGACCACAGAAACCAGGTCTGGTCAGAGCTCCAAAGACCACACAGACCTGCCCACTCCTGACCTTACTCACTGTGAGATTAAAGGTTCATCCACAGCAGACCATGAGCTCTGAACCCATTTCTGCCCCAAAGGCTCTGCTATTTCTTGGGACATGGCCAGGTCCAGATCCAGGGCAGGAAACATACAAAGTGAGCCAGAAGCAGCTCTCTAAGCTATGACTACCAGGAATTGGGCAAACAGATCTAATTGCTAAAATAAGAAGGCTCCCACCCAGGGGCTTCAAAGATGGGACAATATGACCATTGGTACCAATAACATTGAAAATAGACATCAAAATACATCAAAAAATGTTTAGTTTAGGGCTGGTAATATCGCTTAAGGTAAAGGCACTGGCTGCTAAGCCTAATGACCTAAGTTGGGTACCCGGGACCCATATAATAGAAGAAAATCAACTCCCAAGGCTGAGGCAAGGGGATTATAACATGGAGACCAGCCTGGGCTACCTAGTCTCAATAAAACATAAGTGGCACACTCCTGGACAAGAAGGCAGGAGGATCAAGAGTTCAAGGCCAGCCTCAACTACATAGAAACTCAAAGCCAGACTGGGCTATATGAGACCCTCTCTCAAAAGACAAAGCCAATCAAAAAGCTATTAACCAGAAAAAGTGTGTTGCCTGTGACAGAGCCTTTTACCAATGGTGTGCCCACCCACACCAGTGTACACAGTGCCTCCACTCACTGTCTCATGGGATTCTAGCTAGTGGCCCAAGTGTCCAAGCCAAAGGATAACTAGAGCAGCGGCTGAGACTCATCCAAACACAGCTATGGACGTTTTCCTTTCTCAAATGTCACTGGGATTTTTTAAAGCTACTTAAGCAGCAGTGCTAATTTGACAAGCACTCAGAGACAAAACACAGACTGATGGTTAGCAAGCATGCTTTGTCTGTGGATAGCAACACTTGGGTAGGTGCTAATCTCTAAGTGGGGTCTACAGTCCCATCTAACTGTGGCCCACATTTGGCTTAGGGTAGCCACTGCTTTCCAGGCATCACCAGAGCTTCAGAAAGCCAAAGAGCCATCAAAGCTCAACTACCCAGCTCACCTAGCGCCACAGCTATACCATGTAAACACCATTCCCAATAGAGAAGCCAAGACCCCTAGGAGGAAGGGCTGACATCAGGACTAGGGGAGAAAGAGCCTAAGATGAACCTCATATAACTTCTAAAACAAGATGAGTTCAAAGAAAGGGAGAAGAGCTCCCCAAAAGCCCACATATGTCAACATGAAGGAGCCCCAAACCAGACGTGAGTCACAATATAAATGATGCAATTGAGTGTAGCCCATAGAATAAATGTCCAGGAATCCATACTAACATAAAGACTAATTAGGGGCTGGCAAGATGGCTCAGCAGGTAGAGGCGCTTGCAGCCAAACCTGATGAAGTGAGCCAAATCCCTGGGACTAGCATGGAGAAAGGAGAAAAGCAAACCCAGCAAGTTGTTCTCTGATATGCGCACACACATGTGCGCGCACACACACACACACACACACACAAACACACACTCACACACATATATGTATTTTTTTTTAAATAGGCTAGAAGAGACCATTCAACAGTTTTGAACACTGGTTGCTCCTGCAGAGAATATGAGTTCCATTACCAGCACTCACACAGCGGCTCACGACCATCTGTAGCTCCAGTTCCAGGGAATCCTATGCCCTCTTCTAGCTCTCATAGGCACCAGACACACACATGGTACACATACATACATGTAGGCAAAACACTCACACACATAAAGATCATTGCATCTAAACAAAATTTAAAAAACATAAAACTGGTGGAGCATGTGAAAGGAGTAGGACAGCCCTCCCCTCAGGTAAAACCCCGTAAGAAAGGGATGATGGGAACAACTTCCAAAAAGAACGACGCAGGCGAGAATCAAAGGAGGCTTGTGTGTGACCCAAAGCATGATGAGAGAGAACATCTGCAATCTCAGCACCTCCCCGCAACATCTCCGCTGGGTACAGAGGCGGAGACTAGCAGCTCTACAGGGGAGAGACCCAGCAGGTGCTGCTTCAGCTATACAACCAAGGTCGGTATCACCAAGACACACGACAGCAGTCTTCCAGACAGCATGCACCGTAGAGGTGGTATTTCCTCAGCTGCCAAAAGATATGCAACCTGAATGTAAGCAGAAGGAAATATCAGGCCAATCCAGGTAGAACATTCTGCGAAGAACGCTCAGCTACTCTTCAGAAATGTCCAGGTCAGGAGAGACAAAGAAAGATGGAGAGTGCATCAAAGAGAGGCCACAAGGGAGACCTGACAACTCGGTGCACTGGAGGATCCTGGACCAGAGAGAAGGCATCGCTGGGACGGCAGTTACCGGTGTGGTTCCAACATCCACTTGCTGGCACTAATCCTTGTTAGAGTCACAACAGCTTAATGGCAGGGACACATTCTGAAAACTGCATCGCTGGCTCAGTTTGGTCATTAAGCAAACATCACAGGATGCACTTACAGAAACCCAGATGGCCATGGTAAGGCATTCAACCATGGCCTCCTGATGTCCCCAAGGGACAGAGCACATATGAGATGCCCAAGGCAGGCAATGTAACACAGCACATGGGTTTACCATAAATATTTTATAAGAAGGAATACGCTCTAATGGTAAAAAAAAAAAAAAAAGAAAGAAAGAAAAAGAAAAAGAAAAAGAAAGCCCAGTGAGCGCATTAGCTGGTCACACACTCAATCCATGCCGAGCACTGTGGCGTGAGCATAACTGTGCATGCTAGGCTTATATGGGAGGTAACAGAGTGAGCGGGTGTTTACTCAGGAAATACACTGGGCCTCGAGGGCACTAAGATCAACAAGAATTTTTCAGCTCTGTTATAATCTCAAGAGACCATAATCCTATATGTGGTTGACTGAAATAATATTATACTATGTACTGTAATGTGGTGGTAGACACAAGATTTCCACATTAGAGGGAGCTAAGGGAGGAAGGGAAGGGAACTCTCCATATTACTCTTATCACAATTTTCTGTATAAAAGCTGTAAAATTATTCCAAAATAAAAAGTTAAACTGAGGGGGCCAGAGAGATGACCCAAGAGTTGAGAGCACTTGCTGCTCTTGCAGAAGACCCAGGTTCAAGTCCCAGCACCCACATAACTGCACTGGGGAGCCATAGGCAGGCAACCAAGAAAGGAAGAAGAAAAAGCTCAGAATTACAAAAAAATGAAAACACGTGCCACCGAACTGAGATGGTGGGGATGGTAAATTTTATACATGTTTTGCCAAACTAAAACCTGCCAAGTCAAAAAATTAAGACTTGAAATTTAGTCAAAGCCTAGACCCAACCATCAGTAGGCAGAACAACCCTCCCCTGATTTAGGAGACCCACCATTCTGAGTACAAAAACCACAAGAGTGTAGAATATTCTAGAAGGGAAGAATTCCTTCTAGTCCTGTGGAGCACTCATGCAGACCAAGACCAACTTGCTCTCTTTGCCCTCCAGTGTGTCAACAACCAACAAGTCTAATCCGCTTCTGGCCGGAGGACCTGGCAAGGATCAAGCGGCCCCAGGAGCTGCCTTGTGGTTAAGCCCTCAAGATCTCAGTGTCTCCAGAATCTGGAAGAAGGACCCTTCACACCTACAAAATAGGCTGGCAACAGTAACCAGTTAGCCCCTGTTCCAGATGTCACCTCTGCCCCTCAGCCTTGGCCTCTTTTGTTACCGGCAGCCTCACGTGAAACAGATCATTACTGACCTGCAGCCAAGAACACAATGACACCGTGGGATCTCAGCAGCTGAACACTGGTCCGAGTCCTCCACTACAAGGACAATCCTTAGCACTGGAGATAACAACTCGACTGGTGGAGAGCTCACCTGGGGTGCATGGGCCCTGGCTTTGATCCTCAGTGTCCCATAAACTGGATATGGCAGCACATGCCTGTGAGCCCAGCACTTGGGAGATGGAGGCAAGGAGATCAGAAGTTCAAGGTCATCCATGCCTATATAATGAGTTTGAGGCCACCCTGGGCTACAAGAGACCCTGTGTCAAAAGGAAAAAGGAAGCTCCTTGGGGCAAATAGCATCCGGCCCAGGCTGCAAGACACCAGGAAGCACCTTTCCCCAAAAAACAGCACACAGGAGTAAAATATCACACAACATCCTGGCCCGACACCCTCAATCCCCAAATGAGCACAGGAACGCACAAAAAAAATTTGTTGGATAAATGCATCTCCTAAATTAAAAATGCTTGCTACTTCAGCACAGCGCATTAACAGATGGATAGATGTGTCCTGGCCAAACACCACCACAGAACTTGAACGTATAGAATTTGGACCACGGCAGTCTTACTGTTGTTGTCTGGTTGGTTTTGTTCTTTGACATGGAATCTCACTACATAGCCCTGGCTGGCCCTGACCCCACAATCCCCGCCAGCCTCCCAGCTTAGAGGCCATCTTTGACGTGATGTCAGCCCTACCTAACACCAAAAGCCTTTGTCATGAAGGGCTTCCAAGGCTCACAACATCCCAGAACATCCTCACAGGACAAAGATGAGACTCTTACCCAGTGTTAGGTGAGAAGGAGGAATCAAAGGTCAACTTCAGTCCACGCGCAAGCTGCATGGCAGAGAAAGGTGGCACCGGTTAGTCAAGGCCAGGGCCATGGACGCTACGATGGGAATGAGCAGACAGGACTCACGGTGGGCGGGCGTTACCTGGTCTTCCACGGTGATCTCGGTGCCCAGGGTGTTGTCTGTGTTCCACTTCTCTGTGAACGTCAGGCCGTACTCGGTCCATCTGTACTTGGTTTCCAGGCTGCCGTTCACTTTGGTGGTCTCTGTGTTGGCTGAGCCTGAGCTGGTAAATTCCTTAAGGAAGAGAGACAGAGCCCTGGTCTACAGTCCAGTCTGTACCTCTGCAGACCCTTGGGCAACAGAGAATCCCTGACATGTCCAGATAGAACTATTTCTACAGTTCAATTAGACACTGAAATACGAAAGCGTGAAAGAGCCTGAGCCTTCTGGGGAGTTGTTTGTTAAAAGACAGCTTCCTTCCTCCATCAGGGCCCTGAAGTCTGGGCAGAAAACCAGTCAGCTTCTATGCTACCTCCAGTCTTGGTCAGAGAGAAGCACTGAGCTAAAGCTATTAGAGCAGAATTCTAAACTCCAAACTCTTCCCTCCAACAACCACTGTAGATACGATCTAAGAAGAAGAAAGATGTTTTCTAAATAATAAAAACACAGGTAGCCTTTAATCCCAGCAATTGGGAGGCAGAAGCAGGTGGATCTCTATGAGTTTGAGGCTGGCTTGGTCTACAAATAAGTTGCTCCAGGACAGCCAGGGATACCCAGTGAGACCCTGTCTTAAAGGGAAAAAAATAAATAAATGAGAGAGATAAACAGTAAAGTAAGAAGCATCAAGGATGGATCAAGTTAGAGGCTTAGGTCAGTGGAAAACACTTGCCTAGAATGCATTAAGCCCCGAGTTTGATTTCCAGCCCCACAAAGAACTTGTAAAAAAGCAACAAACATAATAACTTTTCCAGAGGCCACTCTCCTTTTCCTATGATTATCAACAGCTACCGTGCTCCCAGACCACCTGTCCCAGAAATATGATGACGAGACAAGCACAAACAGACTCGATCCAAATAAGCAACTCTTATTGGCTCTTCTGGCCAGGCCATGGCACCCCCTACTGTCCAGGAACAAATACCCATATCCCGTGCTAGTGAAGCGACTTACCAAACCATTCTCGGACTTCGTTTTCAAATCAAGTTTTATCAAGCCAAAGCCTAAAGAAAGAAAACCAGACATAAACAGGTTAACTCAAGGAGTTGGAAGTATAGCTCAGTGATAGAGCAATTGCCTAGCAAGCCTAGGTTTGATCCCCAGAACTAGAAAAATGAAAATAAAACCTTAAAGCTAGGATACCTCTGCCTTCCTCCTGGATATCTGGAAATGCTTAAAGAAAACTCACTGCTGCGCTGAGAGCTGGGGGCACCTGCCCCTTCTACTACCGGAAGCCCATACAACAGAGGCAGACAGAGAACCGAGGCCACCTATGCCCGTACAGGGCCTGGGGGGAAGGTTCCCTGCAGCTGGCAGAGACACAGTCATCATGGCTGGTGGGCCCATCAGGCTAAATTTAGAACAGTATTCTAATGGGGCAGACTCTGGAGCTCTGGACCAGACCGGCTACTTCTCTTGCAATGCCAAGCCTTACCACTGGGTGGCGCATAGCAGCAGGAAGCTTATCCTTGGATGGGACTTACAATTTGTCAGCTGGGAACTGACCACCCAAGGGTCCCAAAAACGCCAACCCCATTAGTAGGTGAAAGGTCCTCCATTGCTCTTGACTCCTTCAACACTCACCGTAGCCTTTGGTGAAGACATCCCTGGCGGACTTGCCAAGATCAGCATATGTGGGAGGCACAGCCATCTTCTGCCACAATAAAAGTACCAGAATGAATGAATGCATCGGTAATTATGGAAATTAGTTTACCAATTGAAGTTATTTGATATAATTAAACAGCCAATAAAAATCGCCCAGCCCTAAAAGTTTCAAGCATTTCCCTGCCGGGTGTGGGTGCGCCATGAGCAGTCCCACCCTCCCTTTGAGACCAGAACTGGAGGCCTAATGTTTGCAGCCCCCAGCCTAAGCACTGGGAGAGTCGATCAATGCTTGATGAATGAATGAACTGTCAAAGACACATTCCCAGCAGCCGGCTACTTTACTGAGCCGCAGAACTCTTGCCAATAAGACATATCTTCTTACAAAGTGCTGGCCAGTCACGGCGCATCGGGGAGTTCAGAGTTTCCCATGGCAATCGATGTATTTTGCACAGGGCTCTGATCTTACTCTCTCAATAAATATCAATGGCGTGCCTACTACGTGCCACTGCGAGCCCAACTTTTCACAGAACTTTTACATTTCAGGGAAACACTTCTACAGTGTGACAAGCTAGTTAAGTAACTCTTCACACAAAAAGAAATCCAACCACATGCTACGAAAAAAGGGAATCTGGGGCCAGCAAGACGGATCAGTGGCTCTTCAGTCACTTGTACCAAGCCTAGCTATCTGAGTTCAATCCCAGAACCCACGTGTTGGAGCTCCCCCAGGAAGATGTCCTCTGACTTCTGCACCACCCCCAACACACAACACATGCACGAAACAACTAAAAATAATTTTTAAATTTGTAAAGAGTTCATTTTTGTTATTGTTGTTGCTGGGTTGGTTTTTTGGTTTGTTTGTTTGTTTTGTTTTGTTTACTTATTTTTTTATGTTTTGATGCATGTATGTGTGAGGGTGTAGGGTCCCCTAGAACAGGAATTACAGACAGTTGTGAGCTGCCAGGTGGGTGCTGGGAACTGAACCCAGGTCTTCTGGAAGAGCAACCAGTGCTCTTAACTCCTGAGCCATCTCTCCAGACCTTTGTTTTTGTTTTTTTTGACAGGCAAGATCTCATATAGCCCAGGTTGCCCTAGACTGTCAGGTTTGATAGAATCTAGAACTATCTAGGAAATAGACCTCTGAACATGCCTCTAGGGGATTGCCATGATTATGTTAAGTGAAATGGTAAATTCTCATAATTATGTGAAGTGAAATGGGAAGGCCTGTCCACTGCTGGTGGAATCATTCCCTAGACTGGGATCCTGGACTGTGTAAGTAGAGGACAGGAGCAGAGCAGCAGCATGTACTCAGCTCTCTGCTTGACTGTGGATCAGATGTGACCCGTTGCTTCAAGCCCTGCTGTCTTGATTTCATGCCATGTGCGCCGCACCCTTGAACACTGAGCCAGAATAAACACTTAGTTCCTTATGTTGCTTTTGTCAGAATATTCTATCACTATGACAGGAAAGAAAACTAAGTAGCCAAGGATGACCCTGAACTCCTGATCCTCCTGGCTCTGGGATTACAGGAGCTTACCATCACACCTAGCAAGACTTTAACATTTATTGCACCCCAGTGTGACTTTTTTTTTTTTTTAAAGATTTCATTAGTCAGGCAGTGGTGGTGCCCAGCACTCGGGAGGCAGAGGCAGTCAGATCTCTATGAGTTTGAGGCCAGCCTGGTCTACAGGGTGAGTTCCAGGACAGCCAGAGTTACAACAGGAAAACCCTATCTCAAAAAAAAAAAAAAAATTTTGTTTACTTTATTTACTTATGAGTGCTCTATCTGCATGTACACCTGCCTGCCAGAAGAGGGCACCTGATCCCATTATAGATGGATGTGAGCCGCCATGTGGGTGCTGGGATCAACTCAGGACCTCAAAAAGAGCAGTCAGTGCTCTTAACCACTGTGCCATCTCTCCAGCCCACGACTTACTTTTTTTTAAAGATTTATTTATTTTTATTTTATGTGTTTCCTTGCATGTTTGTATGTGCACCATGTTCATGCCTGATGCCTGAGGAGGCCAAAAGAGGGAAGTTAGATCTCTTAGAAATGGAGTTAGACAGCTGTGAGTCTCCATGTTGATGCTGGGACTTCTGGAAGAGCAGCAAGTACTTGTTGAGCCACTTCCAACCCCACCAGGCCTTTATTTTAAAAAGCAACTAACAAAGTACTATCTGGGGAGCTGGGAAGAGAGCGCACGTGGGTGCAGGTATCCTATGAGGCCAGAAGAGGGCACCTATTGTTACACATGACTAAGTCAACAGATATTTATTAACATTATCGGTGGTCAGGGAAAGAGTAACTTTGATGGTCTCTGCTCTAAGGGTGACATTATATTCCTGGAAGGCTTTATGTTGACAAGCTGTATAGAAAAAATTAAAACCCTACTCTAACACAGCACACTGTGACTTCTGTCCTAGAAGAGAAGGAACCTTGAGTGAAAAAGTCGCATCTCAAAATCATTAACTTCAACTAACCAGAATCATTAACTTCAACTAACAAAAAAAAAAAATGGTTCCTTTTATTTTTTTTTTCCCCCTCTTCCTGTGACAGGGTCTCCTGTAGTCCAGGTTGGTCTGGAACTTTCTATGTAGCGAAGGATGACCTTGAACTTCTAATCCTCCACCCTACAGGGATTACAGACATGCATCACCACACATGGTTTGTGCATTGCTGGGGTCAAATTCAGGGCTTCATGTATACTGCCAGGCACTCTGCCAACTGAGCTACATCCTCAGCCTGGTTCCTTTCATTTTTAAAATACTGCACACATAAATGACAAAACTGAATCTGCATGTACGCCATCTGACATAATACATGTATGCATTTACACACATAAATATACTCATGGTATGTTCCTGGCAAATGGGAGCCCACCAGGAAAGGTTTCACAAGACTCCAGAGGAACAATCAATATCAACTGACCAAACCCTTCACTTCAAAGACACCACAGAGAGCCCACAGCAGGGCCAGCAAGATAATTTAGCAGGTAAAGGTACCTGCTGCCAGGCCTGACAATCTCAGTTAGATCCTTGGAACCTACATGGTAGAAGGGGAGAACCAACTCCCAAAAGTTATCTTGTGACCGCCACATAATCAATCAGTCAATCAATCAATGACATTTAAGAAAATTAAAAAGCAGTTCAAACCAAGCAGGGTATACACTTCAGAAGAAACAACCATGGACTCCGTGTTAACTGTGAACCTGCAGTCCAAGCTGTACTTTACATTTTCAGAGGCTCTGCTCACTCTGTCCTGCTTTTGTTGTAGCTGTTCTTATTTCTTGCACATGAACAAACTGGGACCACGGGCAGCCTAGCTCACATTAGGGTCAGGGCACAGAGACGAGGGCAGAGATTTACCTGACACTGCCCCTGCCGGCTCTTCTAGAACTGGGCACTCTCCTCTTCCCACTGGCCCTTTCCTTCCAGACTAAGCCCCCAGGCACATGTACCCAGGGGCAAGCAGGAGACTTCACACTCAGGCCTGGAAAAATAGCACCTCCAGCCAGATGAGTCTGGTTCTTCCTAAGAAAAGTCAACACCATGCAGCCCTGGGCTGAAAGATAACAGCCCAGCAGACCTGAGGAACATCTTGGCAGAGAGCCCAGAACATTCTCTATCTCTGCCTGGATTAAGAGCAATCCATGAAACTACAAAATCAGGGATCTGTTGGGGATCCAGTGAACATTGTGCACATTCACACATGCAAACAAAACACTTACGCATATAAAATAAATCTTTAAAAAATTAACAAAATGGTTGGGCAGAGCAGTAAGCAGAGCAGTGGTGGCACATGTCTCTAATCCCAGCACTCAGGAGGCAGAGGCAGGCAGATCTCTGTGAGTTTGAGGCCAGCCTGGTCTACAGAATGAGGTCCAGGACAGCCAGAGTTACAACAGAAAAACCCTGTCTCAAAAAAAAAAAAAAAAAATTAACAACAGCAACAAAAAAAAGAGCCATCTATAGACAGAGCTCTCCCTCCCCAAGAGGTAGGAGCAGAGGGGGAGCAGGCCCATCTGGAGCATCCAGGGTTGCCACAGCCCCTGCAAATCTGACCAGTCTTTGTTTTAAGATTCCATTTTATTTTTGTGCATCTGTTTGTGTGTGTGTGCCACATGTGTGCAGGTGCCTGCGGAGACCAGAAGAGAGCACCAGATCCCTTGGAGCTGGAGTTACAGGTGGCTATGAGCTACCCAATGTGGGAGCTGGGAATCAAATTCAGGTCCACAATGTTAAAACAGCAGTGCTTTTAACCCCTGAGCCACCTGAGAGTATGCCCCTACACAAGCCTTCCCCCCACACTTTTTTTTGAAACAGGGTCTCATGTAGCCCAGGCTGGCCTCAAACTCACTATCCAGACAGGAATGGCCTTGAACTTCTGATCTTTCTGCCTCCAGTCTGGGAGAGCTGGAATCACACTCGTTTTGGTGTCTGCCGTGTTGGACTAGCACTCTGGGCCTTGCACATGCTAGGCAAGCACTCTACCCACTGAGCTGGGTGCAGCCTAACAGGAAGCAACTCTTTCCCTGCTATTCTTCCCTGGCCTCACAGAAAAGATAGCCCCCAGGACCCACTCTGCAGGCACTCACCTTTACATCTAGATCAGATCCCACCTTGAGAAAAAGGCAGACTACTCATCATTTAGTGTTCCCCAAATGCCTGTCAGCACTAATCCCCAAACCCAACATGGAAAGCCACCTGCCCAAAAAAAAAAAAAACCAGAAAGAAAAAACACTACGCACAGCAAACAGCAGCCTAAAGCATCAGCGCTAAGGAGATTACTATCCAGGTTGGGATGCCAGAGCTCAGGGCAGGGGCCAGGCTCTGTGAGGCTCCCTTCCTTACTGTTCCACCATGCTGCCTTTATTTGGCACCTGCTGCATGTAAGTGAACTTGCAGCACACAAAAACAGTCTTAACTGCCAACACTGTACAACCACCTGTTGTGGGATGTTTGAATTAGATATTTTAGTTATTATGGGATCACACTCCTGGGTACATGCTGAATGGGGGAAGGGTGCTTCCTGACGCCTTGCAGCATGTAAGGACCTGCTTCCTACACCTGTTAACACCTGTGCTACAACCAATGGAGGAGCCCCCAGATCGCCACATAAACAGGCCATTTGTTTATGTTAATGCAGATGAAGGATCCCTATCCCATCAAGGTGAAGCCGGTGATCAGAGAAGAGTCTGACTCACCCTCATCTTGGACACCGCAGGGATAGGGCAACAAGTCTACTGGAAGTAGTTAGGTTAAGTAGTATTAGGTTCCATTCATTTGCATAATTAAGGCCTGTGTGGAGGTAGGAGGGAGTTTTGAATGAATAAAGCACCTAGCACGGAGGCAAAGGGAGATCCATGTGAGGAGGCCATGAGTGAGGATGTGAGATGGACCTCTGCCTAAGCCACCCGGGTACTTCATCCCGGAGAGCTGTCATGGCTTGTTATTAATAAATCGCCAGAACTGATAATAATATTCATTTAACACCAGCCATTGTGGATACCAGCTTCCTCATGCAAGTTACACCCTTTCCTAAGTCCCATGAACAGAGAGGGGAACGTAACGTCCCCAGTCTGGGCCCTCGGGGGACAAGCTTGTCCACAACAAGGCAAGGTTCTCCACCTTTAACGGGGAGGGAAATATGGACAGGACAAAGTCAAATTCTCCCTTGGGGCTGCGGCAATGAAAGTGTGAGGAGGGCTCAGCTCTCAACAACTGCCCCTGTTGCTAGGTTTCAGTGGATTCCCCTTCTGCCCTTCAGGCACCCACTCCCCATCCTGTGATGCATTTATCCAGCAGGATTAAGGGCAGCCTGAGACAGACTAGGGTTCTGTCTCTCAGGAGAAGCTCAGTCTTTTGGCAAAAATAAACAGCACCCAGAAGACAGGCATTTCCACACAGTTCACAAAACATCGGAAATGCCTCCCTGGTGGGAATAAAGCTCAGGGTCCTCAGGCCAGGAGTGAGAGTTGAGAGGATGCGCCCCCTGCTCACTTAACCCTGCCTGGAGGTAGAAGGCTGGCCCAACTCCTCCTGGGCCTGCCTTCCACCAGAACATAAGTCACCATGTGGATACACAGCTATCTTCACAGCATCACCCTCTGCAGTATCTATCACCCACGCCCCTTCAGAAGCCCACCTGAAGCAGAGCAGCCTGACACAGGTGGAGCAGCCAACCCTGCACACTGTCAGAAGATGGCCCGATAGGATGGGACTCCAGCTCGCCTGGGTGTTGGCTCTGGGGCAAAGCCTGGGGGCTTCACGCCAATAAGAGACAAACACAGTGGGGTGGGTAGGATGAGGTAGAGCAGACTGGCTAGGGTTTTGAAGAAAACCAGCAAGTCACAAGTGACAGAAGTCCCTGCTTCCCCTCCACAGCCAACCTACCAACCCAAGCCTTCCCTAACTGACCTTGAACAAATTACGCAGCAAACACCACTCCTAAGGAATGGATACTCAGCCATACTGGAAGCTCTGACGGGGAAGGATTGTATATCACCTAGCAGTCCACACAACACACTTACATAACCAACATCTTGGGGGGTGGGGTGGGGGAGAGGATAGGAAAACATCTTCCTGACTCATCAACCACACCGAAGTGACAGCTGCTCACTCACCGTGCCCCCACCCTCCACCCCTCCCTCCCACACCACGCCTTGAACTCAAAGCTCCTCAGAGCCTGTGAAGCGTATGTTCATCCAAATGGGTATAAAGATGTCAAGACCTGGAACAAAATGGGCATTCACGAGTAAATACGCAATGAGCATCCCATATTGTATTTTTAATTCCATGTATTTAGTGAGCCACGGTGCGCCGTCGGAGGTCAGAAGACAACTTAGAAGAAAAAGTTCTCTCCTTCCACCATGTAGGTTCTAGGGAACTCAGTTCTTCAGACCTGACAGCAAGGGCCTTTACCTGCTGAGCTATCTCATCAGCTCTACCAAAGTGATACTGCAAGCTGGTTCTGCTACACGCTTTTTGCTGCAGCAGCTTCAGAGGCTAAGATCAGAGACTAGCCAAAGGTGGGGGCTGGGGGGGCGCCTCAGTTGTTTGACTTGCATGCACAAAGCCCTGGGTTCTATTCCAGGCCCTGCATAAACCAGGTTTAGTAGCACATGACCATAATCCCAGCTTTCAGGAAGTAGAGGCAGGGGGACCAGAAGTTCCAAGTCAGCGTTGGCTACATAGTGAATTCCAAGCTTGCCTAGGCTAGAAAGACCCTATCTCAAAAACGGTGGGTTGCAGAGGCTGGAGAGATGACTCAGAAGTTAAGAGCACTTGCTGTTCTTACAGAGGACCTGGATTTGAGTCCCAGCCCCCACACAGGGGCTCACAGCTATCTATAATTCTAGATTTCTTTTGGCTTCTGCAGGCACTAGACGCAGACATGGTGCACATACATACATGAAGGCAAAAGGCTCATATACATAAAACTTAACGAGAGGGGAGAAAAGGAGCAAAGTGAGAAGAGAGGGACCGGGAGGGGAAATCTAAATGCAGCAGGGCTGTAACAGCCAGCTCCCACCTCAGTTAAAAAAAAAAAGTCTCATTGTAACAAAAGGAGGAAGTAGTAGAAACTTGCTGTCTGACAATAAGAACAAGTAAATTACAATGTAACCAGGAAGTAGGCACTTCCTCTGCAAGGCAGCTGGAAAGCTGCAATAGAGTAAGCCAGGAGACCCCAGAGCAGTTACCCTACTAGGGAAAAGCCGAGCCAGGAATGAACACTGGCTGCTTCAGGCCTCAAAACCAGGCATGGATTTTATTCCAAGGACCACTGTGAAGTGACAACCTCAAGACTGGTAAAACGTCAATGCTGAATCCAGGACACGGAGTGAGTACAGTCCACTTTTTCCGGAGGGCAATTGATGCACAATTAACTCAGCATTAATCCTACTCCCAGGAACCCCACCCACTATAGTGTTCTAGGCACCCAAAGCACATGTTCTCTGCCCCACTGCCTGCCACTCCAAACCTAGAAGTAACCAACACGCCCATCATTAGGAAAACGACTAAATCAAAAGTTAGGATACTAACAGACAAAGGAATACCAAATTGTCATAAAAAATAATGAGGTGAGGTGGGTATGGAGCCTGAAGCCTGTAACTCCAGCACTTGAGACAAGGAGGCAGGAGAATCAAAAGTTCAAGGTCTTTCTTCGGTAAGTAGAGAATTGGAGCAGCCTGGGTTACAAGACTGTCTCAAACAACAATAATAATAGTAGTGGATTTATATGTGAGAACATAAAACACTAGAACAGCTGAATGAAAAGAGAAAGCCAATCTGGGTGTGGTAGCCCCCACCTTTGATCCCAGCTCTCAGGAGGCAGAGGCAGGAGGATCTCTGAGTTCAAGGCCTGCCTGGTCTACATAGAGAGTTCAAGGACAGCCAGGGGCTACATAGTGAGACACTGTCTCAGAAATTTAAGGGAGAGAGAAAGAGAGAGAAAGAGAGAGAGAGGGAGAAGGAAGGGAAATTTCTTTCTTTCTTTCTTTCAGAAAATTTCTAATTCCACATAATTAATAGAAAGTCTTCTTACATGCACCTCCTTACAAGTTCATGAACTTGTGAATGAGTGAAAAAGAACAGGAAATATGGGCCCCATCTGGACAGGATGGTTGCCTCAGGGAGAAAATGTGGCTTCAGGAACGTAGATGTGGAGTTCAAATGTGGTTTCCATTTTTTATTCTACTTCATTATTTAAATACTGTTCTGAAGAACAGAAAACATTGAAAGTCAGCAATGTTCCAACACGTTACTGCAGTCAGGGTCCGAGCCACAGGACTGGGTTGGGCTCCAGCACCACGTGGTGTCTTACAACCATCTGTAACACCAGCTTCAGGGGCTCCAGTGCCCTCGTCTGGCTCCTCAGGCACTACACGCATGTGGTACACATACATACACATAAAATAAGAAAAATGAATCTTTTTTAAAAAGAGAAGGGACTAGAGAGAAGGCTGGTTGGTTAAAAGCAATGGATGCTTTTCCAGAGGACCTAGGTTCAATTCCCAGCACCCACATGGTAGCTTACAACCATCTGCAACCTCTGTTGCCAGAGATCCAGTGCCTTTGGAGGACACCGGGCATACACATGTTGTACATACATGCACACAGACAAAACACCCATTGACATAAAATACACTTTTTAATATGCTGAAAGACAAAGCTGTCTAGACAGTGTCCACACTGGTTCTAAGAACAGATTCAAACTAAGACAAGTAGCCCTATCACTGCGTAAGGCCTAAAGGGGCACATTCCACTCCTGAGACCACCGGCACCTGGGCCGCTCTGCCCAGAAGACAAGAGCAGGGCAGAGCTCCTTAACTTCAGCATATGTGAGGATCGCCAGGGCACCTGTGGAGCAGCCTGCAAGCAGGCAGCAATGCTCTACTCAAAAGACCAGGCTCACTCTACGTCTACCATGCACCAGAACCCCACATCTGATCTAGGCTCTGCCTATGGGTGACACGGGCAGCCGGGTGGCTGTAGATCTCACTACCCAGGAAGTAGAGACCTCTGAACACTAGTAACACCCCCAGTGAGCTTAGACAGCCCCTCCAAAAGCAAGAGGGAAACCAGGCTACTTCTCAAAGATCAGAAGCCATCCTGCCATGGCGTCTCTCAGACTATCCAGGTTAACTATAGGTGATTATGGAATGGTCATCAGCCTGGCAGAAGAACCCCTGAGTGTGAAAAGACCCATGACCACACCCTTTCTCGGATACCTGGCCCCATCTTTGCAAATGACTTCCTCATTATACTGCATAGATGATCGGATAACGGTGTGTATCGATACTGTCAGGAGCCGAACCAACGGCAACCAAACTCCTCCTCCATCATCCCAGGATTCCCCTCAGGATGAGAGAATCATGGGAAACTCTTGGCCCTGCTGTTTCCCCAACAATGGACCAGCTTACAAAAGGGGTCAGAGGCTGCAGAGATGGTGTAGCAGTTAAGAGCGCAGGCTGCTTTTGCAGAGGACCCCAGTTTGGTTCCCAGCACCCACACAGGGGCTCATTACCACCTATTAACTCCAGTTCAAGGGGATCCGACACTCTCTTCTAGACTCTGTGGACACTGCATGAGTGTGATGCACACACACATGTATAGGGAAAACACTCATATACATAAAATAAAAAATAAAAGAGGCCAGGTTAGATTACAAAATCAACCTCCTACCCCAACCAGAAAAAAAATAATAAAATTTAAAAAATAAATAAATCAACCTCCCAGCAGAAGGCAGGCCCAGCTCAGAAGCTTCCCTCCACCACAAACATAAACATAAACACACATGCATGCACACACACACACATTATTTTCTTTCCAAGCAAAGGCAGCCCAGGGAACAGAATGGTCGTTGGTTCCAGATGCTGGCAAAGCAATGGCCCTCTGCACTGGAAGCAGGCCATGTTCGCAAAGCAGCCACCCTCCCCACCTCCCTCCACAGATTCTCACAGGGGGGAGCCTGGCTTTCCAGGCGCTGCTTCTATTTTAAAACACTGGAAGCTGGGCCACCACCACCAGCAGTCTTTCACAAGGCTCGGGAGAATGTAGCTGACTCAAGGCAGCCTGCCTACCTACTCACCCACCCGTGGGGAGGGGATAGCTATGCTGGCAGCCAGCACTCCAGGGTCTAGGGTCTAGCCAGACACAACAGGGCTCCAGCATAGCCATGGGTACCCCAAGATCCTTCACAAAATGCATCGGGATTGACACAGACAGCTCTTTAGTGCTCAGCATCAGGATTCAAGAACATCTGCACCCACATCTTACTCCCCTTTCTTGGTAAAAGATCCCAGGTTTGGTCTTGACTTCATTTTCCCTCAATATAAAGCACCTATAGTGTGGCTGGTACACAGAAGGCATGAAACAAACACAATTAGAATCCAATTATAGAGGATGACAGATCAACTTCTTGACTATGGATAAATCACTTGTTTTTGTTTTGAGATAGGGTCTCATGTAGCCATAGTGAGTCTCAAACTCAGTGTCAGCAAGGATGATGACCTTGAGCTTGATCATCCTGCCCCCACCTTGAGTGTATGTGCCCCACCACACTGAGTTTGTGCAGTGCTGAAGATAGAACCCAGGGCTTCCTGCATCCCGGGCAAGTATTGTGCTGAGCTCCATGCCCAGTCCAATAGAAAGTTTCCGTTGCTATATTTGTGACTAGGGAACTAACCAAGCCCTCATTTTGCTTATTTACTATTATAATAATGGTTTCTGAGCATCTCGTCAAAGGCTTACCCTGAACCACAGGGTCCAGAGTCCTCCACACCCATAAAGAGGTATTGTGTAGCTGGACACTGCCTGGTCAGGTCCTGGAAGAACGTCTCCCATCTCATCCCAGGGAAAACTAGTCCTTCTAACACTCAGCTCCAAGGTCCTTGCTGCAAACAGGGCTGATTCCTCAGAGCACTGTCCACTACAAATGACTAACACCAGCTACATACCTCTCTTTCCATTCCCAACCAGTCAGTAATTTCTACTTTACATAGACACATCTATGGGCTCCTCAAAACATAGCAGCAGTGCAGTGTGGTGTACTAAGAGGGAACTATTGATTCTCTGTTATAATTATATGTTACATTTCTGTTACATCTGTTATATGTTGTATCTATATATATATGATATAGATATAACACATTATATATATCAATATATGTTCTATATATATGTGTGTGTGTGTGTGTTATATGTTATATCTCTGTTATAATTGGTGCTGTGCCCAAGCACCAATTATACAAGCCAGGTCAGAGAGAGAGAGAGAGAGAGAGTGCTCCAGAATGGCCAATAATCACACTTCTACTACAGACCCATCCTGGTCCTCAGGTGGAAACAGAAAACCAGAAGTTGTCCTCTGACTTCTACACAAGCCACCCACCTCCAAACAAATAAATAATTCTTTAAAACATAAGGGAAAAAAAAAAAAAAAAAACCCTTTCTAACAGAGAAACTAAGACATAAGAAAACTACTTAACCTGAATGAGACAGATCAGTGTTGAGAGCCCAGGCTGCCTTCTGGAGCTTTTCCTAGCTCAACTCTAGGTAAAGTGCTTAGATTCTGGGACTAACAGTGAGATGGAGGCCCATGCCCAGGTACACAAACAGAGACAGAGAGACAGACAGACAGTCACACACACACACACACACACACACACACACACACACACCATCCTTTCTTGGTGACTGACTACCATGGGAACCTGAGGAAAGCCCAAAGCCACAGACTACATATCCAGTAATAATGACGGAGGGAAAACTGTGTGGCTGAGAACTGCCAAAATCCCCATGGGATTCCAGAAAGGTTGAACTGTGGGAAATTTCATCTAAGGGCCTCAGAGCCCCTTCATGATGGGGGTAGGGTTGCCCTTACCACCACCAGCTCAAGAGTCCAGAGTCTACACCTACCTCAGGTCCAACATAAGCACTGTATGGTCCCAAACAGCCCCTGACTGAAGCTCCATTCTAGATATCACACAAAGCAACCACCTGTGAGCACCCTCTACACCTTACTCAAGGCCACATAAGTAGAAGCCAACACACACACACACACACACACACACACACACACCTGTCAGGGAAGGTAAAACAGGCCCAGGGCCTTAGCCAGAATCCCATCCACCCATGTCACTCTAGCTTCAAGCCCAGAAACACCAGTCTGACAAGTTCCCCCAGGACTTGGGAAGATGTGGAATGTTAAAGGAGTTACTTCTCATCACTCATGGCTACTGCTGTAGGTTAGTATGTGCCATTATAGCTCTTTAAACACCTGTGACTCTGCGAGGCCAGGATAGCCACTAGAAGAGACTGAGAAGCTGCTGTCTTCTAACAGGTGTTCCATGGACTGTAGCCTGAGTCTGCAGCCCCATTCAATAATTCCACTATTTAAGGTGCACCTACCATGTGCCACTTGCTGGAGTACTGAAACTAACATTCTATCAATATGAGCGGTATGGAAAATAAATTTATTGAGGCTGGAGAGATGGCTCAGGGGTTAAGAGTGCTTACTGCTCTTGCAGAGGACCTAGGTCTGATTCTCAGACCCACATCAGGCAGCTCATAACTGCTTATAACCCCAGTTCCAGGGGATCCAACACCCTCTTCTGACCTCTGAGGGCCTGTATGTACGCACATAAACTCACAGAAGCACAGACACATACATTTAAATAGACTTTGTAAAAATGAACTTATCCCCACAGACCTTTCTTACCGGAGTGGTTCTACCCAAGACCCAGAAGACAAAGCTGCAGGGGCTGAGTCTGGCCCTATAGTTCAGAGAAAGTAAGCAGGCCCTCTAGTCATGTGGGCCTTGCTAGTAACAAAAGACTGAGTAATGGAGAAGCCCTTCACCCATATCCTCCGGTCAGGGGGAGAGGATCTTTAGATGGCACAGGCCTAGGCTGTGCCCAGACTCTTCCTGCATTCCAGGTCTGCAGTCAGACTTAGTGCTCCAGCCTGACAGCTGTCAATCTCTAACCGGACAGTGCTTCATGAATTACCCTTCGATTGCTCAATACCCGGTAGTGCACAAATGCTTATTACTAACATAGTAATAATAGCATTAAAATAACATTAAAATAATGAGTCTCCTCCAGTACACCATGTGGAACAAAAGGTCTGCGGGGTATGCATTCATACTCCGCAAAAGCTCCTAGGTAAGAGTCAAGGTTTTTAAGGTGTCCTTGTGCATGCCCCAAAGCTTCGTGTTAATCGAATCATTTTATTCTTCTTCCAAACCTAATGAAGTATATATATAAAGTGCTCCTATTTCACAGATGAAAAGACTTCACTTTGAAATCTTCCTAACAGTGTGACCTTGGACAAACCATGAAGAGTTGTGGGCCTCTAATCTGATGTCAGGTCTGAAAACAGTTTCCCCAATGCACAGTCGCGTTTGGCGACACTGAACCAGGACTTCGTCCCTACGGCCAAAGAGGCCAGGTATACCGCTCCCTGTGGGGTCTCGCCTCCAGTCAAGGCCCAGGTCCCTGTCCCGGCGGCCTAAGTCCACTCAGGACAGCCCGTTCCGCCCGAGAAGGCACTGGCATGCGAGGGAGGGACCCAGCGCCACCTACTCCGGGCGTGGGCCCGCCAGGGCGTGTAGGGGCCGGGGGCTCCAGGGCATGGCCATGCCAGGAACTCGGACTCTCGGCGGAGGAAGCTGTGTCCGCACAGGCCTTCGGGGCTGGCGGGGAAAGGCTTGGACCGAAGGAGGGTCCCTACCAGATCCAAGCGGACCGGATCGGGAGCCAGAGGGCGCCGCTGGGGAAGGTCACCTAGACGCGCGGCCCGCCGGGCCTCCACGCGGCCGCCCTTGCCCTTCCACCCGCATGTTCGGACAGCCCCTCGCTCCCAACAGCAGATGCTCTGGATGCTCGGGTTCGGATCTCTCCCCCCCGAGATCCGCTGGGTGCCGGTCCTCCAGGCCTCCTCTGCCCGCCCGCTGACCCTTCAGGCCTGCGATGATCGTCCCCGGTTCACCCTTACCGGAACCAGGCTCCTAGGCCCTGCACCCTCGCCCGATCCTCCCTCTATCGCCTCCCTCGAAATTCCTCGGGAGCGCGGCCCGAGGCCCCCAGGGACTCAAACATAGCCCGGGCCCTCTCCACTTGCGCCTACCTCGGAGGCGGTGACGGCGGGAGCAGCGGCAGCTACGGCGGGGGCTGCGGCGAGGAGGCAGAGAGCACAGGGAGCGGGCCGAGGGCGGGACGGCGCGGATCGCGGCGGCGCAGACACGCCCCAGCCCTGCGCGCCCGGCCCCGAAGCTCCGCCCCCGGCTCCACCCTGGACAGCGCCCAGACAGGTCCCGGGGTCCCGTTCCCACCCTTGAGCAGCTCTCTGCCCCTCAGCCGCTCTGTGATCTAGTGCGGTCGCGCGTAAAGGCCTGCGTGCACCGGGCACGGGGTGACAAGGAGGCGCGGGGCTGACCTGTGTGAGATGTGTGCGTGCGCAGGGACACGCCGGTCACTGCTGGAGCCTCCAGGCTGGTGGAAGTATTTGGGAAGAGGGGGAGGGGAGCTTCCGGCACACTGAGCGGTGGCCTGGGGACCTCAGCGGATAGGGGCGCAGGAGTCTCGTGGCTCCTGAGCAGCCTCGAGGCCCAGCGAGGAGACTGGGCTCCGGAGGTGGCGCTGCATTGGGCAGAGCGGCTACTGTCGTCCTGTGCGCTCCGACCTCGCCACGCTAGGTTTCCGGAGTGTGCGACACACCCGCGTGCGTCAGCGAGTGAATTGCAAATTAAACTCCCCTGAGAGCCGGCTCTGCAATGCAAATTTGCGTGCAATTTTCCTTCGTGGCAAAGCCGGTAGCCGCCGTTCCCCAAGCATTTGAGAAATTAGAAAAGGCAAAGTGAGTTTTGCAAGACTCGCTGCGGAGTCTCACTGCGTGGAGAGGTCACGCGGGCTCTGGATGTCTGCTCTCCTGCAGTGTGGAGCGGATGGTCACTCTCCCAGCCTGGTCTCAGCGCATGGTTTCTTTCCCTATTGAGTGGCTCCCAGCGTCCCACGCCAAACTAAACCAAAACAGCCTTGGAGAATTTGTGAAATCGCCGGTGAAGGAAGACTTCACACCCTTTGCCTTCAACCAACAGGAGTCCTAGGAGAATCCAGCCATTTGGGGTCCGGTGGAAGAGGTGCCAGGTTGTTGCTTGCAGCCAGCTATGGCTGAGTCAGGCAGCTGAGACACCGGCGGCCACTGTAGATTTAAAATGCTGTTCTAGTGGGCTGAGAGAAGGGACCTGATAAAGGAGGATCTGTGTGGATGCGTGTGCAAGGTTGAGGGCTGAGTGCAGATCTGACTTAGACTGTGAGGGAAAGCCCTTCGGGGTGGGATGTGGGCAGAAGTATTGCTCAGTGGTATAGAGCTTGCTTAGCATTCAAAAGTACCTGAGTTCAAGCCACCGTTTTTATATAGCTTCCCAAGTGTGCAGATCTACCTGGCAACAAAACCCAACCCACTTCTTGAATAAAGCAGGCAGGGAAAGCTGCTGAGTCACCGGGAGCGGAGCGCGGTGAGGCAGAGTTGAAGGACAAGACCCGGGACACCGAGGGACAAGAAAGACTAGTCTCCAAAAATCTTACAGTGGGCCCTGGATCCTGGTATCCAGTTGTGGGGCAGAGGGCCAATGACCAAGGTCCTCCCAGCCCTGTAAGTACCACCTAGCATCCCTTTCAGGACCCACAGCCTGGAGAGTTCTAGCGCCTTCTCCTGCCCTCTTCCCAGCGCCCTAGGTAGGATTTGCAATCACTAAGACAGGAGTCAACTATTCACCGTAGAGAAAGCACTGATAATAGGCCCAAGAATTCCACCCTTGGCAAAACAGTGAATGTGCTGAGCACTGATAATAGGCCCAAGAATTCCACCCTTGGCAAAACAGTGAATGTGCTGAAGCTATTTAGGTGACTCAAGGTAGTGACTAGATCACTGAAACGACCTTGCCATCAGAGCTCAACTCCCTAAAGCTGCACCCCTGCAGCACTGCACAACTTACAGGCAGTTCTTCCAAAGAGTCTTCTCTCCAGCAACTGGTGACTATTTAGATAACCTTGAGGAGGGACCTCAGGAGTGTGATAACTGAACTTCCCAGGCCTGTCAACAGCTTCCTAGTTTTTTTCTGGTGCTGGGGGGTTGGAGTAGACTCCGTAGCTTCCTGACCTTTATGGATCTCTCACCTTCCAGGAGGGAATGTTTCGATTTCAAGAAATTAGCTACACAAGAAAAGCAAAGAATGCCAGGCAGTGGTGGCGCATGCCTTTAATCCCAAACACTTGGGAGTTCTAGGCCAGTCTGGTCTACAGAATGAGTTCCAGGACAGCCAGGGCTACGCAGAAAAAGCTTGTCTTGAAAAAGCCAAAAAAAGAAAAAAGAAAGAAAGAGGAAAAGGAAAGAAAAAAGAAAGGCAAAGAAAATCAGCTAGACTAGGGAGGGACCTAGAAGTCAGCCTTTAGGGTTAGAATCTAACTACAGTAGAAAAATGACTCACTGATTCTACCCACTCACAGCTGTGGGGAGGAGGAACAGCAGGTCACCTTTCCTTATCGGACACTGTCAGCCTCTCCCTTCCACCCAGCATGTCAAAGCTGGTTGGGCTGAGTTCTTCCTTGCAGATTTGAACTAAGAAATCCAGAGTCTGAGGGAAACAGAAGGGAATGCCCTATCATTCCTTGGGTAGGCTTGGCGTTTCTGTTGGTTCTGCAAAGCAAGCAGAGCACTGTGGGATTGCAAGGAGCTTTGGACCCATTTCCTCACCAACTCCCTCCTGAGTGTAGGTTCCCCAGAGCTAGTTCAATTCCATGGGAGTCTAGAGAAGGGGGCATAGTTTCTCTTGGGGTAAATGACCCTATTTCACTTTCTTTCAGAGCACGTGCTTCTTTGGAGCTGACTCCAAGAGCAGTGCCTTTTGATAGCCCTGCTCTCCCCTGACCAGGGAGAAACTAGTGAGACCCTGGAGGAATTCTCTAGCTGTGGAAAATAGCTGGGGCAGAGAGCAGCTGTGTGCTAGCCTGCGTCTAGCCTGAATCCAGCCTGCATCTAGCCTCTCCTGCTATCTGAGCCAGTACCATCTTTTTAGTTTTCCTGGTTTGTTTACAGTGGATTTTCTTTTAGGTGCTAACCCCAGTTGCTGTCCTCCTTCACACAAAACAAAGTAAGCCATCTAAGGCACATGCAGTTTTCCCTTAATACTGAAATGGGTGATAAGTGTAAGACTATTTTACTTTAGAGACTGGATCAGAAGTTCAGTGTCTCCTTGACTACATAGCGAGTTCAAATCCAGCCTAGTTTATATGAGACCCTGTCTCAAAAAAAAAAAAAAATTCACCTTAGGGAAGTTCGTCCTCAAAATAGGTCTTTTTTTTTTAATTATATTTTAAATTTTTATTATGTGTGTGCCTGTGTATGCACAGGTTAAAGGACAGCTTGCTGGGGTCAATTCTTTTCCTTTTTCCATGTGGACGTGAACAAAAATGGCCCTCTGCCCTGTTCTGCCCCATTCTACAGCCTACTAAAGTGTTTCAGAGACTTCCTGTGGGGCAATACTCACTCCTAATGTTAATGGAAGCAATGATAAGTGCTACCCGCATTATTGTAACCACATTACAGACTGCAGGCAAGTAATGGCAAGCCAGACAATGGCAAGAGATACTCAACCTCTTAGTGGGGCCTTGTAAGTATATCCTTAAGGCAGGGTCTTGCTATGTAGCCCAAGCCTTCATATGCATAACATAAAACGTATTTATTACTAGTGAAGAGGTGCCGGGTGAAGAATGTGAATGTGAGAGAAGAGCATTGTGGGGTCACTTCTCTTCTGTAGGTTCCAGAGAGCAAACTCCTGCACCCACTCACTCATCTCTCTTGCCCTTTTAAAAACAAAAACAAAACAAAAAAATATTTATTATATTTTTATTTTATGTGTATGAGTGTTTTAGCTGCCTATATGTCTGTGCACATGCACATACATTGCCCACTGAGGCAAAAAGAGGGTGCTGGATCCCCTGAAACTAGAGATAAGGATGGTCCATGTAGGTTCTGGAAACTGAACCAGGGTCCTCTACAAGAGCAACAAGTGCTCTTAACTACACAGCCACCTGGTATCTAGCCTGCTTTTAAGGACATTTAAATTATTACATAATTTAATTTAAATATTATATAACAATTATATAATTATTATTAGTTATATATGTGCCAGTGTATGTGGACCTGAGGGAAGCTACATCAGGACTGCAAGTTCAAGACCACCCTACAGCCCTTGCATAGCAAGACCTATTTCAGAAAAACAAAACAGGTCTGTCTTCACAGCTAGTTTAAGTTTACGGTACAGTACTTGTATTAGTGACATTTCTTCTTTCTGAAACATAGTATCTGACAAAAGTAACTAAAGGAAGGGCAGTGTTTATTTTGGCTCAGGGCCTGAGGGTGCAGTCCACCATAGCAGGAAAAGCACAGCAGTAGGCGCACGAGACAGCTGTCACGGTCACGGGGCATCCACGGTCAGCAACAGGGAGAGAGGAATGCTGATGGCTCCATTTCTTCTTTTTATTTAGTCCAGGACCCCAGACCATGAGATAATGCCACCCATTATCATTAGGGTGGATCTTCCCTCCTCAATAACTCAGTCTAGAAACTCCCTCACAGACATACCTAGGTGATTCTAAACTCATCAGATGGACAAAGAGAGCAGCCATCCCAGGACTGTCAGCCATGAACACCGAAGCAAATATTACGAAGTTCTCTGGAACTTATGTAACAGGAGTAACTGAAACTCTGTATGTGAGTCACCTCCCCCAGGGAACCCATTATTGCTCCCCTTGCTTCTTTGGGTATGACTGTTTTACTTCCCATGGGCAAGTGCAATCACATCCATGCGAAGGATGGTGACAACGGGATTTTATCTTGGGTCATCTGGTGGGCCCATACACTCACACAGATCCACAGAGAGCCAGGTGTGCTGGCACACAGAAGTAATCTCAGCAACTTGGGAAAATGAGGCAGAGACCAGAAGTTGGGGGCCAGCCTGGGCTACATAGCCAGCCCTCATGTTTGTTTGTTTGTTTGTTTTATGGGGGATACACACATGCCATAGCATAAATGTGGAGGTCTGAGAACAACTTGTAGGAGTCAGTTCTCTCCTTCCACCATGGGTCCAGAGGATCTGGATCTGGAGGGACTCGGCAAAAGCTGTATTAGAAGCCGGTCCTCACTTACAATGGCTGACATGGTGGAGAGAAGCAGCTTTGGTAATAAAACAACGTAACCGTGCTAGAGGCATTAATATTCTCAGAGATCGGTTGATAGGTAAAGGTCAATATGCTGAATTGGAAGTGCAGATCCAGTTTGATGATAATATTTTAGCACAATGTCTTACAGCGGCCTTAAATGCTTGGGATAAAGGTAAAGAGCCAGGAAAAAAGTCTGAGTCATTTACTAAGATCATGCAAGGCCCAAATGAGCCATACACTGATTTTTCACAGAGATTGACTTCTGCTGTCCATAAGACAATTTCAGACTCAGAAGCAAGGGAAGTGTTAATTAAATCTCTGGCGTTTGAAAATGCTAATTCAGAATGCCAAAAGGCAATAAGGACATGAAAAACAAATTCTTCACTAGATCAATGGATTAAAATTACTACTGATATTGGATCCAATGCTTACAATGCCACTATGATAGGACAAGCAATTGTTCAAGGTCTTAAAAATCAAAAAGTCAGATGTTTTGGCTGTGGAAATTCAAGTCATTTTAAAAAGGACTGTAGACAAACGGATCCTAGAAATAATGTTTTCTCTCATAATAAGCCAGAAAAAAATCTCAGTTTCCTGGAATATGTAGAAGGTGTGGAAAAGACAGACTTTGGTCTAATGAATGTAGATCTAAAACAGATATTCAAGGTAATTCTTTGCTGTGGGGAAAACACCCTAGGGGGCCTGGCTTGTGCCTATCACAGAAAACATGAGCCAACAATTTCTTACCAGCAATGGATTAACACACCCTCAGAGAGATTAAAGCAGGCAGTGCCTGCAGCTAAAGACAGCACTGCTTTAGACTTTGTTATCAAGGACAGAGCTGATAAAACAGGAAAATTAAAAAATAATAAAAAACAGGTATTTTGGCAAGCAACAATAGATGATTTGAGACCTAAGTCGAGATTACAAACAAATGGAGTTTTAATTAAAGGATTGGTAGACTCAGGAGCCGATGTAACAGTCATTTCACAAGACTCCTGGAATCCAACCTGGCCTCTTCAAGAGGTAACTACTCAGCTCTTAGGAACCGGAACATTTTCTCAGTTAAAGCAGAATATAACAGGTGTAAAATGCATAGGACCAGAAAGTGAAATAGGAAATATAAGACCATGTGTGGCAGATCTAGCTATAAGTTTATGGGGAAGAGACCTATTAAGACAATGGAATGTACAGATTAACATTCCTTCAATATCAGAGACAACCTGTAAGATTCGAGATGATACTGATAAAGATATTAAAGAATGTTATCAAAAACAATCGCAGGCTGTCCAGGTTGTCCATGAGCAGGATATAACAAGTATTGAGATACCGACAGCCTTACCTCTAAAATGGCTCACTGACAAGCCAATATGGGTAGAACAATGGCCTTTAACAAAAGAAAAGTTAACAATAAATAAAGCAATTCAGCCAATGGGCTACGTGCAGTCTGTAATTCCTTTACAAGGACAGGATAAGGAAAATTTTGCTTTCACTGTATCAGCATATAATAATTCTCAGCCTGTTAAAAGGTATCAATGGAGAGTCCTCCTCCAGGAAATGTTAAATAGTACAACTTTATGTCGATATTTTGTACAAAAGCCACTGGATATTTTATTGGCTGATTTTAATATAGTCACTTTAGAAAAAATGTTTAATATGGTGAAAAGAGTTTTGCCATGTTGGGGATTACAGATAGCCCCAGAAAAGGTGCAAAAAGATGATTTTATCAATTATCTGGGCTATGAGATAAATCAACAGACCAGGAAACTGCTGGGAGAAGCATTACATGGTAATTCAGATTTAAATAGCCCAAGAAGTTTACAGAATGCATATGTGAATTACCTAGACCTCAAGCTTGATTGTATGCTTTCTGATTATTCCTCTAGTGAGCTTATGATACAAAAGGAGGACAATATTTTAAAATGGATCGTTGCACAAAGCGACTCAGAGAATAAGTTCCTGGATAGCTGGAGCTGCATACATGGTGAGACCACCTCTTAATAATAATAATAATAAAATAATAATAATAATAATAGTAGTAGTAGTAATGATAATGATAATAAGTGAATAGTTAAAATGTTTTCTTAGTAAAGGCAGAGACTCTTGTTGCATTTCCTGCATAAAATTGATTATGATTTGGAGTGAGTACAGTCATTTCTGCTATTGAGTGGCAACCTCAGGCCTCTATCCACCTGCCCTAGTAACTGAAATTCCTGGATTCGGGTTTGAGTGTGGAAAGTAAAATTGATGGAGACTGCATTCCTACCAGAGACCTTTGAGCTGATGACACCTCTGAAGAAGGGAAGAAGGCCAGAGTGTCTCCTTTGCTCAGCATGTTCTGACCTGTGTGTGTGTGTGTGTGTGTGTGTGTGTGTGTGTGTGTGTGACTTTTGCTAAGATTCCATACTACAGCAAAGGACAGGCATTAACTTCTCAGGCTACACAAGTGAATACACTTAGGTTTGCCCTAGAGACAAAACTGACCTGCCTCTGTTGTTTGACTTAACTATCCAAGTAGTTAGGGACTTAAACAAGTTCCCTGTTACTACAGCCTGTGCTAACAGGTTCTTCCTCCTCCTCCTCCTCCTCCTTTTCCTCCTCCTCCTTTTCCTCCTCCTTTTCCTCCTCCTCCTCCTCCTCCTCCTTTTCCTCCTCTTCCTCCTCCTTCTTCGAGACAGAGTCTTCTCACTATGTAGCACTGGCTCTCCCAGAACACACTATGTAGACCAGGCTGGCCTTAACTCCCAGAGATCTGTCTGCCTCTGCCTCCCAAGTGCTGGGATTAAACTGGCTGGGTTTTTTTTTTTTTGTTTTTTTGAGACATGGTCTGCTGTAGCCCAGGCTGGCCTCAAACTCACTATTATGGAGCTAAGGAGGACCTTGAATTCCTGATCCTCCTGCCTCCACCTCTCAGAGCTGGGATTACAGGCATGAGCAGTGCAGGTTTGTGTAGTGCTGTGGGCTGAGCCCAAGGCTTCCTGCATGCCAGATGCTAAGCACTCTACCAACTGAGCTGCATCCTCAGCCAGTGGTAACTTCCTCCACTCTTCACCCAAGGTAAGTTCTTCGTTCTGTGTGTTCTTCTTAGCTCAGTTCTTTGCTTCCTTCATGGCAGTAAATACCTTACCACAGCTTTGCTAACTGCCTTATTGGAATGGGTACTGCCCAGGGGTCAGGGCTAGCTTTGACTTGTCTCCTTTCCACCCTGTTCCACTTTTCCACTGTCATGTGGCTGGTATTCAATATACCACCAGTGGATAACAGGTGACCCTCAGGATGAAAGTAGATAGCCAGTCCACTGGGCTTCCTTCTCCTGCAGTCTACGGGCATGTGTGGACAGCCGGAGACCATGCTTGGGGGGGGGGGGGTGGCAATCCTCCTGGAAGAATGGGCTCTACAACCTAATGTGGCCTGGGGGTTGAACCTATCTACAGACAAGGACTTATCTGTGTCTGAAGAGAGGTCTGAGCTTTGCCCATAGATTCCAGAAATTACTGCCCAAGGGGAGGATCTTCACTTAGGGAGAATGTATACATCAACAATATTTAAATCACACAGTATAAATCAACAACGTGTTATGGGCTTTAAGCCAAGCTTAAGCCCCTGGACCTTGGCAAGTCTGAAGGATTAATGTCAACCTCACAGGCTTTGAGTTTGGAACCCCAATACACACCCTAGGTAGCAAGGCAGGGGATAACACTCTGTGTGAGTTGGCACATGTTGAGAGTGGTGGGTGCCAGCTGGGACTCTGTCTGCAGAAGACAGGAGACAGGAAACAGCTCCTTGGGGATCCTCCTGGCCTTGCCCACCCTACTTTTCCTGGAGCTGATTTTACCTGTGACTATGAGATCCCAATGAGTTCTTAAATGTGAGAGTGGCCTCAAGGATCCCTAGAATTACAAATGGTGTTAGCACAGAGGCTGTGTGGATGTGGGTGTGGGCTGTTAGACAGACAGTGGTGTCTGTGCCCAGGGTGGTCTACACCACCTCCAATATGGCAGCTCCCTGCTACCATACCCCCACACATATCACACACACACACACACACACACCCCACACACACACACAGGGGGAGGGGAGGATGAGAGAGAACCTGACTAGTGTTTTTCCTAGCTGATTGAAATCAGATGTCAGATCAGGCACCTCCAGCTAGGAGCTTCTTGTTGTCCAGTAGCCCCTCCAGCAAACCCTTGCCTTATATCCCTCTAGGCAAAAGGACTTTCTTTCTGATCTTGGCAGTGACAGGTAAACAGATAACAGTCAGCAGCCAACTTGGTGAGCCTCTCCGAACTCTGGAGGAGGCAGTGGACTGACCTTCAGGGCTTGCTCTGGCATGCTGTGTAACTTCTTTCCCCCAAACCCTTCAGTCCCTCCTCTCTCTAAGCCACCATCTCCCAAATGCAGGGCACACACTGTGGAGCCAGGGACACAGCCCTTCTTGCCAGAGCTATCAGCCTCAGATGCCTGTTCAGTATCAAAAGTTTCAGGTTCAAGTCTAAACTTAGCAGCTCTGCCTCCCGCCCGGGGACACAAAACAAGTCGGTCTGTGACTCTTACATAAGCACGTCAGAACTCTGCTCCATCCTCATCCCCTCCCCCAGCTCCTCCCTGAAGCTCTCCCCATCACTAAGCCAAAGCTGCCTCTGCCAAGGACACCTCCCCTTCTCTCCACACACAAAGCTCCAAACACAAACTTTGTAATACTATCTGCCAGTAAAGTGAGAAAGAGAGAGAAGGGAGTGTTGGGGTCACATTGCCTTGTGATCCTGCCCAGCTGGAGGAGACCGGACCCCCTACCCTCTCTAGGAAACTGCAGGAAAAAACAACAAAAAAAAAAAAAAAAAAACAAACAAAATAAATAAAACACACACACACACACACAGAAGGTTTGCAAAGTCTTCTGTGAAAATAAAAGCTCATAAGCTCTGATACAATGTTCCTATGGTGGTTTGAATGAGAATGCCCCCATAGGCTCATATGTTTGCACACTTGGTCCCCAGTGAGTGAAACTCTAAGAGTTAATTTGGTCCTGGTGTCTCTTCACAGCAATAGAAAAGTAACTAAGGCAGTATCCTAGAGGAAAAACCAACTGAAGAAAATCCTAATTTGAAGTTTGAAACCAGGCATGGTTCTCTCCCAGCACTGAGAACGGAGTCAGAATAGAATGTGGAGAAAACGAATACCACTGTTTCCCTTGAGGAACTAATAATCAAAAGATTAGATAGACTTTGCTCAAAATGCCATACAAATAACATGTAAAGACTGGTCATGGCGTCACATGCCTGTAACCTAGGCACTCTGGAGTACAGGAAGGTTGACTAGGAGTTCAAGGTCATCTTTGGCTACACAGAAAGGTTGAGGCCTAGACTATGGTGAAACCAAAAAAAAGTGGAGCTGGCTGAGCATGGTGGCACTTACCTTCAATCCCAGCACTTGGGAGGCCGGGAGGAGTGGATTTCTGTGAGTTTGGAGCTAGTCTGGTCTACATAGCAAGTTCTAGCACAGTCAGTGTTAAACAATGAGACCCTGTCTCAAGAAGAAAAAATTAAAAAGAAGCTGCAAAAGAGACCCCTACAGCTTCATTTCCCTCCCTTCATTTCCCCCAAACAGGGATGCTTCGAGGAACGAGGAACTTAATCTCTAGCAGCCCTAGAAAATTCTAGGCCGAGCCAAACTCCCAGCTGAATTCAGCCCCATGCACACTGCACCAGCGTTATGGGGGATGAGAAGGGCAACAGTAGACCGGATGTATCAGATGAAGTGGAAATCGTGGGCTTCACAGGCTAGAGCAGTGTCTCCTGCTGCAGTATACAGCTACAGGGAGCTGGAAGGACTGGAGGAGGGGTGGGCTCCAGGAAAGACGGTGGGTCTAGGTGTGGCCGTTGGCTGTGCCATCCTTCTGATTTCCACCAAGGCCAGCCTCGGGGGAGGGGACAGCCTCCGGAATGCTCACCAGTCTAACCAAGGGCAGCTAACGCTGGACAAGTAACTGGACATGATGCCAACGCTTGGGGTCCCTTCCCTGATGCGAACACACACAGCCAAGCTTATAGTCAGAGATTCTGAGGAAGTAGGGTCATAGTGATTATGGGAAGGGAAGAACTGAACCAAGACCAGGTTTCTTTACAACAGCACTGAGTAAGATGATATAAAATGCCCTGTTTCTGATGACTCCTTGCTTTCTATGCACTCTGCCTGGCTGTACTGGGGCTCCCTGGCGGAGTCTTAGAGGCCTTCAGGAGCCAGCCCACCAGGCAACAACTTGCTTCCCTCAACCCTGGGCCGGTCATCCAAGGATGCACTTCCACAGACTCACCAGGAGGTGGCAGCACTACCACAGTTGCTCGCTTGGAAGCCTGTGCTGTCTCTGAAAAGGAAATTCTCTCATTTCCCAGGAGGGAATAGGCATCAGTCCCCCTTATTTACTGATGAGGAAAGTGGGGCTGGTAAGAAAACGATTGCTGCAGCTCATCTCCACGCAAAAGTCTCAGCCCCATTAACATGTCCTGATGGGCTCTCTGACCCGGTCCCAAAGAAAATTCAAACCCTTGCTTCCGGGGAATATTTTGGCAACCTCTAGAGGTATTTTTGATCCTCACAGGGTGAGAGTAGGCGGGTGTCATAGTTAATCTTCATTGTCAGCTTGCCTGGGCTTGGAATCACCTAGGAAACGTGTGTGTGTGTGTGTGTGTGTGTGTGTGAGAGAGAGAGAGAGAGAGAGAGAGAGAGAGAGAGAGACTTGCGGTTGCACAGAGGATTAACAGAAGAGGGAAACCCTGGATGTGAGTGGTACCGAACCGTAGCTGGGATCCAAAACTGAGTAAGGAGGGTGTGGGTAGGGGAGAAAGCAATAGCATTTCTTTCCATTTCCTGCAAGCAGATGCTGTATGACCAGCCTCCTCACCCTCCTGCCACCAAGTCCTCCTCACGGTGATGGATCATACCCTCAAACCTTAAGTCATTTTAACTAAGTCACTGGGGCAGTGACCAGGGGTGCTGCCAAACAGAACAGGCTTCCACAACAGAGAACTGTCCATGCCGTAATACCAACAATAAGTCTGAGTGACATGGATTAACCAGACTCTCAAGAGCAATGGGCTGTACAGTGATGACAGGAAAGGCCTTCCTCAGTCCCCCTCACCCTCAGCATCCCCACATCCTTCCCTCAGAGCCATCTCCATGAGTAGTCAAGGGGCAATGCTGAGCAGGGGGCACAGGCAAACCTCTGTCCAGGGGGATCTGGAGATCAGGCTACAGGAGAGACAATGGCTTTGTAAGGTGAAAAGTATGATAGTAGGGACAACTGAATCCACTTTAATAAAGACGATGGGGTGTGGGCTGGGGGATATGGGTGCTGGGAGCCAAACTCCTACTATTGAGCCACCTCTCTGGCCCACTATATGTTCTATCTGCAGTGGGTGTGCGCTATGGTCACCGTGGATGCAGGATTGATGCGTCGCATGTGATACACCACCTAGAGGCAATAAGAATTGTTTGTTCTTGAGACAGGGTTTCTCTGTTGTAACTCTAGCTGTCTTGGAACTCACTCTGTAGACCAGGCTGGCCTCGAACTCAGAGATCTACTTTCCTCTGCCTCCCAAGTACTGGGATTAAAGGTGTGTGCCACTACTGTCCAGCAGCAACTGGAATTCTCTAGCTTGCTATCTTATGGGACCAGCAACCATCATGTACATTCAACTGTGTCCTCCCACAAGGGAGACAGGAAATCCTACTCAGAAGAAGCTCCTGGGACAAGAAAAGATGCCACCTGTTGGCTTTAAAGGTGGGGGGCAAGGCCGCATGACAGAAACTGCAGCTCCCCAGGTTGGAGAAGACAAACATGTGGATATCCCCAAGAGCTGGGGGAAGCCTGTCTGACAATATTTTATCTCCCATCAGGCTTCTGGCTGTAAATATTGTTTTGTTTTGTTGAGACAGGGTCTCCTTCTGTAGCAGTGGCTGGCCTCACACTCAGTATGTGGACTAGAGTGGTCTTGGTTATCCTCTTGCTCCCCCTCAAGAATACTGGGATTATATGTTTGCGCCAACTCCTCAGTCAAACCAGTGTTTCTTTTTTGTTTTGTTTTTCAAGACAGAGTTTTCCTGGGTAGTCCTGACTGTTCTGGAACTCACTCGGTAGAGCAAGTGGGCTTCAAACACACAGAGATCCACCTGTCTCTGTCTCCCAAGTACTGGGATTAAAGGCATGCACCACCAAGCAAACCAGTATTTCTTTGAGCCACTAAAATTGTGGTAATTCACGGCAGCATAAAGAAACAATCGTATGGCTCAATGGGTAAGGTTGCTTCCCGCCAAGCTTAACAACCTGAATCAGCTCATCCTTGACATCCAAATGGTGGATCCCAAGAGCCCTCTGATTTCCAAATGCATGTAGACCCAAACCCTCCCACCTCCACCCAAAACAAAAAAAATAAATAAAATGTGAAAGTAATACTACTCTAGCAGAGCGGTGGTGGCACACGCCTTTAATCCCAACACTTGGGAGGCAGAGCAGGCGGATCTCCGTGAGTTCAAGGCCAGTTTGGTCTACAGAGTGAGTTCCAGGACAGCCAGGGCTACGTAGTGAGTGAGACCTTATCTCAAAAAATAAATACAACAACAACAAAAACAATTAAAAAAATAAATAAAAAATAAAGATAAAAAGTACTAGATACTAGCACATTTGTTTTCCAGAAGGGTGTTTTGGGCCAGCAACTTAAAATTATATTCTACATAGTAGATTACATTGTATCCCCTAAAAAGATATGCCAGTCTAGAAGAACCTGTCAGCTCCAGGTTCAGTGAAAGACCCTGAAAGCAAGGTGGAAGGCTGGCAAGACGGCCCAGTGGGGAACATGCTTGCCCTGCAAGCCTGAGGACCTGAGTTTGATCCCCAGAATGCACAGTGTAAGGAGAGGATTGACTTCTGAAAACTGTCCTCTGACCTCCACACCCATGCCATGGCAAGTGTGCTCCTGCATGTGGGCATTCCATCTCTCTCTCTCTCTCTTAATTAAATTCATATTTAAAATGAAAGAAAGAGGCAGACACTGAACATTGACCTCTGGCCTCCACATGCATGTACATGCATGTGGTTGCACACACATATTTGTGTGCACACACACACACATAGAGTACTATGGTCCAGTGAGATGGCTCAGCAGGTAAAGGTATGTTTTTGTTAGGGTTGCTATTGCTGGGAGGAAACGCCACTGTAGCATACACCTGTGGTGTTGCTCATCAAAGAAGGGGAAGGAGGCATATTCATAGGTGCAAACCCTTCCAGACCTCAACAGAGGGAACCACTATCATGGCAAGCACCATACTGGACAGTAGAACCCCAAGTATCTCATTTCAAAGGTTTTTATTGCTATCTAAGCTCCTCGGGTGTTCTACTGATAGCGCATGCAGATCATGAGCAACCAAACATCTCCCACATAAAGCAGATACAAATGCCAAGACCTAGGCAGCCTTCACCCAACGATGTACAAAACAATCATTTAAAACATAACTAAAAATAAACTTCTGTATCACATCATGACCAAAAGCAAGTTGGGGGTGGGAGGACTCAGCAGTTAAGAGCACTGACTGCTCTTTTAGAGGTCCTGAGTTCAATTCCCAGCAACCACATGGTAGCTCACAACCATCCATAATGGGATCTAATACCCTCTTTTGGCATGCAAGTGTACATGCAGACAGAACACTCAGACATAAATCAATAAATAAATCTTAAAAAAAAAAAGTAAATTGGGGAGGAAAAGGGTTTATTTGGCTTATGTTTCCACATCGTTATTCATCATTGAAGGAGTCAGGACAAGAACTCAAACAGGGCAGGAACCTGGAGACAGGAGCTGATGCAGAGGCCATGGAAGGGCACTGCTTACTGTTTGCTCCCTATGGCTTGCTCAGCCTGCTTTCTTACAGAACCTAGGACCGCCTGCCCAGGGATGGCATCACCCACAATGGGCTTGACCCTCCCATGTCAATCACTAATTAAGAAAATGCCCAATCTGGCCTATAGCCAGATCTTATGAACAAATTTTCTCAATTGAGGTTCTCTCCTTGCCAATGACTGTAGCTTGTGTTAAGTTGACATAAAAACAGGCATTTGACACCAAGCCACAAAACATGAGTTGATCCCAAACTGATTCTCATGAGTTGTCCTCTGACCTCAACATGCATGGATGTGTGAATACATACACACATAAATAAAGGAAATAAACACTTCTTAAAGACTGCTGGTTATCTGGGCTTGATGGTACCTGCCTTTGATCCCAGCATTCAAGAGACTGAGGAGAAGACCACCAGTTACAGGCTAGCCTGGACAACAAGAAAAATCCCCTATCTCTCTCCCTCCCTCTTTCTCTCCCTCTCTCTCTCTCTTCCCCCCCCCCTCTTTCTCTCCCCCTCCCCACACAGACACACACACACACACATTAAACCACATTACATTAGGCCTGAAATAAAGACCAGAATGAACAGAGGTTATGGTAGACAACTGAAACTTAGTGAAACACTACAGATACTGGTGCGAGGGTCAGTCATAGGCTCAGTGGGTTATCTGAACCATGCTCCATTTTGGTCAGTGCTGGATCATCTGCAGGCCTCTGAGCCTTCTTTAGGGAGATTCCACACCAGGGAAGTAAAGCTCTTGGCAAGGCCCCTGGGGTGTTTCCCTTTCAGCCCACCCACCTTTCCATGGGTGTCATAGTGACTCTGCAACCCTGGCTCCTGTTGGTATCATCTGGGGATGCTACCGAAGCTGGCCTTTACCCCAAAGACTATTTTGCATTGGCCGGGGATTATTTGCATTTGTTTGAAGCTCTCTGGCCAAGTCTATTGAGAGCATGATACTATTTGGAGAATTAGCCACCAGATGGCGCTAGAAGATGACCAACGAGAAGGATCCATTCTTCTGGGTGCCCAACTGGTGTTAAGAAAAGAGGGTAAAGTTGGGAGACCTCAGATTAAGGGAGCACACACTGGCCTCTGGCCACTTGAAGGGGTTTATTTGTTTGTTTAGATTTTTAAAGAATTTTATTATTACTGTATGTGTGTGTGTGTGTGTAGTGGGCAGAGAACACTCATATGGAGTGTGAGGACTTTCTGGAATCAGGTTATTCTTCCCACCAGGGATCAAACGCAGGTCACCAGGCTTGTGGGACAAAGCCCTTCACCTGCTGAGCCATCTCTCCGTCCCTGTTTGGGTTTTTGTGGGACAGAATCTCTTGGACTGAAAGCTGACCACAAATTCACTATGTAGCCAAAACTGGCTTTGAACTCCTGGCCCTCCTGCCTCCATCCCCTATGCGCAAGGATTACAGGTGTGCTCATCACTCCAAGCCAACTCGTGATTTTATGTGGGATGTCCACCCAGAAGCGTTTTCAAGATTGCTCCTGGGGCGGCTCAGTGGGGCGAGGCTTCAGAGTCCTCTCAACCCAAGCGCCTTCCCACGTCCTATAAGAGCTGGTAGGAGAGCAAACAGTATCAGCACAACCCTTCCAGGGACAGGGGAACCCTAAAATAGGGGCCGGGGTGGGGTCTCCACAAAGCCCACCTCGTCTTTTGGCCATCAAGGAGATAGATGTCTTCCCCGGGAGCAGTACTCCATGCTTACTGCGCCATCTCTAAAATGAGAAACAGGCCTACAGGTGGCTTTCTGCCGGCATTTCCTTAACTGGCCAAGGGCTAATCGGGGAGACCCATGAGCCTCTCCACACAATATGCAAAATTGGGCGTGTGATGAGCATCTTGCGCTAACCAGAGGGGCTGTGGCTTTCATAAGAAGCATTAAGGACACACACAAAAAGGCCAAAACACACAGACTTGAACTGAGCATGAACCACTGAGACTTAAGCCTAACAATGGGGAGACTGAGGCAGGTGGATCACCATGAGTTCAAGATCATCATCCTGGGCTACATGGAAAGACCTATATCAAAACAAAGTAACAAATGGCTGGGGATGCAGCATGCAGCTCAGCTGGTAGAGTGCTTGCCCAGCACGCACAAAGCTCTGGGTTCGAACCCCAGCACTGGGTGTAGTGGAACAAGCCTCTGCTGCCAGCGCGTAGGAGGTGGAAGCAGAGGATCAGACATTTCCGGTCATCTTCAGCGAGATAGTTTCAGGCAACTCCTAGTTACTTGAGACCTTGTCTCAGAAACCAACCCCTCAAAGGCTGGCTGGCATTCAGGCTGCTACCTGGGCAAAAAGAAAAGGAGTCAATGCTAAAACTTCTTAGATCGCTCCTTACTGCTTCCAGGACCTGCACACCTCTGAGGAACAGCCACAGGCCCCAGAGGTGCACAGCCATGAAACATGGGCCCCAGCTACTGTGGGCGCCTCTTCTGACCAGAAGAGAGACCCAGGGGGAGATCTGGGCTTGGGGAAGCCAGCCCTCAGGACGTCAGGCCAGCTGGTGCTTCCCTAACGGTCCCAACAGTTCAGTTCGGGGCTGAGCCTGGAAACCAAATCTCAGAGAGAGACAGGCTTTGCTTAATGTCACCCAGCAAAGGGCCTCTGAGCCTTGTCTGAGGTCCCAGCCTGCCATCTTCCCCATGTGGCCCTGCCCCTGACAGCCACATGGAGAAGGAGCCCACAAGGAGCCCCAGGTCAGAGCACCCAGTGGGTGGATGGGTAAGTCTCTGAGGATTAGGGCCCACCCAGGATGCCCTTGCCAAACAGTCCTCTGGGGCTAAGCACTGCCACCCTGGCTACCACACACCCCTCAGCACCACCCTTGGAGCTCCTGAGGTGACCCATTTCCCTCACTCTCTTCTGCAGCTTCAAAACAAACCAAAACGAAAACCAACATCCTTTGTTTGTTTGGGGGATCAGAGCCGGGGAAAGCGCTCTGTGGGTTTTTACTTGAAAACAAGGCCTCTTGAGTGGGGAGCAGAAACCAAAGGCAAAGGGGACAGAGCCCTTGTGGCCGCATGCTCTCTGGATGAGTCAGGGCAGGCCTGAGGACTCAGCAACAAGGCTGCCTGCTCACCACTTATGGGGAATGGGGCCATAGCTACCCCCACTCACCCTAGGCAATGTGGATTTGGGAGTGACTAGGCCCAGATAAGGGCAGGCTTCCCATTCAATGGCTCCAGACTTCCTTACCATGGGTCAGGTGGGTTGGGTTGGTACAAGCCCCTAGGGCAAATTCATCTCCATCCCTTAGCCCACAGGCCCAGGCTAGGTGTCCAGGACCCGGTGCCCCGCCCCAAGGGACTGATGAGAGCCCATCAGGCACAGGCTGCCTCTGAGGTGTGCAGCCAGTCCCCATCCAACCAGCCTGTTGGACCTGGGCTTTCTGATGAAATTGGAATTCCTGAGGTACCTGCCTCCAGGAGGGTGCACAGAGTAGGGCAGAGACTAGAGTCCCCCTCTGGGGGCTCCTGTGGTCTACAGAGTGTGTGGGTGTGGGAGACAGGCTGCTGGGGACTGCCTGTCAGCAGCCTTCACGGGCATCTGTGAGCTAGAAGCTAAAAGACAGCAGAATCTGAAGGGTAGATGGCTGCAGAGAGATACCCCAGCAGTGCCTGACTGGGAGCGGCTCCCAGCTGATTCCTGGCCTCTCCTGATAGATGCACAATCCCATCTGAGCTCCACAACTAGTTAAGCTAGGGAGGATGAGGCCACTGGGGTTCAGAAAGGCAAAGTGAATTACTTAAGGACACACAGCAAGCCAGCATCAGAAGCAAGGCTAAGACCAGCTCATCCTGGACCAGGGATTAGCCTACCTGGAGCAGTTGTACCACCCAGTGGGAGGGGACTACAGAGGGCTCTCACCAACACCGCTTATCCTGCCGACCTAGGATTGGGGTGGGTAGGCTTTTGTTAAAGGCTTCCTTCTCAGAAGCCACCATTTTTCAGTTCTTCAGATCTGAGTGGAGCTCTTGGTTCCCAATCTCATGTAATCCTCCCTGCGGCCCTGAGGGGGACATCTTCATTAGCCAATTTCAGAGAAGACAAAGGCTGAAGCAGCAGGGTTGGTAAGACCGGCTCAGAGGAGAAAGGCAGTTGCTGCCCAAGCCTGGTGACCTGAGTTGGATTCCTGAGATCCACATAGAGGTGGATGGAGTGCACCGACTCCACAAAGTGGTCCTCCGACCTCCACGCATGCACCAGGGCGCCTGTGTTTCCTGACACACGATAATAACATGTAAAATAAAAATGAAAATGAAAGAAAAGGAAAACCTAAAACAGCAAATGGTGCCTTTCCAACCCCAAAACAGGGGCTCTTCTGCCTCCCACTCCGACTCTTCCTTACGCTGAAGTTCCAGATGCCCAGCCTCCCCTTGCATGAGCCTGTTCTAGACTGATGTGAGATCTAAGCTTCAAGGCTCGCCCCTCTTGCTGGGGTGACAGCTGCACGGGGCTCTACCCCTTCCCACCCTCACTCAGCTCCCAACACACAGGTGTGTTAACGGCCCCACCAACGGCAGACAACATCCGGGTGCCTGCTCCCCCCCACCCCCCAACTCGAGGGAGACCGGAGCCATTTTTCTTGCCTGGGACCTCAGCAGCTGGGCCCACAGGGAAGCCCCAGGTGAGCATGAATTCACAAAGCCTTTCAAGGCCTTGCTCAGCTAGCTGACATCTTAGCTCACTCTTAGCACACTCTATTCCTTAGACCACAGCTCTGTGACACGTGCTCGTGCATGGCTGTGTGCGTCTCTGTATGCATCTGTCTGTGCATTTACGTGTAGATACATGATCTGTGCAGGTTGCGTGTGCACCTCCCCATCTGTATTTTCATGTGTGTGTGTGTGTGTGCACTCCATGTGTGTACTTGAGCTCTGCAGGTATGTGTAGAAGTAACCATTGCCACGCTGTGTACCCATCGCCTACTCTCCCAGTCAACCCTGCCTTCCCAGGGTTGTGTGGGAGCTAAGCACACAGAAGAGACCAGCCCCACAGATCTCTGAGCCCTGTGAGCTGTCCTGGGAGACACCTCAGGCCTAGCCATTCCAGATGACTGGGCACAGACTGGAGACGATTGAGCCTTTGGTGAATTGTTGCCAGGATGTGGAAGGGTCCAGCAACTTGAAACAAAGTCCACCCTGCAAAGCCCTGTGCCTCATCCTCCTCAGTCGGATCACAGGCCCATCCTCATGAAGCCCATAGTGAATAAAACTATAGGTTTCAACCAGCAAGATGGCACACCATGTAAAGTCACTTGCCACCAAGCCTTATAATCTGAGTTCCATCCCCGGGATCCCCATGCTAGAAGGAAAGAACTGATTTGTACAGGTTGTCCTCTGACAGCCACACACGCACCAGGGCATGTGCTGCCCTCACCAAATGTGTGTGTGTGTGTGTGTGTGTGTGTGTGTGTGTGTGTGTGTGTAGTGGTGTGTGGTGTATGTGGGTGTGTGGTATGTGTCTGTGTATGTGGTATATATGTGGTGTAGTTGTCTGTGTGAGTGTGTGGTATGTATGTGGTGTGTCTGTGTGTGGTGTCTGTGTGTGTCTGTGTGTGTGTTGTGTATGTGGTGTGTCTGCGTGTGTGTGTCTATGTGTGTGTGTATGTGGTGTGTCTATGTGTGGTGTCTGTGTATGTGTGTGTCTGTGTCTCTGGTGTGTCTGTGTCTCTGGTGTGTCTGTGTCTCTGTGTGTGTATCTGTGTGTGTGTGGTATGTATGTGGTGTGTCTGTGTGTGTGTGAGTCTGTGTGTCTGTGTGAGTGTGTCTATGTGTGTGTGTGTGATGTGTATGTGTGTGTGTGTCTGTGTATGTGTGTGTGTGTGTGTGGTGTGTATGTGGTGTGCCAGCACAGTAGTGACCCCTTCAGAATCCGTTCCTTGCCCTTCTCCCACTTCCAGCAACTGCTGCCTTTCCTTGGCTCGTGACCTCATCCTGGTCCCCATGCCAGTGCATCTTCCGGCTCAGCTTCTGCTGTCAAACCTCTTCGGCTCTCATCCCAGAGATGTCTCAGAGCCGGCTTGGAAAATGGCCTCTCTCTAGATCTGCAAAGTTCTGTCTGCTGAGTAAGGTAACTGAGTCACAGGCTCTGGGGAGTGGGGGGTGTGAGTTAGAGGTCAGTGTCAGAGCTGGATGAGAGCGGGAGGAAGAAGAAATTGCATCAGTGCCCTGGACCCTGTTTGCTAGTAAATGCCCTAAAGTATGGAACACATTATGCACAAACTTTTTTTTTTTAATCTGTTTTTTCAAGACAAGATCTCATGGAGCCCAGGCTTGCTTCAAACTCATCTTGTGGCTGAGGGTGACCTGAATTCCTAATCCTCCAGCCTCTGTCTCCAGAGTGCTAGAATACAGCGGTGACCTGCCACACCTGGATAAACCTCAGTTTCCCAGCAGAGCTGGCATTTCCTCCACCCAGAGCGGAGGCAGAGAAAGAGGCACCTCAGAGAAGCCAGGCTCTCTTCTGACTTCCTGTGGCTTTTGGAGCCAAGAGGAGGGAACAATTCCTTCCTTTGTTGTGTGCGGTTGTCCCTAACAATGGCATTCTTCAGGAATTAGGATATTAAGGATTTAATAACTACTTGATATGCAGTAAAACACTCCATTACAGTTCTGGAAAGCGCCATCCTCATTTCTTACAGGAACCCACCAACTGTCTTTTAATTAAGTTGGTTCTCAATGAGACACCTCCTCTGTGCAGTAATTTTCTGAATGAAGCTACCCTGGAGTACTAATTACTCGGCTTCTAATGCTTAAGGTGCTCTGCCAATGTGGTGGCAAGGGTGGGGCTGAACTGCCAGGATGCAAAAAGGTCTTAGTGGGCAGGTAATGGATGCCAGAGGTGAAGTCTCCTGGCATCCAGATTTCAGAGAATGCATTCCTGTAGTGTCGAGCCGCCCTGTTTGTGGCAGGCTTGCTATCGTAGCCCTAAGAACGAGTGCACCGGGAGGAGTTGACGACTCTCCTGGCTGATACTCGTCTCACATTCTACCTTTCTTACTCTAGTTGTCATGGTCATCTTCATTATTATTGAGACAGGGTCTCATTACGTAGCCCTGTCCTGGAACTCGCTATGTAGAACGGGCTGTCCTTGTACTCAGAGATGGGCCTCTGCCTCCCAAGTGCTGGGGTTAAAGGTGTGCCCTATCATGCCTAGTCTTTTTCTCTTTTCTTTTTCTTTTTTCAAATATTAATTCACGGGTATGTCTGTGAGAGTATGTGTGCACATGTAACCGCGGGGTCCCATGGAGACCGGAAGAAGGGTTTAGATCCCTCCTGGATGTGGTGTACAAGCAGTTGTAAGCTACATAACTTGGGTGCTGGGGACGGAACTCTTGTCCTCTGAAGGAGCAGCAAATGCAACCAAGCCATGTCTCCAGCCCACTCTAGTCCTTTTTAGCATGTTGTGCTGTGTATCTTCCAGACTCTGGCGACGTAGCATTAGAGTCTGGTGCCTTTGAGATGAGCTTCTACTCCTACAAGATTCGTTCACATTCTCTTTCTTTTCCTCTCTCTCTCTCCCTCCCTGTCTCTCTCTCTCTGTATGTGTGTGTGCGTATGTGTGTACACACATCCCCTAGTTTTTTGAGCTATGGCCTCATGCAGCCCAAGCTGGTCTGGAATTTGCCATTTTGCTGAGGAGAATCTCGAACTCCTGTCCTCCTGCCTCAACCTTCCCAATGCTGGGATCTTGAGCAGCACACCCAGCCCTCTCTCTTTATGAGACAGGGTCTTGCTATGCAGTTGATGCTGACTTGAACTTTTGATCCTCTCAATAAAGTATGTTCACTCATTTTAAAAATAGAAATTATGCTGGGTGTGGTGGTGTGTGCCTTTAATCCTGACACCCAGGAGGCAAAGACAGGTGGGTCTCTCTGAGTTTGAAGCCATCCTGGTCTACATAGTTGAGTTTCAGGCTAGTCAGGGCATACAGTGAAACTCTGTCTCAAAAATAAGGAAATAAAAATTAGAGCTGGCAAGACGGGCCAGGTAAAGCACCTGCTGTCCAAGCCTGACTACCTGAGTTCAATCCTCGGAACCTAGGTGAGGGCAGAGAACTGACTCCACAGAGCTGCCCTCTGACCTCCACACGCACACTGTGGCAGGAGTGCAGGCAGGCATGCACTCGCACACGTTAATAAATAAATACCTAAATATACGCATACATATAATGAAGTTTGAATTTTAACAGATAGTTCCAAACACTTTAGAAACGGGCTGGGCTTCACAGCATCCAGCTCCCTACACCCTTTCAACACCGGCTATCACCTGTCCTTTATTTACATCTGTTGCCAATCAAAGATGCAGAAAGACAGGAAGGAGGAAGCAAAAGAAAAAGGTGTTCCTTGGGGTCTGACTTCTGTACTCACACTCTGCGAGGCTGAATGGCAAGAGGGCCCAAGTTTACTGTGTGTCCCCTAGTTGGCGACTCATAAACCATCTCGAGAGGTCTTGGGCAGACCAGTGTAGCAGCTTTGACTGTGCACAGTACACAATGGGATGGAGAGGGAAGGAACTTCTATTCCCAGGTGTTGCCGGGGAAATCAAGCTTCGCTCTGCGAGTTCAGTCTCAGTAATTCAAGAATTTAGGAATTAACTCTAAAGGAATCTTGAGGACAATTTCGTTTAAGTGAAAAGTTCCAAAGCAGGTGACTGATAAATCTCATGAGCTACCTAGAGAGGGAGATCGAGAATAAAGAGAACAAAAGCCATTCCTTTGAGCTCGGCGAGCATGCGGTTAGCCGCATGGCAGATAAACAGCCAAGGGCAGCGAGGGAGACTTTAGGGAAAGAGTGAAGCCGGAAACTTACGGAAAACAAGCTTAGGAAAGGGATCAAAGGGAAAGTTCCACTTTTCTAAATAATTCAGGAAATCTAGCTCACTTACCAAGTCAGCCGCATGGCTGCTGCTTCCTCAGCAAATGCACTTGGAGGCAGGAATTGTGGGAAAGAAAAGTAAGTTATCTTAGGGCTGGAGAGGTGGCTCAGTAGTTAAAGGCTCTTGCTGCTCTTCTGTAGGACTTGAGTTTGGCTCCCAGCACCAATTGGGGTAGCTTGCGACGGGTACAAACAACAGCTCCAGGGGATCTGGCACCCTCTTCTGGCCTCTCCGGGTGTAGCATGCACATGTACATACACAAATAATAAAAGAGTAAAAATTGTAAAAGGTACATTATTCCACTAAGGTGATGATAATTATTCCTCCTATCTCTTTAGCATGGCCAGGGTAAATTCACCTTCCTAATGGGGTGGCCAAGTGATTGACCTGCCTAACTAAATGTTAGGCCTCCACCCAGGTCAGCCATTCCATTGCCTTGACCCTAAGGAAACAGTATCCCTTTCATGAGTCTTTTACTATTACAGTAACATAGGAACACAGGTTCTAAGACCTTCCTGAACTTTCCTGAGGCAGAGGCTGGCATATCTGACACAGCACTGATGATGCAGCTATCAGAACCTCTGACAGGCATCTGAGCCAGGAAGACATCCTGTCTCTCACCTTTGCCCTTCTCTGGGGCTGAACCAGCTGTCCTCAGCAACTCTCAGTGGACTTCCTAGTGCCCATGAGCAGGCTGAGGGAACAGACCAGCCTGGTGAGTCAGCACTTCCGGGCACTGTGCTTGCCAACTCCTAGTCGGCGACAGGCCATGAGTCACAAATTACAGGCCTTCCATATGAGCAGGCTGTGCCAGCCTATGAGGCGGCAACGCTGGCACGCTGGCAAGGAACTCAGGAGCTCTAGGCTTGGGGCCATGGGAAAAGAAAGGCCCAGACAGGCCTGCACACTGTAGGGCACTCCTATGGCTTCTCTCCCACCAGCCACCAGGCTGCAATGCCAACACCTAGGTTTGGGCATGCTCTGACACAGGACTTCCTCGGCCTCAGACCAGAAGCAAACTGGCTTTACCAGAACCTAGTGGAATTTCAGAGCCAGTTCCTTTCCACTGCAGCTATGGAAGGTGTAGTGTCAGAGTGCCTCCTTGTGCAGCAATGGATGGCCTCTGGGGGGGGACACTCCATCACCCTACCACCACCACCAAGATACTCCAGGAGTTGGAGCTGCCTTGTTCAAGAGCAGGAGGCCAGAGGCCAATGCACCGCTTCATACACTGAGGCAAAACAGGCATGATACCACAGGCCTCCCAAGTTCTGGCACATGTTTAGCCAGGGCATCAGGGGCTTCTGGGAGATTCAGAGGACTTTCATGCTGATATAACAATGCATCTCACCCCAACAATGTTTCTTTAAGCTCAGGGCCACATTCTCCACAACAGCAAGTTTACATGCTCCCTAAATTTGATGTCTCCTTCGGGTCTTCTTTTTGTTAGAAATGTTTGATTGTGTGGCTGAAGGGTGTACAGAAAGGTTCACACAGCAAGGAAGGAGGGCCAAAGCCACGCTTGGGCAGAGGCCCAGGGAGGCTGTGTGTCTCCTTGAGAACACCCCTCCGACCCCCCAAAGCCTAGGCTACTGCACTGAAGGCCTCTCACCCAGGGCTCTGCTGGCGATGGCTTGTTTACACTCTGGACTGGTGGCCTTAGCAACTGCAGGGAACAGCCAAACACAGACTAATGAGCGTGCCTTGGGCACAATGAAGCAGGACTAATGAGAGCCCAGCCCTGAACCTCCACAGCCGAAAGCCCAGTGCCACGTCTTAGAAACCAGTAGAGATACGAACACAGTAATGATGGGGTCACCATTGAGTGGCAGCTGAACCAAGGCTTCCGTGCCAGGATGCCAAGTTCACTTTATCCCAGTGCAACCACCAGCCCAGCCACTCTCCAGTACCTGGCACAGTGCCCAGCACCAGAATGGTCCTCAGGAAACACAGGAAAACTGAAAAGTGCACCTCCTCCCTCCTGGGCAGGGTAATCTTCCAACATCTTCCCCCTTCCTTTCCTTTTTTTTTTTTTTTGTTTTGTTTTGTTTTGTTTCTTGAGACAGGGTCTTCCTTTGCAGCCCAGGAGCTCATTATGTAGCTCAGGCTAGCCTCCAACTCAGGGTGATCCTCTCAGCCTTCCCAGTGCTGGGATTACTGATGTGTGAGCCTGGAATTTACAGTAATCCTCCTGCCTTAGCCTCCCAAGTGCTGGGATTACAGGAACGACCCACCACATCCGAATGTTTCTTTCTTTTCCTCAGTGGGGAAAGGCATGTGCCATGGTGCGACATGGAAGTTGGAAGATGACTTTGTGGAATGGGTTCTTTCCTTCCACGTTCACATGGGTTCTGGGGGTTGAACTCAGGTTGCTTCTGTGACAAGTGACTTTACCTGCTGAGCCATCTCACTGGGACACGGCCCCTCCTTTAAGTTATTTAGTTAGTTTGTTCAGGCTTTGTTAATTTCTCTCTCTCTCTCTCTCTCTCTCTCTCTCTCTCTCTCTCTCACACACACACACATACACACTCACACACACATACACACACAGAAACAAGTGCTCTTAACTACTGAACCAACTCTCTAGCCTGTATATATATGCATTTATTTTGAGACACAATCTCACTATGTAGAACAGGCTGGCCTTGAACTCACAGAGATTCACCTACCTCTGCCTCCCAAATTCTGGGATTAAAGGAATGTTCCATCATAACTAGCTAAGATTTATTTATTTGTAATGTGTGTGTGTGTGTGTGTGCGTGTGTGTGTGTGTGTGTGTGTGTGTGTTTATCTGTATGAATGTGCACCACATGCATGCCTGGCTGGTGCTTGTGGAGACCAGAAGAGGGCATCAGAGCCCCTGGAACTGGAGTTAGAGATGGTCCTGAGCCTCCACATAGGTGCTGAGAATTGAATCTTAGAGCAACAAGTGCTCTTAAACACTGAGCCATCTCTCCAGCCTGTGACAACTGCTTTTACCCATGGAGCCATCTTGCCAGCTCCAAACCCAGCTCTGATTGTATTTCAACAGTTTCCCACTAACCACCATCTTCTGTTCTGGTATTCGAAGCAAGGTGGATTTCCATGCTTCTTTGGTAGTTTTGGTTAATACTCTAACAAGACTTCCCAACCCATGCCTCTTTTTGGTGATAATGGGAATTGAGACAGGGTTTCTCTGTTGTAATCCTGGCTGTTTTGGAACTCACTCTGTAGACCAGGCTAGCCTCAAACATAAAGAACCACCCGCCTCTGCCACCCAAGTGGCTGAATTAATGGCGTGCACACTACCGCCTACCTGGCTATAGTTGCTCTATTAAAAAGATTTATTTTTATTTTATGTTTATCTTCATGTGTGTGTCTGAAGGTGTCCATAGAGGCCAGAAGAAGGCATCAGTTCCTCTGGAGCTACTAAAGCTACAGTCACGGGCAGTTGTGAGCTGCCTGGCATGGTTGCTGGAAATGGAAGTTAGGTCTGGGGACAAACCAGAGTCCTGTGGGAGAGCAGCCAGCGCTTTTAATCACTGGGCCGTCTCTCCGGCCCTGACACGCACTTCTTAGCTTCAAGTATTCCTCCTCTTCTCTCTGTGCTTGGTCTATTTCCCTAGATGTTTGTCTTAGTCTTTTGCCTTTTTAAAGATCCAAGGTTTGCTTTTGTTTGTTCTGCACAGCTCCCCACTATACACACACTCCAGACACAACACAAAGCCCAGGGCCTCCGTGCCAGTGCGGTCCTACTGGGCTGTGATTCCAACCCTAGTTCACAGATATTTTACATTTTCCCCTCATGGATTCTCCACATCCAGAAGCTGTCAGGATTAACACACGAAGCTTCTTTATACTTACCCAACTTTCTCCCCGTTCCACTCCTTTCAGACTTCAATTTCCTTCTTTTTGTTTTTTCCTGTGTGTAGGAGAGAGTGTGCAAGTGCTCGTGTATGCTGGCGTGTGCATCTGTGTGTGTGCAGAGGCAGAGACAGAAATAATTGCTGCTCCATCACTCTCCCTTGCTCCTTTGAGGCAGGGTCACTGTCAGAATCTCATACCCACCTGTTTCCAACCCACTCAGTACTAAGGTTACAGGTGTGTGATGGACCTTGTTTTGTGGGTACTGGGATTCGAACTCTGGCCCTGGCGTTTGCAAGGCAAGCACTCTTAACTGCTGAGCCATTTCTCCAGCTGTCCCCCTCACCTCTCCCACCCTGATTTTTATTTTATTTTATTTTAGATCAGATACTCAAGAATGAAAGGCTTTCTCTGCTTCTCCTGGAACAGCATCTCTGTAGGTTAGGGTGGCGACTCCCTTGTCACATTGAAGACACTCCTCTGGTCTCTTTCTGTAGCTGATCAGAGGGATGTTTACTTGTGCTTTTTTTGTGGGGAACTAAAGTTCGTGATTTCTTTGGGGATAAGCTTGTTAGACTAGGCTAGCCCAGTGGGACCTAGGAACCCACAGCCTCCTGTGCCCTGAGATTACAGGGCTTTGTATGTGAGTTCTCAGGATTTGCTCCAAGTCCTGGTATGTGCAAGACAAGCAAGTTGTCTCCCCAGCTCTTTTCCAAACAATCAAACAAAACCAACTATTTGGGTCAGCAAGAAGACTCAGTGGGTAAAGAAAGGTGCCTAAGAGCCCAAGGACCCGAGTTCAGTCCCTGGGACCTACTGGTGGAGGGAGAGAACCAACTCCTGCAAGTTGTCCTCTGACCTGCACATGAGTTGTGGCCTACACGCCCTCTTATCCCAACACTATTAAAATAAAAAGGTAAAAAAAATATTAAGATGAATTGTCATAATACAGACTGCTCCCAAACTTACTATGTAGCTGAGGATGACCTGAGACTTCGGGTCCTCCCGCCTCCTCTCCAGGGCTGGGGTTGCAGTCCTGTTCCGCCACACTCAGTTTATGCTGAGGATCAGGCCTAGGGCTTCGTGCTCCTTAGCAAGCACTCTAGCAACCCGTCTACACCACAGTTCATTTATTTGCAGTCTTCTACATTCTCCGTGTTGGCTGGGCGTGGTGACTCGTACCTTCGATCTTCACACTCAGGAGACTGAGGCAGGACTGGTACTTTGAGGACAGTCTCAAAAAACAAATGCAGGCACACACACAGAGACAGACAGACAGACAGACACACACACACTCAAACCTTTAGATTGAGTTGGTACAGTTCTCCAAAGTGAATTTAGAAGAAAATAAACTTCCCTGGGGGGGGGGGGCTTATAAATGCTAATTTTAGTTCCAGTGCCTCTGGGAACTCCAACAAGTGTCCCCGCTCCCCGCAAACAGCCCCCTCCAAAAAACAAAAAACAGGTTTTACTTGGCTTTCAAATGAAAGTAAAAAATGAATGGTAAAAGAAATCAGAAATTTAGAATGACTTACAGTAATAAACTGCCAAGTTAGAATTCAAAGAATCACCAGAGCTTCAGAGAGAAGGGGATTTTGTGTGTGTGTGTGTGTGTGTGTGTGTGTTTCATGTTCTCTTAACCTTATGGCAAAATAAGAGGGGCCTGTTGTCATAGACTGTAGCCCAAGCCCCTGAGTATAACTGGAGATGAGATGACCCATCCCTGGTTGCCTGTCTCGCACTGGCCATCCCCTAAAAACCAGGACTGGTAGCCATGGGAATGACCTCGCAGGGTGCAGTGTCTCTGCCACAGCTCCCTAAACACTACTTTTTGGGAAAAAAGCTGCGTGGGGGCAGTGTTCCACCACCTCAGGCGAGAGCAGACAAGAGCAAAGGTGGCAGACGTGTGGCCCCTGGGTCTCACACAGTGACTTTGCTGGGGTGGGGGTAGACACTCTTGTTTCCTAATGTGTCTAACAGATCCACCTCTGAAGATACAGGCTGGGCCTGAGGCAGGACAGGAGGGCAGGGAAAATTTTGGGGACATGAGAAAAGAGGAAGAAGCAAGAAGCCCCTACGCTGGAATCTGGTTGAAGCCTTTGCTGGCAGAAGATCAAGAAATCCAGCCCAAATCGAGGCCTCCCTTCCCAGCCGTGAACCTGCAGTCTTCCAGGAATCTCACCAGAAACCCCATTTACAGGGAAAGGACAGTCCTAACCGCCGTGCACCATCCTTGCGGCTCCAGTTTTACCTCATCAGATTGAAATCATCTCCAGGCATCTCCAGGGCCACCTCAGGTCTCTCTCTTACCAAAAAAAAAAAAAAAAACCCAGAAAGCAGGGGTGGTTCTTGGCAGCATTTGAGATAGAACCTGAGAGTTACCAGAAGGACGCATATGGCTAAGGCTAAAACAGTGACTTGTCTGTTTTCTCTCGAACTCACACGAGGACATATGCGACTTATTCCCTCTCTTCCTAGGAAGCACAGTCCACACTTGATGTCCTAACTTTCTTCAGAGTGTCCCTCTTCCTCATGCTTAAGCTTATGCTAAAATAGCTTTAGGCTGGTGAGATGTTCAGTGAGTGAAGGCCCTGGCCACCGAGCCTGCCGACATGAGCTCTAGCCTTACTATCTACCTGTTGGAAAGGGAGACTCAATGCTCGCAAGATGTCCTCTAACCTCTGTACAAACATTGTGGCACATGCACCCACACATATACACACAATGAAATAAATAAAATAAATGTCTTAAAAAGTCGTTAAAATGTATTTAATGAAGTTGCCAATGGTGCTGACTAGTCTTATGTCAGCTTGACACACAAACCAGAAATATCCGAAAAGAGGGAAACTTAATTGAGAAAACGCCTCCATAAGATCTGGCTGCAAGGCATTTTCTTAATTAGTAATTGGTAGGGAAGGGCCCAGTCCATTGTGGGTGGTGCTATCCCGGGACTGATGGTTCAGGGATAAGAGAGCAGGCTGAGCAAGCCTTGGGAAGCAAGCCAGTAAGCAGGGGCCCCCCATGGAGTCCTAATCAGCTTCTGCCTCCAGATTCCAGCCTTGTTTGAGTTCCTGCCCTGACTTCCTTCAGTGATGGACTTCAATGATATGGAAGCATAAGACAAATCAACCCTTTCCTTTCCAACTTGCTTTTGGTCATGGTGTTTCATCACAGCAATAGAAACCTTAAGACATCAACCCCAGTAAACTGGTCAGTCCTGAAATTCTTTTCAGCATCAAAATCACAAAGTTGGGTTTGGCTTGAGTTAAGGTCCCTAAAAGTCCAGGGTAACGCTTCAGGCTACCAAGAGTGGCAGCTGGAGCCGTGGTGCTGCCCTCTCATCATCGACAGGGCCATTTAAGTGTTGTTGGGACCAGGGAAGCTAAGAATGCCTGGATCCTGGTCACATCCCAAAGAGGACGCTGGCTCACAGTGGGCACAGCTAAGCGAATCTGGTCAGAGGCTCTACTCTGCACCCTCTCCCTGTTTTCCACTCTATGACTCCATCCACATCCCCTAGACTGGAAGAACTCAGCCATGAAAGGATGCAGTTCCAGGATCTAGCCTTCTACAAAATTGGTATTAGCTTACCAAACCTCTGAAGGCCTAGAGGTCTGTTTCAAAGAATAAAAAAAAAAAATGTCCAAATGTTCTAATCCCAGCACTCGGGAGGCAGAGACAGGCATGGTCTACAGAGTGAGTTCCAGAACAGCCAGGGCTACATAGAGAAACCCTGTGCCATAAATAAATAAATAAATAAATAAATAAATAAATAAATAAATAAATAAATAGAAACAAGCAAACAAAAAAGTTCTGAGTCTCTTATGGATGCCATTCAAATTCAGAAGTAATGGGGCTCTTCAAGCAATGGTGCTGGTGACCCAGCCCGAAGATCTGAATTCAATCTCTAGGACCTACATAGTGGAGAGAGAAAACTGACTCCACAAGTTGTCCTCTGACCTACACACACACACACACACACACACACACACACACACACACACCTATGTAACTTTTAAAACTTCAGAAGACATTAAGAAACCTGGAAGGTATTTCTTTCTATTTTTTGTTCTGTTTTTAGCTTTTTAATCTTTTAAAAGATTTATTTATGCATATGAGTGCTTGTCCACATGTATGTATGTGTACCACATGCATGCCTGGTACCCCAGGAGGCCAGAAGAGGGAGTTGGATCCTTTGGAACTGGAATTACAGAGGGTTGTAAGCCCCCATGTGAATTCTGGGAATGGAACCAAGGCCTCTGGAAGAGCAGCCAGTGACCTTAACTACTGAGCCATGTCTCCAGCCGCTCTCTATTTTGACAACAGAAGTTTCCTCTGTGTGTGTGTGTGTGTGTGTGTGTGTGTGTGTGTTTGTGTGTTGCTGGGGATGGAACCCAGGGCCTCACACATGCTTAGGATATGCTCTATCACTGACTTACAACCCCAGCCTCTACAGTTTTATGTAAATAAAATAGGGGCCAGAGATATGATCCACAGTTAAGAGCCCTAGATGCTCTTCCTGAGGACCTGGGTTCAACTCCTGGGACAGACATCATGGCTGGCATACAACTATCTATAACTCTAGTCCCAGGGAACTCTAATGGCCTCTGTGAGCAATGCATGAACATGGTACACATATATACACGCAGGCAAAACATCCATACACATAAACTGTAAATAAATGAATAAATAAATACAATAAGTAAGTAAGTAAATAAATAAATAAAATGTATTTAAGGAGATCGCAAGATGGCCGGGGACAGGGAGCTCTCGCTGCTCAGCCTGTGTTTGAGTTCTAGCACCCACATGGTGGAAGGAGAGGCCAGCTCCCAAAAGTCATCCTCTGACCTCTGCACACACAAAACAAATACACGTGAAAGGACTAAATTAAAATGCATGGTTTATGGTATAAAATATTCTGAAAGTCAGTAACAGTCCCCTTTAACCCTGTAGTCAAAAACAACCACAGCCAGTCATTTGGTTTCTTACACTCTCCATCACCCCACCTGTACCCCATCCCGGTTCTTCATGGTTTGTTTTTTTTTTAAATTTTGGATACTCAGTGTTCTCTATGATCTGAAGTAATGCCTTTCCCCACTGTTGCCGACTTGAGGTAAAGAGTGAATGTAACCCGTTTCTCTCTCTCCCTTGCTCTGGAACTTTATTTGTTTCCCAATTCTAAACAGCATTCTAAGTGTCTTTGTATATATCTACGTTTATTTCTTAACAATGTATTCATAGGTCAAAAGTCTTCACAGGGATTTCCCTGGAAACAGGTCCTTGCATCTCGCTCTGCTGGGGCCACCCCATTCCTCGGGAGGGAAACCCTTGTGTGTTGGAATAGTCCCCTCTCTGGGTCCCCAGAAGGATGCCAAACCAACACGCCTACACCCTGACACTCAAAGGCAGAATCTGCAGGGAAGTCTCTGGCCCTCCTCCCTGGGCTTGGATTCATAGAGAACAAAGAGTGCCCAGGGGGTGTCACCAATCCATTCCCATGCAAAGGGTGTGGGCTGCCACTCCAAAAGCGGGGGCATGGTGGGGAGGTGGGTGATGACACATGAACAGGACAATGACCACGACCACTGAGGCTGAGCTGCCACTTCAAAGCTATTTGGGAACTGTAGATGAAGGAGGCCAGCCTGGGCCCCACAGAGGGGTGACCCTCTCCACTATCTCCGCCTACTCAGGTTCAGCCCCTTAGGGGTAGGATCCCTCCAGTGACACCAGTGCTCCAGCTAATGGACGCTTTTAGTCTGATTCTAGTAAGGAAGGCCAAGGCCTGCTCCACCCAGACCAAAAGTAACACCTGAAGCTTTTCCACTGAGCAGAATTCCCCTGAGCTCCACTGTCACCTATTGGGTTAGAGGAGAGTCTTGAAAGAACGAGAAATCTGGTTTTGAGTCACAAAGGATTAAAATCTTCTGCCGTTCCCACCCCAACCCTAGTTCCAATATTACTGCAGAGTCGGAGAGGAAGGTGGGGGAGGGGTGTTTGGTGGGATCCTGGACACAGCCATTCCTTGCCTTAGCTGGTGTGGACCGAACTTGAACTTCAGCAGGCTCCAACAATAACCATGAATCCACTGCACCCCACTCCTCTATGGAGTGGAACTTCCCCCTTGAAGCTAAGCTTGTCTCAAGTTAACCCTGGACCAGAAATTATTTCTAGGGGTGTGGGACCCAGCCCCTTCCACTGTAGGGTACAAGGAGGTCTCAGAGACCTAAATGGTTGGCCCCTGTAGCCCCCACTTCCAGAAGAGCAACTGAGCCCATCTTGCAGACATCTTCTAAAATCTGTCTTCATTCACTCAGCAGAGTCTGCTAGGGGTCTGTAACTATGTGCTATGTGCTGGGATCACATGTGATCAGCCAGGACAGACAGGACTTCAGATGTAGGCCAGTGAGAGAGGGGGATCTCTCTGTCTCAGCAGTAGTATGACATCTTAGCATCGAGACTGGATCCAAGCTGGGTCCCATATGTGGTGGGGCCTGGAGCAGCTCTCCTCCCTTCTCATTTGTGGCAGGTGACCCGGCAATAAACCAGCAGTCCGGAGGGAGCCTCTTTCTGAAGGTCAGGTTGCCTGTGCTCATGGACAGATGCTGGGGAATAAATGACAAGGACCCAGGTGAGCAGTAGGACAGCAGGGCTTTTTGGCAAAGGTGTGAGACAAATGCACCCTAGGTCTGACTTTGAGTCTGCAACCAGACCAGGCTAGGGAGGAGCTGTTTGCACAGGCACAAATTTCCAAAGCCACCAGGATGATCTGGGGTAGAATGGTTCCTTCTGAATGGTCTTTAGTTACAAAGGCCCAGAGCCCTGCTTCTCCCCACTCGTGTGACGTCTTGCAGACATATGAAGAACACAGGGGATCTTCTGGGCCTGAAACCACAAGACCTTTAGAAGACCCTATGGGGAGGAGGTTGTTTGTACCCCATCTCTGAGACAACATTCTTTAAAATAGACGCTGTCTCTGTGTGCATGTGCATGTTTGTACGTGCCAAAGGGCATATATGGAGGTCAGAGGGCAAGTTTGTAGAGTGTCTTCTTCTTCTTTCACCTTTACGTGGGTCCCAGGGATCAAATTCAGGTGCCGGGCAAGGGCGCTTACATGCTGAGCCATCTAAAACAGGCTTTTAAATCAAAGACAGTCCTATTATCCACATAAATAATACCGACTCACAAGAAAGAAAGCATAGCTAAAGCTAGGAGCTCTCCAACTCCAGTGCCCTCCTCTGGAGGCAGCAGGTGGGTGGATTTTCTTGGCCAGTTTTCAGTACACTTTTACATATACACACAGAGCAGTGGATGGATTTGCTTGTAGTACTTTGTCCCCCGATGAATCAGAATACTACATAAGCCTGAGAGTTTTTGGTTTGTTTGCAGTGCCTGGGACAGAACCCCAAGGTCTCGTGCTTGCTGAGCATCTATAGCTGAGCTACATTCTCAGTGCCCCTAAATCTGAGTTATATATATTTATTTAGCAACTTACTTTAAAATTTTGTTTTGTTTTATGTGAATGTGTGTTTTTCCTGCAGGTATGTCTGGCACCTGTGCATGCCTGGTACCTGTGGAGACCATGTGGGTGCTGGGAACTGAACCCAGGTCCTCTGGAAGGGCAGCCAGTGCTCTTAACCACTGAGCCATCTCTCCAGTTCCTTAGCACTTTCCTTTTTCATTTAATGGCACATCTTAGAGATCGCCTACCTCTTCTCCCCCCCCCACTCTCTCTCTTCCCTTTCTTGTACCATGGATTAAATTCAGGGCATCACCTATGTTAGGTAAGCACTCTTACCACTGAGCTACATCGCCAACTTTCTTTTTATGCTTTATTTTGAGACGAGGTCTCACTAAGTTGCCTTGATCTCCCTCTGTAGCCAGGCAGAATTTGATTTTGGGGTCCTCCTTTTTTGCCTTCCCATGGCTGTGATTATTTACTCTCCACTGATGACTGTACAGAACACCAAGTGTGAACCCACCCCCCCACTGTTGAATACATACACTGTGTTCAGATTGTCACAATCACAAACAACACTCAGCAGATGTCCTCAATTCAGCTTACTTCATCTAAAGGTGGGCTGCTTCATTGAGCAATGGGCGCTCCATCAGAGAAGGCATTCAAATAAGAGTCAGCTCAAGTCAGAGATAAAATAATGCCTCTCCAGATTGGTGATGCTCAACCTTTGCTGTGCATGAGAACTACCTGGAGAGCTTTGAAAGCTTTAGATGCTGAGCCAAACACACAGTGTTTCTGGTTCAGGAGATGAGGGTGGGACTTAGGATTTGTACTGTAGCTTGTTGCCAGGTGATGATGCTCTATAGCCAAGGATGAGTTTGAACTCCTTCCTCATCCTGCTTCTACCTCCCAAGTGCTAGGATCTAGGGCATATGACACCACGCCCAATTCAAATCCAGTTATTTTTATTTGTTTGTTTGTTTGTATTTGTTTGTTTGTTTGTTTGAGACAGGGCCTCACTATATAGTCCTGACTAGTTGAAACTCCTTACGTAGTACAGAGATCCATTGGCTTCAGCCTCCTGAGAGCTGGGATTAAAAGTGTGCACCACCACGTCTAGCTGGTCATGTTGTTTTAAACAAATGCCTGGGTTCTACTTAGCTTCTACTCTGTAACCCAGTCTGACCATAAATTTGTGAGCCTCCTGCCTTAGCTTCCTGAGTGCTGAGATGACGGATGTGTGCTACCATGCCCCACTTTGCAGCTTGCTTTAGGAAAATTTTATGGCATTAATTTAGAGAGCAGGGCAAGATTCCTTCTGGTCTTCTGGACAGTCATTGAATACCTTTAATGTCCTTTCCAGGTATTAACTGGAGATCTGACCTCAGCCAAGACTTGAGGACCCCCCACGCGACAACCCACCTTCCATTTTCCCTTGGCTCTGAAGAAAGTATCCCCTATCCCACCATCACTGTCCCAGGATGAATGGGTGCTGGGACAGCAGAGGGAGACCTGGTTTTTCTCTGTGTCTTAGTCCCTCATCTGTACAAACAGTGACTCTGACGTGTAGGGTTATAACCTTAACTAACTGAGAGAAGATGCACAAAACTCTAAACACAGTAACTCACATCTACTCTTTTCTTTTGGTACAGGGCCTTGCTGTTGTTAGGGCAAGCCGGGCGGATTTCTAAGGAACCACGAGACATACATTAGAACCGCTGCAAAACGCACGAGGCTTTTATTAACAGGCGAGCATCCCGGGTCCCACCTATCCCATGCAGGAGATGAGCATGGCGGGCCTCGATTCCTTCCCCCCAGGCACTTTTATGGGGTTTAGGGGAAAGGGGTCTGGGGATGGGGGCTCGTCCAGCTCTGATTGGCCCAGAGCTCTCTATGTTAGACTAATTGGTTGGGAGTTTCGCCCGCAAGGGATCCAGGGGGGTGGTCAATTCTTGCCCTTGGGCTAGCCCCTTGAGACAGGGTGGCACCCCGGAAGGAAGAATCCCTGCTGATAGGTGGTGGGGAGGAGGCTGGGGAGGCTGTTCCTGGGAAGACATCCCCTTCCCCCATACGTGACTGCTAGCACTTCAGATGCATTCCTAGGTTTTATATTTCTTAAATCCTTTCACTGTGCTGCCCAGGCTAGGCTTGAATACCTATCCTCTTGCCTCGGTCAGCCTCTTGAGAGTCGTGATAACAGCGTGTGTGACCAGGTTGCCTGCTGATTCTGATGTTATATTGATGATGATAGGTATGGACCCTGAAGCATACTAACGTGGCAGAAAGTGTACACGTCACAGTTTGGGGAAGACAGCCCCACACCCATGGGACGAAGCTGTCTTTATCCTCATGAGGAGGTGCTGTGGAGGTGCAGGCTGCACACAGTAAGTGCCCAGAAAGTTGGTTGGAGCTGCATCTCAGTTGGTAGACAGTTTGACTGCTAAGTACAAAGTCATGGGTTGGATCCCCAACTCTGCATAAAACCAGGCAGATGGTACGTGCCTGTACCCCAGAACTGGGGAGGTGGGAGCAGGAGGGTCAGAAGGTAGAGGTCATCCTTGAAAAGATAGCACGTTTGAGGCCGGTTTGGGGTATGTGAGGCCCTGACTGGGGAGGGAGGAGGAGTTTGTTGAGTGGATTTTGAGTGTTCGGTTTTCAGGCTTAGGTGGAGCTAAAGTTTGTTTTTCATTTACTTTTCCCTTTGCCCAGGAAGGAAGATTTTGCAATTGAAAAAATAGAGGTTTAGGTGAATGTTTAGTCTCTTAAAAGAAGAAACGCTTCAAGATGTTTACAAGGGACTCTAATTTGCAATAATTTTTGCCAGATTATTCCTTCAAACCTTCTTCAGGAACCCATGTTATATTTCTACAGAGGCCCAATTCTGGCTGAGAGCAGGCAGGCTGTACTGTGGAGAGACCTCATTCCAGGAGAGAGAGTGTGCATTCACATGCTCCAACAGACAGTTAAGCAGAGGGGTCTCCAGGCCTGGTTTGATCCCTTCTGAGAGGCACAGAGAGATGGCATCCAGCATGTACAGAGTACTGGGTATGTGCTGGCTCCCCATCCCCAACCAAGGAAGGTGGAGCTGGTCTTCAGACAGGAAGCCATATCCAACACCGGCCCTCTAAGGCCAGAGACCCCTGAAGAGGGTGCTTGCAGAATGGATCACCACACACAAGCTGAGGAAAGAGATCAAACCTGGTGTGGTGGTGGACACTCATCACCCCAGCACTTCAGAGGTACAGACAGATGGATCAAAAGTTCAAGGTTACCCTCTGCAATATAGTGAATTAGAGGCAAATCTAGACTACATGAGACCGTATCTTAAAACCACCAGCCAGCAAGCCAACAAACAACACCAGAGGAGGGAGACTGACTGAGAGCAGGGGGCCCAGGGCAGTGAGGAGAGTACTTGAGGTCAGCAGAGGGTAAGAGTTGGCAGGCTAGTGCAGAAGTGGCAAACAAGCTTAGTCAGAAGCCTTCACAGAGCTAGGGAAACAGACAAGACTGTTGAAGGCCTCTTTAAGGACCCACGTGGCTGCCATCAACACAGAGACAAGGATAAGTTCCAAGAAGAAGGAGGCTCCCCTGGGCCTGAAAGGCCACAATAGAGGCTTCAGACTCACCACACAGGAGGTAGGCAAAGATGTCCATTTGTGACATGGTCCCTCAGGCATCCAGGAAGATGCTTTGATCACCAAGTGGTCTGTGGCTGGAAGGAGAAGAGGCAGTGAGGACATAGTGGAGGAAGACCCCTCACAGATGGCTTGGGGAGGAGTTGCATTAGAAGGAAAGATGGACTTTGTCTCCACTGGAGAAGGAAAGGAGGAAGAGAAGAGCCAGGAGACACTTCCAGGCTGTCTAGGCCATGGCCATGAAGTAGATGCTGTCCCAGGAAAATGCAAAGGGCTTGTCTTGTCTGGGAAACATGCAACTTCAGTGTGGTTTGATTGAGCACATGTGTATTGCAGGCCCACTGTGTGCTTGGCCAGAGTCCACCTTCAGCGGACTAGACTTCACTGGAAAAGCAACTGGTGATGGAGGTCCCCCTCCAGGCCTTCCTGGTGGAAGTAGTTCGGCTGAGGCACTTTCTAGGAGGACCCCAAAGCTCACCGACACCCTCAAACATTCATCCCCAGAAGCCCACACCACCAGGGAGCCCCAAAGCTGAGCAGAAAGAGAACATGAGCTGTCGTCAACACAGGAAAAACCCAGGCTTCCTGTTTGAACTTGGGCAGGTACTGGAAGCTGTGAGTCATGCTGGGGTGGCCGCGGTGGGGGCTTCTCACAGCAGCTGCGAAGCCTGGCTTCCAATCACTCGCAGGAGACGCGGGGGACCAGTGGGTGTGAGACTGTGTAGAAGGAACGCTGCATCCACGCAGGCAGGCCACAGGCCAGGCGACATCAAAGCCAGCCGAGCTGTGGCCTCTCTAAGGCTGCTCAGTGTGGTCAGTCGTCCTCGATAAGGACAAAGCATCAGAGATGGAGGGCATCTGAAGTCACAACCCCCACTGGCCTTTGGTCGCATCAAACAGCCATTGCTAGGTCTTTGGAAGCTAGGCTTGTCTTCTTTGGCCCAACCTGAGGTCTGGGGTCCACTCTGGACAAGAATGCTGCATATATGCAGAAGCTTCCTGAGGGGCCATGGGCAGGGGCTCCTGCCCTCTCGCAGCTTCTGACCCATGAATGAGAAAGGGTTCCACAGAAACTAACAGGCCTCTGGAGAGGTAAGGCACCCACACAGGTCAAATGTAGGGGCTCCAGCAGTTGACATTTAGCTGTGCCCCTAACCTGTACCAGGTAGAGCTAATGTCCTATCCCATTTATATTATTGTTATTGTTATTATTATTGACAGGTTTTCTTTTTAAAAACTTTTAAATTTCATTTTTATCACCATTGTGTGTGCACATGGGTGTGACATGTATACATTGGGGAGGCGATAGGCATGCTCATGCCACGTGTATACGTGGACATCAGAGGACAATTTTGGGAGTCGGTTCTCTCTTTCCACTCTGTGGGTTCCAGAAATCAAACTCGGGTCATCAGACACGGTGACAAGCGCTTTAACTCACTAAGCCATTCTACCAGCCTCAGGAGAAAGGGCTCTCGTATTCCAGGATGTCCTTGAACTTGACCTGTAGTGAAGGATGCTCTTGAACTCTGACCCTTCTGCCTCTACTTAAAGCCTTGGGCTTTAAAGTTAGATCATAGCCAGATATGGTGGCAGACAGGCAGAGGCAGGAGGATGCCAAAAGTTCAAGGTCGTATAGCCGGGCTCTGTAGGAAGAGGCACCCATGAAAGGCTTGGGTGAAGACCATAAAATTCAAATTCTGGGCTCCAGGGCTGGGCTGCGGCTCAGTGATAGAGCTCTCATCTATCCAGCTCAGAGCCTGGGTTCTAATCCCAGCTCAGAATGTTAAGCCAAATGCCTGAGGTCATGAAGCCATCAAGGACAGAAACAAGATTCCATTTTTACCCTTTTTTTTCTTTGTGGTACTGGGGTTCTTGACCAATGGGGCTGCCCCTAAGACAGAGACCCATAGCTCTGACCAGGGCTGGACAGCGATCAGCTTATCATTACCTTAGCCTCTTATCTCTGTGTGCCTCCATTTTCCCACCTCTGAAACGGGAATATGAAAGCTTGACAGACCTGCCTGTTTACCCACAGTGCGGTGGCAGAGATCACACCAGCTGCTGAAAAGATCTGAAAACACTTAGAAACCTGTAAGATGTTATACTTATGCAAATCCTGGCCATTCATAGAATCACAGACTACATAGCTTGGCAATGGCACTCACATCTAAAGAGCTTTTACTGTGAAAACTGCATTTTCCTGATGAAGAGGTTGAAGTCCAAAGAGGTGAAGAAACTCACCTATAGTCACAAAGTTAGTAAAGTACAATTCAAGACTTGGTTTTTCTGATCTAAACCAGCTCTCACCCCTCAACCTCACAGGCTCAGATCCTTGGGCTTCGTGGTTACCAGACAAGGCTAAAAATGAGGAGCTCTGAAAAGTGCTTGCCCCAAGCACAACATAAACTGGGCACATTGGCAGCACTTGCAATTCTAGCACTTGGGAGGTGGACTTAGGAGGGTCAGGAATACAAGATCATCTTCAGCTATACAGGGAGCCCTAGGCTAGCCTGGGCTACATGAAACTCTAAAAATGGAACAGGGAAAAAAGTGGGGCTAGAGAGACGGCTCCATGGTTAAAAGCACTTGCTGTTCTTCCAGAGAACGGGGGCTCAGTTCCCAGCTCGTACATGGTTGCTCACAATGGTCTATAACTCCAATTCCAGGCGATCCGATGCCTTCTCCTGGCCTCTGTGGGCACTGAACACATATGGTGCACAGACATACATGCAGGAAAACATCCATACACACACAATAAGAAAATTTTTTAAAAAATGAAGAAAAGCAAACAAAAACCATTACAATAAAACCAAGAGTCAAAAGAGTTTGTCTTAAGATACCGGGGGAGCCACTGATCCCCAGTGAGAGCTTGAAGTCTTCTTGTCTCTACAGACACAATAAGGGCCATTGCCAAGAAACCCTCCCTTGGCCTCAGGATTCTATGGTTGCAGCTCAGGGGAGCCTGGAAGTGAAGGTCATCCTGCCTGCCTCCCCTCCCCCATCCTCAATTCAGGGATTACAAACGTGGCTCTCCCGGCAGAATGTAAACATTGATGAGTCTGATGGGACTCGCAGAGTCAATGAATCTAGAGCCAGCGCCACCTCCTAAGACACCCAGATATTCCAGGTTCTAGGAGATGTTAAGCACTAACTACCTAACATAAGACTCGTTGTTTGTTTGTTTGTTTTCTGGCATCAAAGCACTTTATATTCAGAGGCTTGGGGAAAGGTTGGAGAGGTCCACACTGTCTTCTGTCCTCTGCAATGCAGATCTTAGAGGTCTCCCCGTCCCTAAGAGCTATTTATTCATTTATTTGAAACAGGGCTAGCCCGGAACACGATACATAGCCAAAGACGACCTTGAGCTTCTGATCCTTTTGCCTCCTCTCCTAGGTGCCAAAATTACGAGCATGCACCACCACCCCTGGTTTACATAACGCTGGGGATCGGACCTAAGGTTTCGTGTATGCTATGCAAGCCCTCTGTCAACTAAACTACATCCCCTAGCTGCTCTCTTCCTCCGCTCTGACTCTCCCTTTCTCTCGCTCTCTTTGCAAATCTCCCATGAAGGCAGCCACAAGGAGCATTTCACAGACTCAGCACATTCTCCCCTCTCATGAGCTCAGGTGTCTTGATTTTCCCTTGTGACGCTCCTAGCGGTGAGCCGGAGGTACAGTGAGCGGTTTTGAAGTCAGGTTCCTTATCTCGACATGTTATCTAAGCATCAAAGGCCACTTGAAGAAAAAAGCAGTTTCAACATCAAACTTGAAGGTTTGACTGTTAAAAGGAAGAGCCGGGACAAAGCGACCGCAGCTTTTATCGCACGTTTGTGAAGGTGGCCTGTGGTGGGAATACTACGACTCAGGTCTGCTGCTGAGAATGCTCAGTGGCCTTTGAACAAAAAACAAACGGTGGATGGAAACTGCCGGTAATTGTCTTTACCTATGGTTTCGGAGGGCGCACACCCGGCCTTGCGGTTGCGGGCGCTATTTCATGCTGGGGTTCGCGTCCCAGGGTGCCTGGCACCCAATGGAACAGATCGGGCCTCAGATCTGTGTGCACCTGTGGTTCCCGCAAGGAGGCGAGTGGATTACCGCGAGATAGGGCAACAATGGAAAGTTTCTCATCTGAAAGCTCTGGGGGAGGGGGAGGGGAGTGCTGTGTGCCCCGGAGAACGCATGTGCCCCAGAAAAATAAGGAGCCCAAGGAAGCCAGCCCCCTCCCACGCAGGAGCCCCCAGCTCACACTGTTGATTTTCTTTGGCATAGGTTTCTTCTACTTCAGGAGAAGCCCTGCTTTGTATGCCAATAGTTTCTGAAGAAAATAAAGAGAGCAAATGGAACTTTGAAGATCAGAGATTTTTTTCCCCCAAAAGGTTCATGGGGTTAGGGACGTACCTCAGTTGGTAGAATGCTTGTCTAGCATGCACAAAAGCCCTGGGTTCGATCCCCAGCACATATAAAATGGATGTGGTGGTACATGCCTCTAATTCCAGCACTTGGAAGGTGGAGGCAGGAGGATGACCAGTTCAAAGATATAGTAAGTTTGAGACCAGCCTGAATGAGACACTGTGTGTGTGTGTGTGTGTGTGTGTGTGTGTGTGAGATGACACTTGGGTGACAATGCTCACCCAAACCATAAACTATCTAAGAAAGCCCCCAGTGCCAGGCATAGGAAACCTCCTTTTAAATTGTTGGTCAGGAGGGCTCAAGAGACCCTCCCCCAAAACAATATAGGCTATTACCATTGCCTTCCAGAAAAAGAGAGTAAAACCCCATTGCTAAAGATACCATGCACTTCAGACAAAGGTCTTGGAGGAATCGATCTGGATCAGACTTGGAAGTCTCCTCCCTGAAGACTAGCCCTCATGATATTTGAAGGTGCAATGCAAGTTGCTAAAACAGAAAAGCAATCAATGGTCTTGCCCATCTCTGATGCCAATAAACCAAAATGATTAGCATGGCAAGATATTCCGAAAGGTGTAGTAGTGGCATTTATATCTTTGCAGTAACCAACAGCTACCTAATTAGACTTAAGGCTTCCTCAGTAGGAGGGAATTCATGCCTGACACTGGAAACTTAGCCAACGACCCATGGCTGGAGAGGTCACAGAAACAAAGAATCTACTCCTGCCACCTTCTTAGACCAGTGTGATCTCTCTGAGTCCTATATAGTTCCCTGTACATCCACAGGTGTGTGTAGCTCCCATCCCTCGTCTTTTTGCAGCAGATGTTCATTGTTTCAGAAAGCTATCACGGGTCAAAATGTGGAGATCAGTTGACGATAAGGTGCCTGTCCAGTTAACACAGTTACACACCCCTTCCCCCACACACACTTAAGGCTCCAATAACATGGAAGAAAAGAGGGGAGAGAGATTTTTAAAGCCAAAAGACCAGGATATCTGTTGCTGTGAGACAGTCTTGGGGTGGGGGACACAGATTAGAGGGGGTGGGGAGGAGGGTCATTTGCAAAGATTGGGAGGAGGAAGGGGGTGAATATAGTCAAGACACATTGCATGAAATTCTCAAAGAATTAAACATTACAATTAAAAACATTATAGTATTTAAAAACAAAACCCTAGCAAACAAACTAATCAACTAACTGAAAGCATTACTACTCCTGGAAATGCCCCAGGCCCACACATGATCCTCACTCAAGATTATGATAACATTTTTAAAAGTTATTTTACTTATTATTTTGTGTGCATGTGTGTGCATGTGCTGTTCTAGTCATTGTAAACTTGCTTACTTATTTAGCTTTTTTGTTTGTTGTTTGTTTTAAGACAGAGTCTCATGTAGCTCAGGCTGGCCTAGAATATAGCTGCGGATGACCTTGAACTTCTGATCCCCTTGCCTCTCTACCTCCTGAGTCCTCAGATTACAGGTGTGCCCCACACTCCCAATGAAGGAGAGTCGAACCCAGGGCTCTGTGTATGTTATGCAAGCTACATTCCTTGCCCTGGCCTCGAACTTCTGATCCTCTTGCCTCCGTCTCTCAAGTGCTTGGAATATAGGCACAGAGCACCATACCTGGCTTGTTTTGCTTTTGTAAGATAGTCTCATCTGGCAGACTAGGTTAGCTTTAAATTCACTATGTAGCCCAGACTGGCCTCAACTCACGGCAATCCCCCTGTATCAGCCTCTTGAGTACTAGGATCATGGTTGTGAGCTACCTGGTCGAATTGACCCCTTCCTTTTCAGTATAGCTGGCTCCCTAGCTCAGTGTGTCTATTCTTGGGTTTCAAGAGGCAGAACTGGGGAATGTGGAATCCTCTAGGCCCTGCCCCCAACTGGGGCCCCAGGCCTCCCACAGACTCTAGGGTTTGACCACATTCTACTTTCTCCAGGAGACTGCTCTGTGGAGAGGGGGCAGACACAGAGCAGAGTACGCCCAACAGCCTCTGCAGAGCTTTGCATGGGGCATTCTGAGGTTTGCAAGTGGCTCACCCCAGCCTTAGTACCGGATGCCCATCAAGGAGAATGCCCATGACTGCTTTGCCATCTCCAAAAACCACGGCACTGGGATGGGGCAACAAACCGATGCATGTCCCAAACGAGAAGCAGGTGGCTTCCTGAGCCTGTATCCCACTGTGGCCTCTGCTTGGTTCCCCCCTCTCCAATGTGGTTCCCATTTGCAAGAGACAGTCTCTAGAGCCTGTAGCCCAGATGCAAAATGATATAAATTATAGCTTGCCACTCCAGCCTAGCTGCTTGGGATTTTGGCATAAACATTAGGGCAAAGGCATCCTGATTATAAGGGAGAGGCACTGAAGAGAACTAGGGAAGGATGGGCGGCCCCCAGCCCCAACTGGCCTCTCTCTGCTCCTCTTTGCAAGAAGGGAGGGGCTGGTTCAACTCACCCAGGCACCTTAAAGGACAAGGCATCCCAACAACTAGCAAGAAGAACCCTGAAACACTGATCCCCAGTCCTCGTCCATTCTAAGGACACACTGGCCCCTTTCTCTCCATTTCCATTCTCAGGCCAACAGGGGTCCCACCTTTCCTAACTATCCTGTCACCTACCTGAGGTTTCCCAGACCCCGAGAGCCATTCTGATCCTTTATGAAATATTCTTGGGCATTCAGTTTAGCAACCCACCGCCGTCCTACCCCCTGGAGCTTGGCGTCTCTCCCTCTGTAGACCACACCAATTAGCCCTGATTACTGAACGAATGCATGGCTGCTGAGTGTGGGGCCCCGGTCTCCAGAAGGGGAGGACATGTGTGCTGAAGGGCTGATCCTCTCAGCGGGGTCTCAGTGGGGTGTGGTGGAGCAGTGGAAAGACCCCCAGCCCTGGAGAGGTAGAGGTATAAGGAGCAAGTTCAAGACCAGCCCAGGTTACATGGGGTTGGGATGATCTTGAAGCCTCCTGCCACTCAACCCAAAACAGCACTGGCCCAAGTGGGTACTTTGACCTTCAGGAAAGGTGGGTTCCTCTCCCACCCTCAGTCTCCCAGCTCCAGCCTGGGCCAGGAAACCCTTTCCCATTCACTCTCAGATTAAGATGGCAACCATCTTCAGCATCCCTCACCCCACCCCCTACTTCACAGACAGGCAGCCTGGGGCAAACATCCTATACCACAGAGATCTTCTAAAAATACAATGTTTTTGTCAGAGAACCACCTACTTCCTTCAGGCTTTGATCTTCACACAAGCCCTTTCACTGACAATAACAGTCCAAAGCCGCCATCTTCCTTAAGGGGCTGCCTGTCCGAGACACTGAATCCCTAGTTGGGTATAGTAGCCTCTCGACCTTTTGCACATGCTCAGTTGGTGACAGTTCACACAGCTTGTCCTGCCCTGTTGAGGAGGTCTGGGGTCCAGAACAGAGGCTGCCAGAATACCAATCAGCTGCAGAACTCCATGCATACTTCAGATTTCACTGCCTAAAAACTAGGAGAACAATTAGTGGTAGAAAAATCAGCACTCAAATAAAGAAATGGGTGAAGGAGGGAGCTTACAAATGGAGGATTGATTCCAGTAAGTCCTTGTATAGCTGGGGCATTTTGTAAATATTCACTGAACTCCTATTTATTTATTTATTTATCTATCTATCTATCTATTTATTTATTTATTTATTTGAGATAGGGTCTCCTGTAGCCAGCTGGCTTTAGACTTACTATGTAGCTGAGATTAGCCTTGAACTCCTGCTCCTCCAGCTTCCACCTCCTAAGAGCAGAGACAAAAGGATCTCTGGCATTTATTGACTAACCAATCTGATGGTTCACAGCTTTGCCAGGATTGCCAAGGACATCTGCAATAAAAGTCCCCTTCAAACTCACCGATCATCATCATCTTCTCAGGGGCATAAAGGTGATTATAGATTCATGACCCTGAGTCAGGAATTTACTAGCAATCTGTTCCAAGTGGAAATGTGGTTCCCTGGCTTGTAGCAAGCTTACTGGGGTACTGGGGTACACCTTGTAGAAAGAGTTGGATGTAGCCCTGAATGGCTGGATACAAAAGGTACCCCATTGCAGGTATCCTGGGGGAACCCCTCAGCCTTCTGGAGTATGGGTCAAAACACATGGCTTTTAAAGCTCAGTTGGGTACTCTGTAAGGAAAGCATGCGTGTGTGTACATGTGTTCATGTATGCATGTATGTATGTACAGTTCATATTGTACTCCATGTGAGTGGTACCCCAGGGATATGGGGAAGGTAGCTCTGTGTGTTTACCATGTTCACATGAAAATAGGCCTACCAGGCATTGGTGGTGCACACCTGTAGTTCCAACATTTAAGAGTTCCTGAGTTTGAGGCCAGTCTGGTATATATAATGAGACCTTGGAGAGGGGAGAGGGAAAGGAGAAAAAGGGGGTAGAGGGAAGAAGGGGAAAAAGGGGGAGGAGAAAGAAGAAGGGGAAAAGGGAGGAGGAGAAGGAGGAAGGGGGAGAAGGAGGAAGGGAAAGAGAAGAAGAAAAAAGGGGATAGGGAGAGGAAAGGAAAGAAGGGAGGAGGGGAAAGGGAAGGGGGGAAGAAGAGGAGAGGAGGAGGAAGGAAGAAGGCAGGAGGAAGGCAGGAGAGACATACACAGAGACCTGTAATCCCAGACACTTTGAAAATGGAGGCAGGAGAATTAAGATTTCAAGGTCACCTTTGGCTACATAAGCAAGTTTGAGGCCAGATTATGCTATATAAGACCCTGTCTCAAAAAAATGAATGGAAGGGGGCCGAGGGTGGTATGCCACACATGCCTGTAATCGCAGCACTTGGAGGCAGAGGCAGGTGGACCTCCATGAGGCCAGTCTGGTCTACAGAGTGAGTTCTAGGACAGCCGGGTTTATACAGAGAAACCCTGTCTCAAAAAAAATCCAAAAGTTAATTAATTAATTAATAGATAATCGAAACGAAGGGAGGGAGAAGGAAGGAAAGAAGAAAGCAGAGGGAGAAAGAAAAAACGGAAACAGCTCACTGGGGATATTCTGGTAAAAAAAATAATTTAAAAAAAAAACAAAAGGAAAAAAAAAAAAAGCCTCCCTAGCTGGTGAGCCAGATCAATACTTTAGAATTATCTCAAGGATTTTATCCTGGTAACATATTTCAAGGGGGGATGAGAGGACCAGCACCTTGACCAATCAGAAAGATCCCCTAGCCACTGCCTGTTTGGTGTAAAAGGCTCACGTGGCTGTCATGTTCTTTTAATTGGCTAGCCCTGGCATTCCAGAACATAACCGGTGGAAATAAACTGCTTTAGATGGCCATATATACGTATATATCTCAGTGCCTACTTGAGCTGTTCTGCGGACCCAACAGTAGGTCTGTTGGTAATGTGCTTGCCTGTGTGCACAGAGTCTGGAGTTTGATCTCTGACACTTCGTACACCAAGCCCACACACATATTCACAAACACATGCACACATGATTTAAAAAGAGAGAAAGACAAAGATTCAAAGCTGAAAATCCTAATCACTGGCCCAAGCCTTGAGCCCACGAGTGCTCACAGACTGGTGATACCCTTCACATGACTCCAGATGTAACTCCAGATGTGCCCCATTGTTAGTGTGGAGGGATTGCAAATGTCCACCAAGGCTCCTGCGTTGGGCTCTAAGCAGCGTGCTAGGTTGGAAAGAATGGGTCAATGCAAGCAGGACAGTACCACATCAACCAAGCTCTGGAGCAGCAGAGGTGAGGGCACCCCTCCCTACTGCCCAGAGAGAACTGACTAAAGCTCTTTAGAGGGCCACAGATCAGTATGCAGCCAAGACAGCCACGCCCCTGTTGGCCATTCCCTGTTCTGGGAAGCACAGTGAGGCTCCGCTGAGCCCTCCCACCAGCTGTGAGTCCCCCATGGGCCTCAGGAGGAGTAATTGTTATTCACCTACCTTTGTCAGCACGAATACCACTAAAGTGCCCCAGAAACCAGAGCTGCGTGACTCCAGCTCAGAGGGTCGTGACTCCAGCTCAGAGGGTCCTATAGCGTGAGCAGTCCCTGCTGCCCTGCTGCTTGGCTTAATGTAGAGTCAGTGGGCAGAGAACCTCACCCCAGCGGGTACCATGGGTTTCCACTGGGTGCTCAGGGGTCCTCCCTGTAGGGTGCAGGCCACTGACCTCCAGCCAGCTGTGAGCCTTGACATGCACACTGTTGACGCAGGCAGACCTAGGGCACCTGAGAGCTGGGCCTTGTCTCCTGTCCTTCCCATCCAGCTCAGACATTAGAGCAGTGGAATGACTCATGGACCAACAGCCATCCGGTTAGTGAGAACAGCAGCAGATTGAAGAGACACGAGATGGGGCTGGGGACACAGCTCAGTGAGAGCTTAGCATGTCTGTGGGCCTACATTTGATGCCCAACTCTACACAAAAAGGGCAGAGGGGGAGAGCAGGTTAAAGGCAGGCACAGCTCGAGGGAGATGGTTTACATACTGCTCTTGCAGAAGACCCACAGAACTCTAGCTCCAGGGAAGTCTGATGCCTCCGGCCTCTGCAGGCATGTGTTCTCACATGCACCCCTCCCAACACACACACACACATAATTCAAAATAAGAATAAACAAATCTTTAAGGCAAGGTATAGTAGCACATGTCTTTAATCCCAGCACTAGGAAGGCAGAGACAGGCAAGGTTTGAGGCCAGCTTGATCTACATAGTAAGTTCCAGGCTAGCCAAGGCTATATGGTAAGACCCTTCCTTAATAAATAAACAAGCAAACAAACAAATAAATAAGAAAGAAAGAAAAGAAGAAAGGAGTAAGAGACTCAGGGAAAGAGCAAGGCATACCTGAGAGTTTGGGCATGAGTTCCTCAAAACAGAAGCCCTTCTCTGTGCTATGGTAAATACAGGCTATGTTTGGAATGTCACTCACTGTTCAGCATGTTTCTAGGGAACTCTTGCCTCCTCTCCCTCTGTTCCCCTCCTCAATAACTGAGAAGAGAGTGTGGCTCTGAGGTGCCTTGATGTGATTACAATCTGATCAGATAACCCCAGGAGCTACTCTGTTTCATCAAGACCTTAGGACATGACCTCTTACTGCAAAGGGGAGTCTGGTCAGAGTCCTGAAGACAGGCCAGTTACCGCTGGGAAGGGGGATGTCTTTAAGCAAATGCTGGAACTCTCAATTCTCAGACAGACTCTGAGGTGAGGGGCTCCTTGCCCTCCCTAAGCCCCCATGATTTTCTGACTTTCTCTTCTGTCTCAGGTAGGACAGAGTGGATTGTTTCTGGATTTAATCTAGGTTTTTCCTCACTGGGCTTATCTCAAGAATGGGATTCACAAGAAAGGGGACTCTGGGTGGGAAGGAGAAATAGGAAGGGAATAGCAGGGTACAAATGATTTGAAGGGAGAAATGGGAAAAACAGGGGCTCTAATTATGGATTGGGGAGGGAGATAAATACAGGAGGGAGGAGGGTAAAATAACATTAAGGATGTCTGAAAATGGCATGAGGAATCATATTATCTATCTACCTAAAAATTACTTATGATACATATAAAACTGTATATACATATACCTATATAGTTTAAATTAATTTTTCCCTACTGGGCTAACAACACTCCCCTGCCCAGGAGCCATAGACTAACGAAAACAACCTCAACCCCAAGTATGCGAAGCCTCCTTTTGAGTTGTTGTTCAGGGTTGCCCAAGAGACTCGAAAACAGAGGCTATTGCTGATTCCCTTGGTCACCTCCTACAGGTAGGAGGTGAGTCCCTTGAAGTGAGATGTTTTGACATAATTTTGTGATCTTGGTTTCTCTAAAAACACAGAATGGTTTTTGGAATATGTTTTTGTTCCCACCTCGGTGTAATGGATGATAGTAAGTTTGATTTAGATTATTCATTAGCAGTGGCTATGATTTGTTTACATGCCACTGTGAAAAACATAATTTTGCCGTATGCAGCTTGTCCTTGTGATTGCATGCTGCTTAGACTTCTGGGAACTTCACTCAGAGTATATATTGGTTGAAACCCAAAGAGCAGAATGAGGGAGAGGGGAGGCTTCTGTGGAGGAATTAAGTTCGGGAATATTGCGTTGAGACATTAATACAGCTCACTATCACCTCCTGTCCGCCAAGCTTCCGACAGCCAGTAAGGGCTGTGAATATTTCTTTCTTTCTATCTACCTTTCTTTTTTCTTTCCTGAACTAAAGGGTAAAAAGCATGGTAACAACCTTCTACAGTCCCTATTGAACACACCATGCACTTCAGACACAGGACCTGAAGCTTCCAAACTGGATCTGACCTGAAAGCCTCCTCCCTGAGGACCAGTTTCATGGTACCAGAAGCTGCTGTGCAAGCTTCTAAGGGAAGAAAGAAGCAACAGCCAGGTAGTGGTGGCACATGTCTTTAATCCCAGCACTTGGGAGGCAGAGGCAGGAGGACCTTTATGAGTTTGAGGCAGCCTGGTCTACTGAGTGAGTTCCAGGAACAGCTAGAGTTACAACAGAGAAACTCTGCCAGAGAGAGAGAGAGAGAGAGAGAGAGAAAGAAAGAAAGCCAACAGTCCTATCCAGCTCTGCTGCCTATGGCTCACAGCCAGCGTGGCCTGATCTTCCTAAGGGTGCAGCAGGGGCACACATATCTTGGCAGTAACCAACAGCTCTCTAATTGGACTTAAGGCCTGGTACTGGAAGCCTAGCCAACTGCACAGCACTAGTGAAGTCACGGATCTTGGAGGAAAACATACAATTACCACTCTACTAAACCAGCAAATTCCTAACCATATTCTCAACATTTGTCCTTATGCCCACAGATGAGTGTAGTTTTCAACCAATCAAAAGGCAAACAAGAGATTGTGTGGTACCACTCAATGAATACGTGTATAACAATTCCTGCACCTAAGGCTCAGGGATCATTGTGAAGGGTGTGTGTGTGTGTGTGTGTGTGTGTGTGTGTGTGAAAAAGAGAGAGAGAGAGAGAGATTATAAGAGTCAGAGGAACAGGAAGTATGCTGTGAGATTGTGTCTCCTAGAAATATCAGAGAGGCTACACCTGTGAAGTCTCATCAATATGGCTGCCTAAATAAGACCTGAACAATGACACCAATGGCTATGCTAATGTGGAAGGTGGAAAGCTTGTGGGGTCTCAGCCCTAGACACATAACTACAGGCAACTTGGGAATGCTGAGAGCAGGAGAAACGGTCTTCTCCAAAGAAAAGCTCCCACCCCACCACCACTTGGTTATCCAATATCAAGTGGTCAGCTATGAAATCATATTCATACAAGTACCATTATACAGGCTGAGCAGGTTGTACTTATATATTTAGGTGTGTGTGTGTGTGTGTGTGTGTGTGTGTGTGTGCGCACACATGTGCGTGCATGTGTGTGTGCTTGTGTGTGTAACAACAACTAAAGAGAAAGAGGCCATGGATTTGAGAGAGCAAGGGGTGGTGGTACATGGGAGGAGTTAGAGGAAGAAAAAGAAAGGGAGAAAATGATGCAATTATAATGTCTAAAAATAAAAATTATAAAAAAACAATAGAATACACAGTATAATAAAGTCTTGGTAACAAAAATAAAAAAATTGGGGTTTCCTAGATTCTGGGGTGGGGTGATGTTATGCCCCACACTCTGATCACCACCTATTTTCCAGGGACCCAGAAAGCTGGGAGAGGCTGATGAAGCCCAAGACCTAGAGCTTCAGCACCCAAACTAGCAGCACCAGCCACAGTGAAATTCAATTCAATTTACCACACAGCTCTCTGGTCACACTAGTCCCACCACAAGGGCTCAGTAGCCATACTGTGACTCGTGGCCACTGCATCTGACAACAGAAAGAACATGTCCACCCTTGCAGAAGGGTAAGGAAGGCTGATCTTGAATCTCAGAGGCCTTGGGGACAATCTCAGAGCCATGGAGAACACGGGGAAAGAGGCAGACTAGCTTCAGTCTCCCGCCCTTGACCTTTGAATCTGAAAAGGCAGTGACACAGGGTACCAGGCGCTGAGCCTGACTCAATTTAACAGACCAGCTGAGTTTTGATGAAGGTACACCAGGCCCAAGGCTGGGGCATAGCCCCATACTCAGTGCCCAGCAGCACTTCCCTTCCCAGTCTGTGACCACTGCAAGGGGAAGAGGGTCTTCAAGGAGGAGGGGAAGTGCTACACCCCCCTCTGCATTATTCAGCGGAGCTCCAGTCCTAAGGTTCCCTACCTGAACCCCAAGCACTTTGGCCTGACTGAACAACCCCAACTGCATTCTTCCAGGACTCTCAGTATGCTCAAATGCCCAGGCTAGGAGAGGGGCTGTGGGTCACCCGGCTCTCCTCCACCAGGCCCACGAAGGATACTCTGCTCTCTTCCAGACAGAAGCCACAGGCTTCTCTCCACACTGGTGATTTAGGGGAAAGCAAAAAAGCATTCAGTTTCTCTTGTCTCCTTGGCTTCTTGATGCCCAGGCTAGCCCCGCACTTCGGTCCTGGTCTGAGAGCTAGCTAGCCTCTATCTAGTCCTGCCCACTGCCTCCCAGCACATCTGGAGATAGATTCAGCGCAGGATAGGCTTCTGTTGAGGGTGTCCTGGACCCAAGGTGTGGGTGAACTGCCTTAACTCTCAGCTGCCTGGGGATCTGGTACCCACCAAAGTTCAGAGCAACTCTCGGGCCTATTAAGGCACTCTTTCCACCCATCATCAGCTCTCAGGCTTCCCTCCCAGGGCCATCTACTCTGTCCCCTGGACACACCTGCTCCAGCAAACTAGCTAGGTGGGAAGGTGATCTTCCTAGGAAGCTACGTCTCTGATGGCAGATACTGTGTAGAGGCTACCCCGTCCCACACAGATACTGGTCAATGCACACACAGCCAACAACCGGCCCTGCCCATCCGCAGGTACTCAGGAAGGCATGGGACCTTCCTGCTACCAGGACAGCAGAGGCTAATTCCTGTTACCCATTCTGGTTCCATTCTGGTTGTCAGAAGTTTACCATGTCACATAGTTCTGGGGTCAGGAGTACTGTTCACCTCTTAGTCTATATAGGATGGTACCTGCTGGCGGTGTGCAGTGTCAGTCTTGGGAGCAACCAAGCCCAGCCTGACTGGTGAAGGAGAAGGCCTGGCTTCTAGACTATAGGACCTTGCAGCTCTCCTTTCTTCCCACCAGCCACTCCATGGCAACTCAGAGTGGCCCATAGGGTCCCCCTTAGTGTTTTCAAAGTTCCATAGAGCCAAACATAGAGCTCCAGCAGAGGCAAGAGGTCAGGACTGGGGTCATACACATACATACGTGTGTGTGTGTGTGTGTGTGTGTGTGCTCGCGCGCGCGCGCGCGCGCACACTCCCACATTCACTCACGGATTCCTTTTTCCATGTGTGGGTCTATTTAGGCCAGAGGTCAATGTGGGGTGTTTTCCTCTATTGATCTTAGTTTTTTTGGTTTTTTGTTTTGATACAGGCTCTCACTATGTAGCCCTTGCTGGCCTGGAACTCATTATGTAGACCAGATTGGCCTGGAAGTTACAGAGGTCTGCCTGCCTCACTAGTGCTGGGAGGGGCATTTGCTACCATACCCAGCTTCTATCACCAGTTAGCTGGCCAATGGACTTCTGGGATCCCCTGTCCACACACACACACACACACACACACTCACGCACAACCATATCAAGGCTTTTTTTTTTTTATCAGTGCTGGAGATCTGAATTCGTGTCTTCATATTTGTACAGCAATAGCTTTGCCCACTGCTCCATCTGCACGGCCCTTTGATTTTATGTTGCCCAGGGGAGGGTTGTTTGTTTTTTAGACAAGGCCTCCTGTAGGCCAAACTGCCTTTGAACCCCTGGCCCTCCTGCCTCAGTCCCACCAAGTTCTGGGCTTACAGACACAGACTTATCGCAAGCCCATGCTCAGCGCAGGCGTGTCACTCCTAAAAACTGTGTCCTACCCTAAGTCCAACAGCCCAAAGGAAAGTGGATGAAAGTCACAGAGCCAAGAGATGAAGAATTCAAAGTGGACTCGCTCCTCCGATGGAACGGAATGCAAATACAGTGGGATGTGCCTCTCTCCTATCAGAAGGGCATCATCCCGTTGGGTAACACCAGTGGGGCTGTGGTGAACCACACACAGTTCTGAGCTGGCTGCTCCCCTATGGAGACGGCGTTCTTATCACAATGGCAGGCCAAATGTTCTCCCTGTCTGACTGGGCATTTCCACAGCCACGGATTAGCCAAAGACAGACTTGCCTGTGTGTGAAATGCACCCAGCATGGGTTACTGCTACAATGTCAGAAATACCTGGATGATGTAACAAAGAGGGGCAGCTCGTTTAAACACGGTTCATGTACACATGGGATATTATGGCGCCATTAAGACAGGGCTGGAGACATGGCTCAGCAGTAGGGCACTTGCCACAAAAACCTGCTGACCTGAGTTCAATCTCCAGAACCCACACTAAAGTAGAAGGATAGCTCTCACTCCACAGAGTTATCCTCTGACCTCCATAGCCTATGGCAATGCCCCCCACTAGTAATAAATACATAAGTATCTATATAAATAAAATGAGGGGAGGGCAGAGAGACGGCTCAGCAGTTAAGAGCACTTGCTGTTCTTGCGGAGGACCCAGGTTTGGTTCCCAGCACCCACACAACTGCCTCTACCACCAGCTTCAGGAGATCTGATGCCCTCTTCTGGCCTCTACCTGCATTCTCACTCATGTACACACGGAAAGACACTCATAAATGAAAATAAAATAAATCTTTTTTAAAATATATAAGGTGAAGGGAGGGGCTTATGGGACCTAGTTACTGGCCAGTTGATGGCTGCTGGTGGCAGCAGGAATCGTCATCACCAATGGTGTAGCTCCAGTGGATAGCTCCATACCCATCCCTCGAAGCCAGCCCTGGGTAAATTCAGTGGCTCACAAAACAAAGACAGCTAGGCGTGGTAGCACATGCCTTTAATCCCAGCATTTGAGAGGCAGAAGTAAGAGGATCTCTATGAGTTGGAGGCCAGTCTGGTCTACACAGAGAGTTCCAGGACAGCCAGGGCTACACAGTGAGACCCTATCTCAACAAAGCAAAACAAACAAAGAAAAGACCTGATAGTGGGGATGTCTTGGTGGGAGGAGGGGCATAAGAGAGGTTGGAAGGGTAAGTGTGAGCAGAATGCATTATGTACATGTATAAAACTGTCAAGGCCAAGCATCATCCTAGCATTAAAGAGGCAGAGGCCAGCCAGAATTATGTAGTGAGACCCTGTCTCAAAAATATCAAAAGTAAATAAGTAAAATAAAAACAAAGTTGCTGACAACCACTTTAAAGGGCACGGTGGCATCTGAGGAACAACAAGTGAGGTTGACCTCTGACCTCCTTACATACCAACCCCATCCTTACCCTTTATGCAGGCACCTATCCACCCTTCTCCCCATTTGCACCAGTATGATGGCCATCGGGTCCCAGACGATCATAATGCCAAGACTGAGACACCCGACAAAAGCATCAGGTCTCACTCTAACAGAGACACAGGGACACTGAGAGCTGATTTGGCCTGTTCTGTGGCCTGATGGCTATCTGTTCTATGCCTCACATCACTAGACAGACTGTGCTGGGCTCCCCCACAGGCACACTGAAGCCTCTATGAGGCTTGCAACCCCTTCTCCACAAGCTGTAGGTTTCCAAGCATGCAGCTCATGAGAGAGGCTCCTCGACGGACTTCGTATTTCCTCCAGCTTTGCTGCCTCCCCAAACACACCGGTGTGCCACAAGATGCCATCCACATCCGTGAGTCCTGACCAGAGGCCGACAGGACCCTTCACATGGCCATCAGATCACTGAAGCCCCCAAGGTCTCAAACATTCCTACCTCCAGTCCAACATCTTGATAATGGGATCTTATTTTCTCTTGGAAACCCAGATTGGATTGATTAACAAATACAACCATTAGTTAACCTCAGAACTTGGTTTGGAAATAAGTTCACAATGAAAGGAAAAGTCCACACTAAATAATGTCTCTAATTATAGGTACGAATGGAAAACATTCATGAACAAAAAGTCCCAACGACGTTCATTAGCCCAAGACGCGGCTCTACAACAACTCACTGAAGGGCCTGGGAAAGAAGCTTCTCAAATCAGAGCATCAGAGATTTCTGCCAGGGCCACCCAGCCCAGGACTCTCTGAATGAATCCTCAGATGGTAAAGGCTGAGGGTGCATTTTCTGCTCACAGCTGGGTACAGGTGTCTGGGAGTCCATGGACACATCAGGCCCAGGAATGAGGCTAAGTAAAAGAAACAGGAGAGCTGTCCCACCCTGTTCTGTTACTTGGGGTTGGGGACCTGGTTGGGTGTTCCCAGATTCTTGGCCTCTTATTCAGGGAACTGAAGTAAAGGCTCACACAGTTTTATAAAAGTAGCAAGGAAACTTTATTCAAAGCAAATAGTTAGTCAAGATGGACACCAGGGGATGGAGGGTTGGCTGGGTAGTTAAGAATGCCTGCTGCTCTTGCAGAAGACCCAAGTTCAGTTCCCAGGACCCACATCAGGACAGCTTACAACCCATAACTCCAGTTCCAAGGGATCCAGTGTCCTCCTCTGGCCTCTCCCAAGCATGTGCACTCATGTGCAGAAACCTCCACATAGACACACACACATACATAGTTAAAAATAAAAATAAACAAAGATTAAATTCCTTTCTTTTATATCATGAGTGCTTTGGGTACTCATGTATGTTTGTCATGTGACTGTCTGGTGCCCATGGAGAGCAGAAAAGGACACCAGATTCCCTGGAACTAGAGTTACAGATGGTTGTGAGGTGCTGTGTGGGTGCTGGGAACTGAACCTGGGTCCTCCTCAAGAGCAGCTCCTAACTGCATCCTCAGGCACTAGCAGGGTGCCAGGTGCATTGTTAGGAGATGAGGTTGGGGTGTGAATATTGCATGGAGGCGAGGGTCTCAGGCTGTCGCATGCATTATTAAAAGAGGAGTTTACATAGCCCGAGCCAAGTGGAGTCCAGGTTGCTAGGCTACCCTTTGTGTTTGCCTGCCTCGCCCTGGGCCTTGCTACTATAGCTTGGCCCCTGAACTCGCTAAGGCTCAGTCCAGCATAGCTCAGCACCCTTGTGCACAGACACTGCTGAGAGAGCAGGACTAGTGGGATGTTGTCTGTGTTGCTGTTATGTGTGTTTAATGACAGTCTCTTGTAGCCCAGGATGAACCATGTAGCCAAGGACAACCTTGAATTTGTGATCCTCCCTCCTCTGCCTCCTGAGTGCAGGCATATGTTACCACACGGAGTTTTGTTTCTGCTTTGTTTTCTCTTTCTGAGATAGGGTCTTGCTATACAGCCCTGTCTGATCCAGAAAATATGTAAATCATGTAAGCCTCAAATTTGCAGCAATCTGCCTGCCTCTCCCCTGCCTCTCCCCTGCCTCTCCCCTGCCTCTCCCCTGCCTCTCCCCTGCCTCTCCCCTGCCTCTCTCCTGCCTCTCAAAAGCCAGGATTTGCTTTCTGCAAAGGTGTGCCTCTCTACTTAGCTGCTTTTTGTTTTTGTTTGCATTTATTCATTTGTGCAAATGTTTCCACTAGTGTGCCATAGTGCTCACATGGAGGTCAGATGACAACTTGAGAGGGTCAACTTCTGTCTTTCCTTCCACATGTGGGTCCCAGGGATCAAACTTAGGACCTCAGATTGATGGCAAATGAATTTACCTGCTGAGCCATCTCATTGCCTGACCTTTTAAGATTTATTTGTAATTATATGTATGTGTGTGTATCTGAGCGAAGGTATGTGCACATGCATGCAGGTGCCCTGAGACGTCAAAAAAGAGCTTCAGAGCCCCCGGAGCTAGAGTTACAGGCAGTTGTGAGTCAACAGATATGGGTGCTGGAACCAAACTTGCAGGTCCTTTGCAAGAGCAACAAGTGCCCTGAGCCATCTCTCTAGCCCCTGTTTTGTCTATTGAGTCATCTCTCTCTGTAGCCCAGGCTGGCCTGGGATTCATTCATAGCACTTCTCTGCCTTAGCCTCCCTGAGTGCTGGGATTACAGGCATAAGCCTGTAATAAGCATGCCCAACTGCTTTTGATAAGGGGTGGGGGCGGGGATGTCTTATGACCTCACGTAGACTGGACCCCACTCCTGGACTCAATGCCCTGAATGCTGAGACTGTTACCAAGCGTTTAGGTCCACACACCTGTCACACAGTTTCTCTGTATTTTAAACAAAATCACTACTAGGAATTGATAAGAGAAAGTTTAGTCACAGTTTGACTGAGGTAGGGGGGAAAGGCCTCCAGTTTTTCTCCACCTTTCCTACAATAGTTTTATAGAAAAGATGAAACAAAGCCAGGGACTAGGCAGACACTAACTGAATTGCCAGAACTGTGAAATTTCTTCCTGCAAGAAATTTCTTCCTTCAGCCTCCCCTCCCCCAAGCCTGGGGCTCCTAGAGAAATTTTAATTCTTTGGGGCCCATTGCTTCAACAGTCTGACAGCAAAAGGGAGAAAGGGACACGAGTCTCTCTCTCTCTCTCTCTCTCTCTTGCTCCTTCCCTCCCTCTCTCCCTCTCACCATCCTTCCCTTTCCCTCTGCTCTCTTTCTTTTAACAGGGATTCATGTAGCCCAGGCTGGCCTTGAACTCACTATATAACCAAAGATAACTTTGAACTTTCAGCCCTTCTGCCTCCACCTTCCAAGTACCAGGATTCCAGGTGTGTGCCCCCATGCCTGGCCAGAATATCTCTTCTCAAGCCAAAGAGATGGCTCAGTGGGAAAACAAAACAAAACATCTGCCACCAAGCCTGAGGGCCTGAGTTGAATCCTCAGATCAACATGGTAGAAGGAAAGAATTGACTCCCAATGGTTGTCCTCCATACGTATCATTAGACAAATAAATAAATTAATTAATTAATAAAAAGCATTTGCTGGGGGCTGGAGAGGTGGATCATGAGTTATGAGCACTGGCTACCCTTGTAAAGGACCTGGGTTCAAGTCCCAGCACCCCCTAACATCAAGCAGCTTACAACCACATGTAACTCCAGCTCCAGAGACTTTGACATTCTTCTTTGGCCTCCAAGTGCACTCATGCAAGCTGTACAGAGTCATGCATGTAGGCCAAATACCCATACACGCACATTCACACAGCATGAATGCACAAATGCTCTCACACAAGAACACAAATATGTATGCAATACTACCAGGGCTTCAGAACTGGTCTCTGCCATAAGGCCACAAGCATGTGTCACCATTGGCAGCGGCAGCAGAGATGGCAGGGATAGAGGCACAGTTCGATGCTATCACCCACGGCAGCTGGAGGACTGCTCTTAATCTTCCGTGGACCAGACTCAGGTAAAACTGGATGGTTGACTTCAACACAGAAAAGAATTTCAGGATGAGCCGGTATGAGAGTGGGAGCTGATTAAAAATAGAGAGAGGCATTCAGGAAAAGAAGGCACCCCCAAGGATGGGTGTGGGCTTCCCAGAGAGAGTCGCAATGAAGTATCTTGGCATTAATCACATATGGCATTTTGGTGGCTTTCCATGTTATATCTCAAACGACTGCTACAAAACTTTTTCTGTCTCATTTCTCTCTCTTTTTGATAAGTGAGATTACAGGGCGGCTCTGGAGATGGTTGGATGGGATCACAATCTAATAAAGTGAAAACAGGAGCCACTAGGTTTACACAAGGAGGTTAGATCTTGTCTTTTTATCGTAAATGGTGTTTGTGGTGCTAGTCCTGGAGAAATGCAAGCTGACAGCTGGGAAGGGAGAAAGGCATTAAGCCGGGGTTCCCAGCCCTCCTGATGCTGCGACCCTTAATACAGTTCCTCGCGTTGTGGTGACCTCCAGCCATAAAACTACTTTCAGTGCTACTTCATAACTGTAATTTTGCTACTGTTATGAACCATAATGTAAACATCTGATGTGTAGATGGTCTTAGGCAACCCTTGTGAAAGGGTCATTTGACCCTTGGGGGCAAGGGGTTGCGACTCACAGATTGAGAACTACTGCCTTAAACTAAAGTTGTGTTGGTTGGAACAAAAAAAAAAAATTTTTTTTAAAGACCTAGGGTCATACTGTGTAGGCCTAGCTGGCCTGGAACTCACAGAAATCCACCTGCCTCTGCAGGGATTCTTAGCTAGCAAGAGGCTCCAAGCAGACCTGAGGGGCATAACTCCTTTCTTTCCCATGATCCCATAATTTTCCTTGTCTTTCTAGTCTGCTCATACAACCAAGCCAGCTGCAATGCTTTTAAAATTACTAATTGTTTTTGACAGTGTCATAAGTGCATATAAGTGAACTTTGGTCACACTCCTGCCTCCGTTTCTTTTGTTTGTTCATCTACTCTTTGCATGGGGAGAGCACCTCAGCGCACAATAAGGGTGCCAAGCCCAGCAGTGTCCAGAGCAGGTCTCCAGGAGAAGGAAGAAGTGGTCAGGACCCTCTCTCCCAGGGAGCGGGCTATGTTGAGCTGCCCCTTGCTCTCCTAAGTCCTCTAGGTCACCAGCTCTTCACCCATCATTTGCATTCGATTTGCATGTGACACAAAGGCTGGAAAATCCCCCCTGAAGCTCACTTTGCTCTCAGAACTTCAGCACCCAGTGGTAGATAGGGTATCCTGCCCTTTATCTAGAACCAGGCTCTGTGCAGCCTGGGACCCAGTCTCCTGCCTGGAGGTGGCAGATGCTGTGAAGGTGGTGGCAGCAGTAGACACAGGCAGAGCAAAACAAGATACTTTCACGTGTGACTCACACCGGAGGACCAGAAGCAAAATTACAGTGTGAAAACCAGAGCTGGCTGAGTCTGGGGAGGAGGGAGGCTGGGGGATCCCCTCCAACTCAAGCTCTTTCACTCAGCTAAAACACCATGGCCCAATGCTCTAGAACCTTCCAAGAAAGTGCCTGCCTCCTGTCCTGTCTGTGATGAGCAGGGACTGTATGTATTTCGCTGCCACTCCCCAGGCCTGGCCCTTTGAGTCTCTGAACTTAAGTCTCAGAAAGCATACCCAAGCAGAAAGCCAGGCAGCTGGAGACACAGGCCAAGGGCAGGGCCCAGACAGTGCAGGCTTCGGACTTCAGGCCCCCAGTGCCACACTCCTGTTTTTCTCAGTCTGGTTTCCTCCTCCTAATCCATCCAGTGAGTGATCCCACATGCTTCCAGTGAAGTCCTATTTTGCCCAGGACCACCAGAGCTGACTTCTGCAGCCTGCAAGCAATAATTTCAAGAGCACTCATCCCAGGGTGGCAGGCTGCCCCCAGAACTTTTGGCAAAGACCGTTTTCAGCTCCGGACACACCCTTGAGGTTTCTTCCATCTTCTCACTCCACTCCCCAAGGGACCAGCATGGCTTCCAAAGCTATTCTTGCCAGCCTCTGCTGCAACCCTGAGCTCTTCCGCCCTCTGAGCGCTTTCCTTCCCTCACCTGTAATGAAGCTGCTAATTATGCACAGAAGATTGAGGTGAAGTATAAATGAGATGAGGAGAAACCTACAGCACACCTGGGTTTCCCTAGCTGCCTTTTTTTTGTTGTTGTTTTGTTTTTTGTTTTTGTTTTTGTTTTTGTTTTTGTCTTTTTGTTTTGTTTTGTTTTGTTTTTTGAGAGAGGGTTTCCCTGTTGTACCACTGGCTGTCCTGGAACTCACTCCGTAGACCAGGCTGCCCTCGAAGCACAAAGATCCACCAGCCTCTGCCTCCCAAGTGCAGGGATTAAAGTGCGCCACCCCTGCCCCGCTGCATGGGGAATTCTTGATTTTGAAGAATGTCATCATGGCTTTGTGATCATGCAAGAAAAAAAAATTTTAATCACATTAATTTATTCGTGTGTGTGTGTGTGTGTGTTGCGTGTGTGTATTCAGGTGTGCCACAGCACATGTGTGGAAGTCAAAGAACAACTTGTAGGAGTTAATTCTTTCCCTCTACCAGGGATCAAATCCAGGTCATCAAGTTTGCCACGAAGCACCTTATCAGTTGAGCCAACATGGTGGCCCAAGAAAATATCTATATTCTTAAACCAGGCAACATGTCCTGTGATCCCAGCACTCAAGATGTAGAGGTAGGAAGGTCAGAAGTTCAAGGTTATTCTGAGCTACATAGCCAGTTCAAGGCCAGTATGAGTTAGACAAGACCTTGTTTCAAAAATGAAGTAAAATATTTAGGGACACGTATTTCAAGATCAAGAGTGGAATGACCCAGAAAGGGTAGCGGCACACACCTGTAATCCGGCACTTGGGAAGTGCAGACAGGAAGAGGAGGTCAAGGCTATCCTTAGCTAAACTGCGAATTTGAAGCCAGCCTGGTTTACATGAGACCCTGTCTCAAAACATCAAGATCAGAGTCCCTTCCTGAAATATGTTCAGAGATTTCACTGGGTGTTACAGGGTGTTGGTGTTTGGTAAATTGAAGTAAACTCTGTCACTGTCAAGGCTGGCATTATTGTCCTACCAGACTGAGAAGCTGAGCCAGGGCAAAGCCAGGACTACTCTGAGACACCTTGTACCACCCCTTGATGAGGCCCTTGCCAGCTGTGTGTCACAGCTCAGTCATCTTTACTGAAGATGTTAGTGCAGGAGACCTGGGGACAGTTGGGAAGCTGCCAGGGCCCTGACACACCCTGTCAGTCCTGTTGGGCCCTGTGCTAACAATTCCATTACAAGAGACTCTTATGGCCAGTGAACTCTAATGTCTGACTACTAGGTCTGCTTCAGAACCCAGAGCATTCAGGATCACACTGCCACAGTCCCTGGTGACCTGTATGAGACAGAGTTCCTAGGAATGCAGAGGTAGCTGCTATTGGAAAGGGAAGGTGAATGGGTTCTCTTTTGAGGGACCCAGCATCCAAACAACAGAATTGGCTCCCCACTACTCTAAGGTAGAATCAGCCTCTACTAGAGATAACCACCAGGGGGCACCTGTGCACACCCCTGCTGCTCTCAGCTGGCTCACTGAAATCATAGCTTTCCTCTGCAGAGAGGAGGGGGCTGTCGAATGGGCCCTTATGGCTGGGCCAGGGCAGTGAGTGAGTGGCTTGCTTGATAATGCAAGAGCCCCAGCCCCACCCTACCCAGAGCTGAAGGTTTGATTTCCATCTGCGTGTAATTTTTTATTTATGTGTGTGCATTTGTGTGTGCCACATGTATTCAAGTGTGGGGGACAGAAGAGAATGTCAGGTCCCCTGCAGCAGGAGTTACCGGCGGTCGTGAGCCGCCTTTGTGGACACTGGGTAGTGCACGCCTGTTCTCTGTAGGGTAGGAAGTGCTCTTGACTACTGAACCATCTTTCCAGCCCCACACCGGAATGTTTTGAGTGTCTTGTATCCCGGGCCGGTCTCAGACGCCCTAGGTAGCAGAGGATGACTTTGAAGTTCTGATCCTCCTGCCTCCACCAGTGCTGGGATTACAAGTGTGCATCAGCAATCCAGTTTTTGCATTAAAAAAATCATTTGTGGGATCTGGAGAGAAGCTCTGCGGTTAAGAGCACTGGCTACTCTTGCAGAGGGTCTGGGTTCAATTCCCAGCACCCACATGGTAGCTCAAAACTGTCTGTAACTCACAATTCCAGGGGATCCAATGACCTCTTCTGGCTCTGTGGGCTCCTGCTTGCATGTGGTACACAGACACACACTCAGGCACATGCTGGAGCACGCGCACACACGCACACACACACACATACACACACCTGATAGATAGATAGATAGATAGATAGATATTTTTTAAATCATGCATGGTGTTCAGAGGACAAGTTGTAAGGGTCAGTTCTTTCCTTCTACCTTGTTGAGTCTGGGGATAGATCTCAGGTTGTCAGGCTCGGTGGTAAGGCCACTGAACCATCAGCTGGCTCATGCATTTTTTATAATAATGTTAAATAGTTTAGCTTTTCATTCCAAAAGCTGCAGAGAGAGGATAATATCTTAGAATGGACATTTATGGCACATAAGCAGATAAGAAATTAAAGACCTCTATAGAAAAAGTTGCTGATTTAATTATAAAGGGAAGAATAAGACTTCATCAACTGTCAGGAGCAGATCCAGCAGAAATACTGGTGCCTTACAAGAATGCTGAGATTATATCATTATGGGTAATCAATAAAGATTGGCAAACAGCTTGTAGCAATTATTTGGGAGAAATTAATAACAAATATCCTAAAAGTTGGGCACCAAAATGTAAATGATTTCTTAAGGGCTGTAGCTGTTTTCTGACGCTTGGATCTGGGCTCTCAAGCCTTAAAGGCTGCAACCATTTCTAAACACTGTATCTAACATTTTCCCTTTTCTGTATAAGCCAGTCAAAAATTGCTTTTGATCTCTACAACACAATTTAATCTCTACACCAGCAAAAATATTTACAATAGGAACAATCATGAGAATTGCTAATGCACAGGACCAAATCAAACCAAACATCTATCAAGCTTTCTCAATGTCTTTGGACAGCAGAAACACATTATCAATGTCCAATTATCTGGAATTCACTCACGATCTCCTGGTCTCCAAAGGGCTTGGGTCACTTCTCTGGCTCTGCCCTCTGCAGCACACACAGCTTGTCCTCCAGGCTCTGGCTGGCTCCACTCCACTGCTGTTGCTGTTCTTGGTGTCACCCATGGTACTGGCATCTTTAGAACACTGGGGTTTCTTGCTGCGACTGGGCTGCACTTTTACCAGTAGCCTCTGCTGACTAGCCTCTGCTGAGATCTTTTCATGATGCCAAGCATCAACTTCTTTACATGACCTTCAATCTGGGCCTTCAACTGCTACTGAAGCTGCACTTTTACCAATGGACTACTCTCCTGGCCTCTCACAGTGCCAAGTCTCAGCAGCTCTCCAAAGACTCGTTCATGCCTTTAAAACCAGCACCACCTGGGTGTCATTTACAGTACCAAGTTCGGCTACCAGCAAGAGATACAACCTTGGCCAGTTCTGGGAGATGGCTTCTGTGTGCTGACCCTGAGGAAACACTTTCCAGATTTTGAGATAGACAGTGGGACCTGAACGTCTGAGCTCAGGTGATTTTATTGATTCAGAACTCAAGTGTTCTACTGATAGGACGTGCAGATCATAAGCAATCAAACATCCCCCACATAAATCCAACATCTGCAAACCATATGAAACACCAAGACATAAGCAGCTCCTCACCAACCAGTGCACAAAACAATAAATTTCCTCAATATCAACCAACTCTTTAGCTCACTGTCTCCCCTGACACCAACAGCTGACTTTTCCAACTGAGCACTCCCTTATATAGCTCCCACCAAGCTGTTTCCAGAAGTCCAAGAGGCATGTAACCATAAGGAAGGCTGCACAGTACAAAAAGCTTCTTGGCAAAGCATCTCACTATAAAAAGCAATGATATTTTTTTACCTGAAATAGTGCTTTGGGTTTGTTTTATATTCAAGACTTCCTTAGAACTAGGGCATAGTAGCTCTTATCTACAATCCCAGCATTTCGGAGATGCTAAGGCAAAACTATTGTCACAAGTTTGAGGCCAGCCTGGGTGACATAGTGAGTTCCAGGTCCAGTTTGGGCGAAAGAGTAAGACCCTGTCTTAACGTGGTACCTATACTCATGGGGATGAGGTGGGAGAAATCTCACAAGTTTTGTACCTCATTTTTCCCGAGCATAGGTCCACAGGGTCTGCTGTCCTTTCCAAGCCTCTCTGAGTTCTAGCAGTCTCTTTCTTCAATGTTCAGGGATGGGGTGAGAAGATCACCCTCAGCCTCTACTCCACACAACCACCTCACTTTCAGCCCCTCCTCTCTCCCTGATCACACTGGTCCTGGCTATTCTCGACATGCCCAGCATCTCTCACACCCCATGGAGACAGTGCTACCTCTGACTTCCTGTTCTGTGTGTCAGGGCAGCAGCAGCAACAAGTAGGCTCTGTTAACCCTTCCACTGAGCTCCCAACCAGCCTGAGAGCTTGTGCCTGGGGCAACTTTGGGACTTTCTGTGGGTGCAAAGGAAAAGTCTTGTGGGGGAACACAGAGGCTCTGTGGGTCGGCCTCATGCAAGACTCTCAACAGCCGTAGGGGCTGAGGGCTTTCCCCTGGAGGCTGCATCTCTTCCTCAAAGCCAAGAGGGCAGCAGCCACTCACCCTGGCAGGAGTATTTTGAGACTCATACACACATTGCTTGCAAAGGAGAGACTGAGATAGATGCCTTGAAACTGTCACACACATATCCCCCTTTGGGGTCCCCAGAACAGGGCCCAGCAAAGAGCAGGCAGCATTTCTCTGACTCCGAAGGCAAAGACAAGAGTTGAGGCTAGCCTCTGGAAGTTCTTCAATGCTGGTTCCTGCCTTCCCCAAATCCAAGTGCCACGCTGGAGACTCAGGGTCAGGACTGAGGGCCTCCCGTCACCTGAGAGACCCTGGCCATTCTGAATCCAAGCTAACAGTCAAAACCCCAGCCGAGCAGGAGGAGCTATGGATTTCAGAAGGGGAGGTTTCAGCCACAGAACCAGTACCACAATGAATCAGGAGTTACAGAGGGGCCCATCTCTCGTTTCTTCTCTGCCATGCACCCAAGAAGGAAGGGGACCTGTCTGTAGGCAACAGGCTTCTGTGTTAGATGCTTACCCCAATAGTGGGAGCAGCCTGAGGTAGGCAGAAAGTTGGAGGGAAGGACAATGAGTGGGTCACTCTACAGGGAGCTGAAAGCAGGAAAAGAATCCCCAGGAGCTGGGGATGCCTCTCAGATGGTAGAGCACATGCCTGGCATGTGTGAAGCCCTGGGTTCACTCTCCAGCACCATATAAACAGAATGATAGCATCTCAGTGCTTGGAGGCCAGAGGTAGGAGGATTGGAAGTTCAAGGTCATCCTCAGCTAGATAGTGAGTTCCAAGGTAGCCTGGGCTACGAGAGACCTTATCTCAAAAAAATAACTTCCCAGCTCACAAAGGCACCATCTTCCCCAGAGGCTGCCCTCAGAGCTAGGATTATTATGGGGTTCCCTCAAGTTAGTTGGGATCAAGGATAGAAAGACAGGGATACAGATAGGGTTACTTTTAAACCAGCCGCTACTATCTCTTGCTCCACATAAACAAATAGGAAGAGTCGGGGAGGGGACAGAGACTCCAAAGCCATAGAAAGACAAGCTTGACCCTGAGGGAAATCCCTTTGTCACTATAACAGAGCAGTGAGCAGAAGCTCAGTGCAGTGACGTTGAGGAAAACGGCAGGGTCGGTGGAGGCCACCAGTGACCCCAAGTAAGGAAGGCACTTTCACCGTGAGAGCTGATGCTCTGAGGACCCAGCCAACACCCTGCTTCCAGACAGACCCACCCAAGGGCTGAAGGCAAGGGGCAGGGAGCCCCAAACCATGTCTCCAGGAATACAGTTACTGTCCCTCAATGAGGCAGGGCTTGGATAACCACTTTTGGGGACAATGGCTTGGACCTGTCGAACCCATACATCCCTTGTGAGAACTGGAAAGGAACTGGACCTGTCCAGTCCTAATGTCTGAGAGAAGCTTTAGAGGGCTAGTTTGGAGAATGAGTAGCCATAGGACCCATGAGATACCCGTCCCATCAGAAAACCTAGGGGCTGTGGGCTCTGGCATTCGGGGGGTCCAGAGCATCTAGGAGAAAGACCTGTGTATTGAAAGAGACCTAGGGGTCGTCACCGGAGGCTCCCGCTGCCCTTAGCATGCTCACACTAGGAAAGGGAGATACATGTCTTTGGGCTGCAGAGCTAGAATCAACTTGGAGCCTGAAGACCAGGGTTGAGTTGTGTAACTCTGGGTGACTCACTTCCTTTTTCTGAGCAAGTTTCCTCATCTGTAAAATGGACTGAGACTGCTCAGGGTGACAGTGTACAGGAGATAACAGATAGGAAGGCACTGGTAAATAGTGACGTGCTGACCCTGTCTGGAGTCATCTTTGGGCAAAACCATCCCTGCCCAGTGCCCAAAGGTATTAAGTAGGAGACCAGGGTTTCCAGCTCTCAGCCTCTGTCCCTCCAGAAAATGATGGCCCAGATCCCTCTGCAGTATTACCTCCAAGGGACACACAGTAGGCCGCTCCTCTGACCTTGAGACTATTCAACCCAGAACCTCCCTACTCTCTGTACCTCACGGGAGAGATTGCTCAGCAAGATTGCAATTTGTAACCCAGTCTCCAACAGTAAGTTCTCCAGCCCCAGGGGCTGGCTGGTATATTGACAGTCATTTTGGGGACTGCCTCCTCTCCTTTGAGAGGCTGCCAACCCTAGAGCAGAGCTGACAGTTTTAGACCTTAGTGCCTTCTCTCACTGCTTGGCCATGGGCAAGGTATGTGACTGTGATCTTCCCAGATTCAACTTTCCTGATAATGACCCTTGCACCTCTAGACTTTGTGAAGCTAAGCAAGTAATTGGTGCAAGGCCCCTTGCACACAGTCCTGGGTAGAGCTGAGCTGCCAATTAATTTGTATTTATTTAGTCAGTATGGAACTACGTTAAAAACAATAACTTCAAAAATTTTATTGGCTTCTTCGTATTTATTTATTTATTTAGAGAGTGTCCCTGTGAAGGTCAGGCTACGTGGGAGTGTTGTTTCTCTTCTCCAGTCATGAGAGCCCTTGGGATCAATTCAGGTTGTTAAGTGTAGTGGCAGGCACCTCTACCTGCTACACCAACCCACTAGCCTTTTATTGTTACTGTTGGTTTTCGGATTTGGGGTGTTGGGGGGGGGGGTTGCACTGACGCCACAAGGACAGTTTCGTGGCATTGGTTCTCTCCTTCATTTGTGTGGGTTCTGGGGCTGGAACTCAGGTCATCATGCTTGCAGGACAAACCCTTTATTCACGGAGCCATCTCACCAGCTGTGATACCTCACTGGAGCCCTTGAAAGAGACAAGAAGTGTGATCCCACCATCCACAGCCTGGAGTGGTTAAGTGATTGTCCCAAAGTGAATGGCAAAGCCAACACTGAGACGCGGGCTCCCCTCCTCTGCTTTTTCTTTCCATACCTGGTTTTAGAACAAACTGAAGTAAGCAAGGGAGATTCTACCTCACAATCTTCGCTTTCCCTGACCCCAGTAGGGTAGAGAGGGTGCCGGTGTGCAAAGCTGGCAGACTCCAACTCCACACTGGACCAAACTGTCTCTCCCCAAAAGACAGCATTGTTGGCTAAGCACCCTTGAGATTGATCTGTTGTAGGACCCACTCCCCAAAGCAGCTACCAATCCCCATTTGGAGCCAGTTACCCCTACATCTGGTCAGATGCTTGCCCAGGCTCATGTGACCAAGGCAGAACAGAGCCACCTGGAAAATAGAGGGGACTGCCCTCAGCCTTGGGGGGACTTGGGCAGCTTGTTTGCCTGCAGATCCCTGCCTCTGCTTCCACGCCTATGCAGACAGAGAACTCCAGATGAGCTGGGCTGCCATGGTCCACCAGCTCTGACTGGTTGGTATGCTTCCCTGGGCCCAGATGAAATCTCTCGAGTAATTTCCTTCCATTAGTTCTGTCTGTACCCTCAGGGCCAACGCTCCTCCAGCCTGCAGCCATCTGGAGACTGGACTCTTAGGTGCCTTTCCGGGTAGGCAGAATGTTCTGCTGGCAGCAGAAAGCAGGTTTCCTACCCCTTCACCCTGGTCTCCACTCTCTACCCACAATCATGGCACTGCAGCTACTTGCCTAGTCGGAGCTCTAAGGGAGAGAGAACCTCTGTAGATCTGCAAAGGTAGGAAGGCTTTTTGGATTAGGGAAAGACAATCTTTGGCCTTAAAAATACAAAGGGCTCTCAGGCACTGTAGAAATACCAACTAGCAAGCTGAAATGCTACCATAGTATCCCAGGAGCTTGGGAACCATGCAGGACCTGCTGAGCCATCCTCTGGTGGCAAGTGTTTATTAGTCGCCACACAACGCATGGGTCACTCCTATTTATACTCAGAAAAGGCACAGACGAAAGTTCCATTGGAGGCAGTGAAATGGTCCAGCCAGTAAAGATGCTTATCCATATGCCTGGTGATAGGAATTTAACCCTGGGGACCCAGAAAACGTGAAAGTAAAGAACCAACTCCACAGAGTTGTGCTCTGACCTCTGAGTATGTGTCATAGTACAAACACACGCACACGCACACACACCACAAATAATGAGTTCAGTTCCCGGAACCCACAGTGGAAGGGCAGCACTGACTTCAGCAGCTTGTGCACAGGTCTCCACATCTGAGCAGCATCACCCTGCTCACACATAGAATAAATAACTGTAACTATAAGAAGGAGAAACAAAAAACAAGCAAGCAAACAAACAAAAAAAACAACCTCAGGAGTCAATGAGATGGCTCAGTGGGTAAAAGCGCTTAGCATGCATGCCTGATGACCTGACTTCAAATCCTTGGAACACATGTAAAAAAGCCAGATGTGGTGGCACACATCAGAGACAGAAGAGTAGGTCAAAAGCTCCAAGGCTAGCCATCGTGAAGTTCTGTACAACACCAGAAATGACAGATTCTGCCTCAGAAACAAAGTGAAAAGAGAAAACCAACTGATGACAGATTGACCTATGACCTCACAGCATGACACCCCTCTCAGTGAAACTGATAATAGAATAGTGAGCTAGGGAGGTGTGCTGGCTAGTTTATGACAATTTGGCACAAGCTAGAGTTATCTGAAAGGAGGGAGCCTCAACTGAGAAAATGTCTCCATAAGATCTGGCTGTAAGACATTTTCTTAATTAGTGATTGATGGGGGAGGGCCCAGCCCACTGTGGGTGGTGCCATCCCTGGGCTGATGGTCGTGATTTCTATAACAAAGCAGGCTGAAGAAGCCATAATGAGCAAGCCAGTAAGCAGCACTCCTCCATGGCCTCTGCGTCAGCTCCTGCCTCTGGTTCCTGCCGTGTTTGAGTTTCTGTCCTGGATTCCTTTGATGATATACTGGGATGTGGAAGCATAAGCCAAATAATCCCTTTCCTCCTCAAGTTGCTTTTGGTTATAGTGTTTCATCACAGAAATAGAAACCTTAGCTAGGACTGGTGGGAATCCAGGACTCTATCCAGTTGACAGAGTGCCTGCCCAGTGAGCAGGTCCTGGGTTCACTCCCAGCACCATATAAGCACATGTGATGGTACGGGTCTGTTAATCCTAGTATTGTAGTTGTACACCTACTGCGTAGGCTCACCCAAGAAGACAAGGAGGCATTTTCATAGGTTCAAACCCTTCCAGACCTCAGCAGAGAAAACCACCATCGTGGCAGGTGCCATGCTGGACAGTGGAACCCCAAGCATCTCAGCTCAGGTGTTCTATTGATAGCACATGAAGATCATGAATAATCAAACATCCCCCACATAAATCCAACACCTGCAGACAATACAGAATGCCAAGGCCTAGGCAGCCCTTTTCCCATCACTGCACAAACAAGTATTTTATACATATTTTATACATAATTAAAAATAAGCATCCACAACATTTACCCCTTTCTATCTAAGACTCCCCCCAAAAAATGCTTTATCTCTATAACACAAATTAACACTACACCAGCAAAACTATCTACAAGAGGAACAACCATGAGACTTGCTAAGATGTACAGGACCAAATGAAACCAAACATCTATCAAGCTTTTCACAATTGGACAGCAGAAAAACATCAATGGCCAATTATCTGGAATTCACTCACGATCTCCTGGTCTCCTCCAAAGGGCTTGAGTCACTTCTCTGGCTCTGCCCTCTGCAGCACACACAGCTTTGTCCTCCAGGCTCTGACTGGCTCCATTACACTGCTGCTGCTATTCTTGGTGGTCATCCCATGGACATCTCCAAAACTGGTATCTACAAAACTGCTGGGGTCCCTTGCTGCAACTGGGCTGCACACTCACCAATAGCCTCTCCTAGGCTCTCTTCATGGTGTTAAGCTCAGCTTCTCTGTATGGCTCCTTTAATCCTTCAACCGCCACTGAGGCTGTGCTTTCACCAATGGCCTCTCCTGGCTTCTCACAGCGCCAAGTCTCAGCAGCTCTCCAAAGACCCTTTCATGCCTTCACAATCAGTACCACCTGGGTGACTCTTACAGTACCAAGTCTGGCTGCCAGCATGAGATGCAACCTCAGCCAGTTCTGGAAGACAGCTTCTATGTCCTGACCCTGAGGAAACACTTTCCAGATTTTTAAGATAGAGTCTGGTTTGCAGGAAAAATAATTGGCAACTTTGTCTGCAGAAAGGGTTCCTTTGTGAGGTGGAGTTCTCATCACCATAGCAGATGTGTCTTGTCAGGACTGCCTCACCAGTATCAGGACTGCTTATAGACAGGTTTGCAGGGGGAAAAAAAAAGACTCTCCGAGGTCTGGAGTTTTTTCTTCCTTGTCTCCAGCATGATGTCGTGCCCCACACTGGGCACCATTTGTAGTTGTAATACCTACTGTGTAGGCTCACTCAAGAAGACAAGGAGGCATTTATTTTTCACTGATACAAACCCTTCCAGACCTCAGCAGAGGGAACCACCATCATGGCAGGCACCATATTGGACAGTGGAACCCAGAAAGTCTCAGCTCAGGTGTTTTTTTTTTTTTTTGCTTCAGAACTCCTCAGGTGTTCTACTGATAGCACATGCAGATCATGAACAGTCAATCAAACATGCCCACATAAATCCAACACCGCAGACAATACAAAACGCCAAAGCCTAGGCAGCCCTTTTCCCAACAGTGCACAAAACAATTATTTTATACATAACTAAAAATAAAACTTCCACAAGTATTCAAGAAGGGCGGGAGCAGAAGGTCATCTTCGATTACCTAGCCAAAAAAGAAAAAGAAAAGAAAGAAAGAAAAGAAAAAGAAAAAGAAAAGTAATGAAGCTCTAGAGCTGGAGTGGTGGTTCACACCTACAATCTCAGCCTTTGGGAGGCTGGGGTAGAAAGAAATTCAAGTCTCTGGCCAGCCTGGGCTATGTAGTGAGTCCCAAGTCAATGTGGGTTAGATAGGAGAGTACTGTCCCCACCAAACAGACTGACATTCATACTTCAGGAGGCCTAAGCAGTCCAAAACAATGTTGATATGGGAACATTTCTCCTGAAGTTGCAGGCAGCTCCTACATCCAGGCAAGGGCTTCTGTAATGTGTCTTGACTTTCAGCTCTGGGCTCATGGCCATGGACCTCTTCATTGTACTCCTGAAACCATGTAAGGGTTACCCACAATTTCTGGATAATTCCAGGCCCAGAGAACACAGAAGAAATACTTGAATTTGTTCCACAAGCCCCTGGTAGATTGAGAACCCAGGCACAGACTTGGGCTCTTCTAGGGTGACTAGTGCACATGGCAAACACCTCAGGCTTACCTTGCTGTCTCTGATCCAGAATCTTCCTTCTGGTGAGTGAATTCCAGCTCCATTTCCAAAGGAATCCAGTATGGGATTTGGCCTGGGGGAAATAGTGGTAACAGGCACTCTGAACTGTGGGACAGATTCCTTAATCCCCCTATTTTAGGCAACGTTCTTTTGGGTTTCATCAGGACAAACTACATAGCTAAAATAACTCTGCTATTTAGTTTTTTTGTTTGTTTTTCATAGGGTCTCATTGTGTATCCCTAGCTGGCCTGGAACTTGTTATGTAGACTAAGCTGGCCTCAGAAATCCACCTGTGTCTACCTCCTGAGTGCTAGGAGGAAAGTCATGCGCCACTATGCCCAGCCATTATGCAGTTTATACTTTTGTCATAATTGTATTGCATAAAACCACACCATCTCCTCCTCCTCTTCTTCTATAACTGGGCATTGGATCCAAGGACTCACATCAGACATGCTAGACGAGTGCTCTACCACTGAGCTATATCCCCAGCCACCCATCTGCTTTTTGAGCTTTTTTAAAGACAGGGTCTTGGGGCTGGAGAGATGACTCAGTGGTTAAGCACACAGGCTGCTCTTCTAGAGGACCTGGGTTCAATTCCCAGCACCTACATGGCAGCTCACAACTGTCTGTAACTCCAGTTCCAGTGGATCCACTCACTCACACAGACATACATGCAGGCCAAACACCAATGTACATAAAATAAAATAAGAAAAATTGTTAAAATAAACAGAGACAAGGTCAAACTGGGTGCTGGTGGCAAATGCCCTTAATCCCAGCACTCTGGAGGCAGAGGCAGGCAGATCTCTGTGAGTTTGAGGCCAGCCTGGTCTACAAAATAAATTCCGAGACAGCCAAAACAAAGAAACCCTGTCTTGGGGGAAAAAAATTAGAGACAAGGTCTTGCTAGGTTTCCTGTCCTGTACTTGAACTCACTATGTACTCACGCTGGTTTTGAACTAGCCATCTTCTGCCTCAGTCTCCCAAGTACATGGATTATAGCATGTTCTATCAAGAAGCTTTCTTTCTTCCTTAAAAAAAAATTTTTTTTTGGTTGTTTGTTTTATCAAGACAGGATTTCTCTATACAGCCCTGGCTGTCCTGGAACTCGTTCTGTAGACTAGGCTGGCCTTGAACTCAGAGATCCACCTGGCTTTGCCTCTTGAGTACTATAATTAAAGGTATGTGCTGCCACCATCCAGCCAGTTTTCTTCCTCAGTTATTATTTTTTTATCATATCTTATTGATACAAAGTCTCATGTATCCCAACCTGATCTCCTATTGGCTATGTAGCCAAAGATGACCCTAAACATGTGCACGCACACATGTGCACACACACACACCTCAGTATTTATTATATATGTATCAGTGTTTTGCCTGCATGTATGTCTGTACTATGTTCATATTTGGTGCCTACAGAGGCCAGAGAGCTCCTGAAATTGGAGTTACAGACAGTTGTGAGCTGTTATGTGGGTGCTGGGAACCAAATCGGGGTCCTCTGAAAGAGCAGCCAGTGCTTTTAACCAGCCCTCACATTTTTTGTTCTTCTTCTTCTTTTGGGTTTTTGAGACAGAGTTTCCCTGTTGTAACTCTGGCTGTCCTGGAACTCACTCTGTAGACCGGGCTGGGATTAAAGGAGTGTGCCACCACTGCCTGGCTAGCTCTCCCATTTTAAAAAAATGTGTGTATAGGTCAGAGGACAACCTCAGAGGTTATGCTAAGGAGTCATCAACCTCCTTAGAGACAGGGTACCTCATTGGCCTGGAGGTCACCATTCAGAATGGCTGACCAGGAATCCTCACTCTGAGGTTGTGCTAGGGACTAAACCCAGAGCTTGCACATGCTGGGCAAGCACTCTAGCACCTGAGTTACACCTCTAGCCCCTCATCCTGCTCTATGAAGGAAAAAAATAGCTCCCTAACTCTTCTTAGGCCATTTCTAGGCAGCTGTGTCATGCCACTGTACCATTGCTGGTGTATGTGCCACACACAGAAAGACTACACAGCTTCCAGAGGGTTTCTAGGAACAAACCACAGTCTGCCTCAGGGATTGTGTCCAGCTCCGCCACTCGCCCATGGGGAGCAATCCTGCCCAGGAGCCTGTAGTCACCCGCAGGTGGCTCCTGGCAAGTCCTGACAGGATGGCGAGTGGGCTGGCGGCAGGAAGAGGGCTGCTCTCTGCTTGCTCCTGAGTCTCCTTGCTGTAATTTACTCAATCCATCGGGGGCTCCTTCGAGCCATTTTCTGGAAATGCCACATTTCAAGGATCTCCCTGTTAGAAAAGGTCAGAGAGTTCATGAGGGCCTTTCATGTTAAAGGAACTTGAAAGGAGAGGAGAGGAAATGTGTATTTTCGGCCTTAGCTATGATTAAGTGGGCTCAGGCCATGAGAACAGTCGGATGATTTACATGGCATTACATGAAGAGCCAATTAGCCTAACGACTTCCGAAAAATATCGCGCTCAAGAGCACCCATTTATTAGAGCCCTGGAATGTGCCAGGCCCTGTGCTGAGCTCTTTACAAGAAGACAGTGATTCACCCAACTTCATACTAGCATGAGGGAGAGGTAGGCCCCTTGACACCATTCCACCCATGAGGGGCTGAGGCTCTGAGAAGGCCAGTAATCTGCCCAGAGTCCCACAGGGTAGATTCTGGAGCTTTTTTCTCCAGCTGCAAAGCCTCAGGGGTCCTTTTACTCCAGCCTCTGAAGACCTCCAAGTTCGCCCGGCTCATTTGCATAACAATGAAGCCTCCTCACAGTCACCACCTGTGAAAAACCTTTGCCATAGAAAACTTGGATCTTCCCCACAGCTAGCCTGGTCCTTCAATTCCCTGGGAACTTTCAGGGGGAGTAGCCACCAAATGGCTTGGTAACTGAGCTGCATCATTCCAAGAGATCCCCTGGCCTCTGAGACAGGGTCCTGTGTAGTGGGTCCAGGATGACTATGAAGTTCTGATCCTCCTGCTTGTATCCTGCTAGGTGCTAGAACCACAGGCAGGAGCCACCACCCTCAGTTTATGTGGGATCAAACTCAAAGCTTCACATGTGCTAGGCAACCAAGCGACATCCCCAGCCCTCAAGTCCTCTTCATAGCCCCTCCATGAAGTAAGAATCATCCCCAAATCAGGATCCTCTATGAAGGATAGCTGGTTCCTCAGCATTTTGTTTGCCAGTGCAAATAAGAAGTCACTACTCAGCACTCTGGAGGCAGAGGCAGGCAGATCTCTGAATTTGAAGCTGGAGCAAGTTCCAGGACAGCCAGGTTACACAGAGAAACTGTCTTGAGTAAAAAAAAAAAAATTAAGAAGTTCCTCAAGGATCTCAGGAGTCTGACTGGGATATAAGTGTGGCAGTTTGGTGTGGGTTCTGGGATCTGACCACTAGGAGCTGGAAGCTCAGCTCAGCATTTTGAAGCTGTGACACCTTGGGTGACTCACACAACCTCTCTGAGCTTTGATTTCCTCATTAGTCCCCATGTTATAGGGTTTAGTAATGATTAAATGAGATGATGTGTGTGAAGCCCCTAAGAACGCTGGCACAGTGTAATCAGCTAGCATATGAGGTCATCTGTCAGGTAGTTGGAATCAGTTTAGTCTGGGCAAGGGGATCTGGTTGGGAGATACTGACTATTTATTTTTCAGGTAGAAGTTCATGACATAGCCCAGGCTGGGATAGATCTCCTAACCCTGGGACTTTACACTGTCCTCCACCCCCCCTCCCACAAAGTAATGCCACTGTGCTTGTGCTCCTGCTCACCATCCAGTGCGAGTGCACAGTAAGTCTCCTCTGTAAGCCTTTAGCCTGTGCTCCGTGTGGTTGTGGAGATGGAGACTCAGACCTTCCACCCCTGCCCTTCCCCTCCCCAAGCTACTAGTCTTCCTTCTTCCCTCCCCCTCACTGCTCCCTATGGGGTGAGGCTTGTGGCCAGGTCCCTCAGGGCAGTGGTTCCCAGGCTCAGGGGATCTCCCAGAGCTATAAAGTCATCCAAAGAAACTTGAGGGTGGGAGGGTAAGCAGATCAGGGAAAAGTATATTTTCTTTTGCCAAAAACAGGCATATAAAAAATTCCCTTTCCACTACCATTTGAGGATGGGCTACCTCTGCACCAATAAAGCAGAAGGGTATTGCCCGATAAAATGGCAATACTACGCTGGAAAAAAATTACTCTGGAGTGGGGAATATCACACCTCCCCCTCCCTGACTTTTCTTCATGGATAGAGAGAAATTCTATCCCCCAGTGGCCTGTTGGGACCTCATGGTCTGCTAACCATCATGGAAGCGACTTTGCCTAAATTGGAGTCGCCCATAGACACAGGAGGATCCGACATGCCTCGGTTTAGGATGATAGAAATTCCTGTGCAACTTTCTCAGAGAGGTGCTCACCCCAAAGCCAGGCAGAACAACATCGAAGCTGAGGTGGGGGAGACCCTGGGCCTTTACTCTCCTGTAGCTTTCTGTCGGAGCCCTTGCCCTGCCCCCAATCTAGAGAGGATGGGGTCAAAACCTACAGCAAGCTGGCACCTGTGGGAAGAAGACTCGAGAGGCGCCAAGGGCGGGGTCTACACCGCATCTCTATTGCCAAGCGGAGCAGTAATGGCCAAGTCCCCCAGCGCTGGGAAGGGGGGGATGGGCACCGTAGCCAGGAGCCGGAGGACCCAGGATCCCCGCTGGCAGGGCGCTGATAGGATCTGAGTGCTGAGAAGCAAGGCCCCGTCTCTTTGATCCTCGGCCAGGCAGGCTGGGCCTGGACCGGGAGGGGCGGTGCGGCTGTCTTCCGGCCGGCTTTGCGCCGCTGCCAGGGGTCCTGTGGGGCCCGGAGCCGGAGAGGCGGCCAGTGTCCTCCTCCACAAATTATCTTCTGTTCCAAACTACTCTCACAGGAGGTGGAAGGGTCCGCACTGACCCCAACACCGAAATATGCTTGGGGAGGAGGTGTGTGCGCCTTCAGCTTACTGCATCGCTATCCAAAGGGGCTAGTGTCTTGCAGAAGCAGTGGCCGGTTAAGGCCACGCGTGTCCTGGGTGCCAAGGAGATGCCACTGAAGACGCGAACCTAACTAGCGTCAGGTCAATGGGCTCCGGGATGCAACTTCCCAGACTGACCTAAAGAGCCCAAGACTGAATCCGTGGTCCACGTGGCCGCTCCAAGTCTCAGTTCCTGGACAGCAGGTTCTAGGTGTCGAACTCAGTTGGGAAAGTCTTAACGAGTTGAGGAGTGGCTGGAGAACCCGCGTGAGTAACCATGGTCCTTCCTGGCCCTCTGCGTCTTGGAGTCACCACACGTCATGTATTTGTGGTGTTCGAGTCGAACATGCAACAGGCGCTCAATAAATGTGAGGCGAGAATGCTTGTGCCTATGTAGGCGGTCGGTCTGGAATAAGGTCCCTAGTCGACGCAGGGATGGTGAAAGGCGCAGGTGTGAGTTTATGTGTGTGTGGGATCCTTAGGAAGCCTCCAGATCAGACACAAGATGATGTTCACACCAGGGTTCCAAGCTACCCACAGGTCCCACGGGCCTTAGGTACCTCATTCGTATCCGCTGCAGCTGGAGGACAAACTTGGGCACAAGCTGCCCTTTCCTGTAGGTAAGGAAGCGGAGTCCCAGTTTTAAGAGATGGATTCCATAGATGGGGTGGGGAAGAGCTCAAGGAGAGCGAGCCCTTTAAGACTATGCCCAGTGGGCGCGTCCGGGTCTCTCCAGGGAGGGTAGGGGCGGGGCCTGGAGCGTTAGCCACTCCCACTGCGGCCCCGCCCCGCCCCCGGCTCGCTGCCCGCGGCGCCTTTGATGTTCCGACCCGCCGGCTCCCGGAGCGGCTGTGCCCCGCGCCCTTGCCCCGCGCCCACTGGCCGCTCAGGCGGAGTCAGCGCGCGCTCCGCCCGCCGCGCTCCGGGCTCGGAGCTCCGCACCCTGGGCTCGCCGCCTCCCGGGCCGGCTCCGCGCCCCGCACCCGGCGCCCCGGCGGGCGCAGCGCACCATGCCGCAGCTGGACTCGGGCGGGGGCGGCGCGGGCGCAGGCGACGACCTCGGCGCGCCGGACGAGCTGCTGGCCTTCCAAGACGAAGGCGAGGAACAGGACGACAAGAGCCGCGATAGTGCCGCGGGCCCCGAGCGGGACCTGGCGGAGCTCAAGTCGTCGCTGGTGAATGAGTCCGAGGGCGCGGCCGCAGGCGCCGGGGTCCCGGGTCCCGGAGTCCGGGTGCATCGAGAGACCGAGGGAGCGCCCGAGGTGAGCCCGGCCCGCTCCTTCATGGAGGGCCTCGTCCGGGTTGGGACGGTGCGGACCCGCCCCCCCTCCGCGCGCGCCCGCGGCCCTCGTGGGTATCATCCCCGGAGCCCCTCGTGTCCCCTCCGCCTCTCACGGCCTCTCTGCTTCGTTCTGCAGGCCCTGGGACGGGAGCACGCTTCGCAGAGACTTTTCCCGGACAAACTTCCAGAGTCCCTAGAGGACGGTGAGTTCTGCGCTGCTCGGGAAGGCGCTAGAACCCCGGGGTGGGGGAGTGGGGGGCGGGTTTCCCAGGCGCCGCTTAGCTGGAGTCACTTCCGGTGCCCTGACCTTTATAGGAGTAAACAGACCCCCGCCATCTCTGCCTCCCCTCCAACCCAGGTGACTGACTAATCCTTTGCCTTGAGGAGCAAGCCTTGGCTAAGGTTCCCAGGCAGGAGTGGGGAGTCAAGTCCCGGCCGCTAAGAGTGGAGGTCTGGACTCAAGTCTTTCCAAAAAAACAGGCATTGTGGATATTCCCACCCGTTCGCAGGTCCCTGTTCTCTATCAAGTCAGGAACTTGAAGGAGACCCCTTGGCAGTTTCTCTCTGTCTCTCTCTGTCTCTTTTTCTCTCTGTCTGTGTCTCCCTCTCTCTCTCTCTCTCCCTCTCTCCCTCTCCCCCTCTCTCCCTCTCTTCCTCTCTCCCTCTCCTTCTCCCTCTCTCGATCAGACAGCCTTCAGCCCTTAGGAGCAGCTGACTGGGCTGGTGTCTGACCCAGCTGTGGTTTTTCCAGGCCTGAAGGCCCCGGAGTGTGCCAGCGGCATGTACAAAGAGACTGTCTACTCTGCCTTCAATCTGCTCATGCATTACCCACCGGCTTCTGGAGCAGGGCAGCACCCCCAGCCTCAACCCCCGCTGGTAAGTGACCCCAGCAGTCAGGCCATGTAATGGACTGGCTACCTCTTTGCCTGTGCAGGTGGGGCTTGGACGAAAAGGGACTTCAGCCCAGATGAGACTTGTAGATGCTCTTTACCAATTCACTCCCAGTGGAAGCTGACCCAAAAGGAGAACTCTGAAGAAATGCCTGGGCTCCCCTCTTTCTCGCCCACCCACTTCGTCTTCCCAGATTGCTCAAGCAGGTGTTCATGTTGGACGGTTCTGGGTTGGGGTGGGGGGCTTCTGAAAATGGTTTTGAGCTGAGTTCATGCCCTTCCCTAGCGTTACATGCATGCTCTAAGCAAGAACTCTGCGGATAGCGTTCTCCACAGAAGCAAGGGAGCTCTGGTCTGAGAAGAACCGGGTGGAAGACCTAATCTTTTCTGTTTCTGAGTTGTGTGGGAGCTATCTTGAGGTTCCATGGCGTCCTTCCTGGCAATGCATAAAAGCCCTTACTGGGGATCCTTGCCACACAGCTTGCGTTTTGAGCAGGTTGGCTTGGTCTCACATCAGGAGGGGTTTAATAAGTCCTACAAATCAGGGGTGTTGGTTAGAGGTCAGCTACGTGAATTAGTGTTAGGCTGTGTGACATGTTTGTGCTCATCGTGAGCCAGGCCTTTTGGCTCTTCATTGCAGGTAAAGTGTGAGGAGCTGGTTCTGAGCTGCGTAGCAGCGAAACCTCACTTTTGAAATTTTTCTACTAGGATTCCAGACTCTCCTCAGTTGGGGATGAGGGTGTACAGGAAGCATGGAGGTCATTGGGTGTAGCCCTAAGCCAAGGGCAGGTTGGTGCCCCAGACTAGGGGCTTGGGCAGGGTCCATGCAGGAGACTGAGGATGACTACAGGAATGGTGGTTCTGGAAGCAGCTTCCTCCTGAAGCTTGTGGGAGGTAAGAAGATAGATGCAGGCTATTCTCCAGATACAGGAGGGTAGTGTGGGGAGTTTGGCCATTTAGCAGAGGGAAACCTGGTAGAATCGAGAAATGGTCTCCCATTCTTCACCTTTAGGCTGTGTGTGTCAGCTGTGTGGCCTGTCTGCTCTTGGATGGCTTGGTACATGAGGTGCTACTCTTGTATGTGAGGAGGTGGCTGGGTCCTCACACTGCCTTAGAGGCTTGTGCCCTGTACAAGCAATGCTTAACAAAGCTAACCTTTATAAAATCTCCTAATGGGTGTAAAGCCATTGATCTGGGGGGCCAGCTGGCAAAACCTACAATTTTGAAATCACTAGCAAGCATTGTTTGGGCTGGGACTAGGCTCACTGTGGTAATCATGACTGGACAAGAGGCAGAGCCCCCCAGAACCTTCCTGGCACAGCAGGCTTTCAGAATTGCACAGCAGCACAGGGAGACGGCAGTGTGGTTTGGAGGTTTGTTCATAGATTGAACCAGAAATAGAAGATGCCCAGAGCTGCCAGAGGTGGGAGGTAGGGCTATTCAGTCTAAGGGTAAAAGGGATGGTACTCAGGGAGGTCTGAGAGTAGAAGGTAGTCTTCCACAGTCAGGACCAGTACCACTCACCTGGCTTAGGGCTGTGCAGATTTTGCTTTAGCATTCTCAAGCTGCCACAGATGGATAGCTATGTGTCACTGTTTCCCTGCCCTCTTTCTTGGCCAGTTCCTCACTACTGCCTTCTGGTAACACGGGAGTGGGAGGGTAGGCTCTGGTACTGACTTACTTGGCTGTGGCATCAGCTGCTGAGCAGGGCTAGAAACAGACAGAAGCAGGGGCTTGTGTCAGAGGGATTCTGGGTTAGGTATATGTGTGTGTGTGTGTGTGTGTGTGTATGTGTGTATATGTGTATGTATATGTGTGTGTGTGTGTATATATGTACACATATATATACATGTATATACATATGTATACATGTAGAAAGATTCTTTTATTTATTTGTGTGCATGTGTGTAATGTATATGAGAGCATGCACATTCAGAGGACAACTGAAGTCTGTTGTTTCCCCTTTGACATGGGTTCTGAGGATTGAACTCAGATCATCAGACTTGTGCAAGTGTTTTTAACTGCTAAGCCATCTTTCTGGCCCAAGAGAGTCTCTTTAAGCAAACCTGATAGAACACATAGCAAACAAAAGTTTAAAAAAAGAAAAGTAGCTTCTAACACATGTAGAACTGTGTGGGTGTTTCAAGTACAGTTTGGTTTTACAAAGCACACTTGGTCATCCCATGTTTTGGAAGTACATTTGTCACCTGACTCAAGGCTCGTGTGTGTGTGTGTGTGTGTGTGTGTGTGTGTGTGTGTGTGTGTATGTGTATTAGTGTTTTACTGGGAAAGATGCCCTCATTCTTCTAACAGGTAGGGAGCGTCTTGCAAGGGCCCTGGGGGCAGGGAGTCTTTTGCCAAAGCTGATCCTTTCCCACACTCCACTGTAGGAAGACACAATATGCCGCTCATGCTGGCATTGGAGGGCATAGAGGAGATCAGTAGTTATGCTGAGATGCCCAAGACCAATGAGTAGGCCTCCCTAGATACCAGGGAAAGCCTGTTCCAGGAACCTTCTCTGCCCATGTGTGAATGGGATGCCCACGCGGCTACCACGGAGACATCTAAACAGGCCAGCTTGAGCCTTGCCCAGAGCAAGGAACCAAATGCCTGACTCACTGCCAACTGCCATGGACACAGACTTTCACCCCCTTCCCAAGTAGCTGTTTTGGTGTTTGGTTTCTTTTACGCCTTCTCTGGGAATGGGAAATTGGTCAAAGTCAACTCCTCAACTGGTCTTGGGGCATCTCTTGTAGTGAGTGTAGTAGGCAACAGACCTGTACCCTAGGCTGATAGCCATGAACTTCTGGGGCATTTTGTTTTTATATTCATGCGTGTTTGTGCACTCATGCATGCTGCTGCATGTGCATGGGGTCAGAGAACAACTCGGGAGAAGTTGTTTTCCTCCTTACACCATTTGTGTCCCAGGGATCAAACTCAGGTGGCTGTGTCAGGCTTGGCAACAGACCACTGCTGCTTCTGTATCCTATTTCCTCTGATTTGAGACTCAGAGCAGAGTTGGGGTAGTTAACGAGGGGAGCTAGCGGATCTGCTAGGCTGGGCTCTGAGGTGAGTAAGGTGTCATTCCTTAGGGAAACTTAAGGCGAGTGGCTTGGTATGATGGTGCTGTCCGAAACAGGACAGAGGCAATATGAGTCTTCGGCCTCTTCTATGGGCTCTTGTTGGAGCCTATGACCTGGAAGGCTTCAGAGCCTTTTGCCATTTGGATGAATGGCAAAATGCAGGACAGATAGACAGGGAAGCTTAGTAGTTGCCAGGGGTAGCAGGTAGCTGAGAATAGAGGGGAGGGGGTGACTGCTAGTGGCTGTGGGGTTTCTTTTGGGGGTGATGAATATGTTGTAGAATGAGATAGAGGTGCATGGAGTTTTTTTGTTTTTGTTTTTGAGACAGAGTTTCTCTGTTGTAACTCTGGCTGTCCTGGAACTCATTCTGTAGACCAGGCTGGCCTTGAAACTCACATCCACCTGTCTCTGCCTCCCGAGAGCTGGGATCAAAGGCATGCACCACCACTGCTGGGCTTATTTTTTTCTAACATAGAGACTTTTGGCCACGGCAGAAACCACATCCCTGTCTCCAGTCCCCACAGCTCTCCTAGTACTTGTGCGTGTGCTCGTCCAGTGGGCCTGACAGATGCTCCGGTTTAGAGGGTGAGGGAGACACAGGACTCAGACTTGGGCTCCTGGCCATTGGGCTCCCTCTGTGTTCCCAGGTTGAGGTCCAGGCTGAAAGCCAGGCAGTGAACCCTTGAGGGAGCAGGAGTGAGGGTTTAAACAGAACTCCTGGGAGCCAAGGAGGGAAGTACTGTTGCTTTGTGGGTTTCCTGTCGAAGCTGGGTAAGGAGAGGCACCATCCAGCCTTCACAGAGGGTTTGCTGGGAGCCTTAGTGGTGGCTGGGTACCAGTCTAGGGCATAGTGAAGCTTGTTAGAGGAGAGCTTAGGTGGAGTATGGCACCAGGATACCACATGACCATAAGTAGGGTTGTCCTGGGAGGGTCCAGCTATTTTAGAAGGCTAGCTATGGGTGTGCTAGGCAGGCAGAGCTGGCCCCAGTATGCAGGGTGAGGGATTCCAGTGAGCAGTATTGTAAGCTGCTGGTATTCAACAGAGAAAGACAAAGAAGGACCCAGCATGCACTGGGGCCTCCCTCCAGACAGCTACAGGAATCAGGGATATGTCTCCAGATACATCCCAGACCTTCTTACTCTTTACTTTGTCATGCCACTTTGCCAGCATCCACACTGTTGCTGTCTTCCAGACGGCAGCAGATGCCTCCTCCAGGGTCATCTTCCTCCCTCTCCTTCCCCACCCCATACCTTAACTCACAGTCACATAGCAATGAAAAGAGTCCTTGGGAACCTAGGTCAGATCACATCTCTTGCCTCTTTGAACTGTCTAGAGCACTGGTTCTCAACCTTCCTAATGCTGTGACCTTTTAATATAGTTCCTCACGTTGAGGTGACCCCCAACCATAATATTTTCGTTGCTATAACCGTAGTTTTGCTACTGTTATGAATCGTAATACAAACATCTGGTATGCAGATGGTTTTAGGTGAGAGACCCTTATAAAAGGGCTGTTCAACCCTCAAGGGGTCGCCATCCATGGGTTGTGAACCACTGATCTAGGGCTTCTAACTGCTCTTGGAGGAAAGTCTAAGCCATCTACTGTAGCTTGAGTGCTGAGGCTCCCCGTCTTCCTCCTCCCCCTCATGGTAGTCAACTCCACGTCACTGTGGGGCTTACACTTAGACAATTCTTCCTTTACCTCAGACTCTGGCACTGTGCCCTCTGCTTGCCGTCCTCTTCCCCAGCTCTTCGTGTGGGTACTGCCTTCCCATTCCTCATTCAGGGCTTGTTTCAGATGTCTTCTCCAGGAGCCTCTGATCAGTCTTCCTCAGGGCCTTGGCTACCTTGTGCATCCTGAGCTCATCAGGTCAAGGCAGTATGCACTGCTGTCCTGGCACTTGTGCCTTTCTGTTGATGTCGACGTCTCCCTGGTTCCACATTTGGATAGTGGACTAGCAAGCACCCTTCTAAAAGTAGAGTGAGGATTGGCAACTTAGCCAGAGAGGTGCCAGGGCAGTTGGGGGCAGACATTGGCCATGGTTGATCTTGACTCTCTGGGCCAGGGGTGTCTCATGGGCCTTCACATGGCTTCCCATCTGGAGGGTTGTGCTTCCACTCTGGGCCAGAGATGTTTGGATATCTGAACCCTTCGAGTATAGGGCTAGGGCTGCCAGGCTCCTACCTGGCACCTGCCCTACCCCGAGGGTTCTTGGGCAGGATGTATTATTCCTGAAAGTCCTGTCTGTCCGTCGGTCATAACCCTCCACCACCACTGTCATAAAGCTTTAGTCCATACAAAGCCCTCATATAGAATGTGAGGAAATCAGGTTTTGTAAGGAAGAGATTTCCCGTGTCTGGCTGCTTAGCCATTTATAGACCTTTTCCCAGTACTGCACACAGAGCTCCTGGTTTGTAGGTCTCTCTGGAAGTGCAGGCCCCAGGTGGCGCCCATGTATCTGCTTCCTGTTCTTTATCTCAGTGTCCGTTTGGATGATTTTCCTAGAGTACAATATCCAGAGTAATTTGGGACCAGGAAGTAGTGCAGCCCCAGGTCACTCACTGCTGCTTTTGAGCCCATGACTTCACCAGCCTGCAGAAAGCCTGAGCGCCCCTGGACTGGCCACGTATTCTCTCTGTTGCTCTGCACTCAGTGGGTGGACCATGGGACTTGAAGTTCTCAGGAACTGCATTTCTTTGAAGCCTGGGAGAGCTGTGAAGGATCGGGGTAGTATTTGGACTGTACGGCTAGCTTCTTCTGTGTCCCCAAGCTAGAAATCTCTGAGGGTAGCTTGCACTTTACTGCTGTTCTGGATCTCAAAGCCTGCCCTGAAGACCCTAAGCGGCTCTAAGCAGGAGCTGGGCTTCCCGTTCTGTTCTGTGCAGGGCTGTTTCTGACTCCTCTGGAAGGGCAGGGAGAGCTAGCTCACCAGGGCAGAGAGACTGTCCCCAGGCTCAGAGGCCAACACGAAGCCCTGAGGGTTGGTTGCCAGGACTATTAGGACCCAGTGTTCTGCCCGAGCTCTGCCTTGCTCTGTGGTTGCTCTGAGCCATAGGTTTGGGTGCAGTCACAGGGGGGTGGGGGGGTTGTCTGTAGAGACCACAGCCCTCCCCTGAAAGCAGCAAGGTTGAGTTGAACTGTAAAGCATTCTAAGGGTACCAGTTTAAAATTAATTAACTGCTGAGGTTAGATTAGGTCACGGTGGGCCCAGAGGGGTGGGTAGCCACAGTCCCTTTGAGCCCCCTCAGGTTGGCTGCGGTCCCAAAGCCATAGAGTCACACCCCCTCACACCTTGTGACTGGTGTTTCCTGCTACTGTGTACATACAAGACTTTGATGCAGGAAACAGGTGTTCCATCAGGTCACAGGAGCATCACCATCCCCCAGCTGCACAGTGCTCAGGTTTGTGAGGAACACCTTCTGCCAGTGGGGACAGGGAAGCCAGGTGGGAAGCAACTTGCCTGGATGGTCCATCCTCTGCTACTGGACATGCCACTCCTCAGCTAGGTGGTCCTGGGAAAGTCACCTGCCACCCTCTGAAAGCAAGAATATGAGGGCTCTGCCCTCTTTGGGGAATGAGGCATCATATGTGAAGTCTAGTTGAGAGGAAGCTACACACTAGAGGCCTAGGAATGGCAGCTTGTGGTCTCCTAGACCTCAGATTGGGCTGGATCCCCCAGGCAGCCAGCATCCCCGAGAAGCACTGTTTGCAGCTCGTGCAGCCCTTGAGCTCAGCCAGGCCACAGCAGTGACTGCCAGAACCTTGGGTCCACACTCTATGTATTTTCGAGCCACATGGATGAGAGATCACCACTGCCCACCAGAACTCAGTCCTTGGTGAGGCAGAGAGCTGCTCCCCGAGAGTCCCCAACTCAGCTCTGAGGTTCTGCTCAGCAGGATAAAAGGCATAGGAGTGAAAGAGACTGGGGACTGCTGGTGAAGTTTCCTGAGAGCCTCTGTGGGGCAGAGTAGGAAGATGCCCTGGGTGGGGCACTGCGCAGAAGAGGAGAGAGGCCAAGATGGGCTTGTTTCCCATCACCTGGACAGATCCAACCCCAGGTCCTGGAGCAATGTGACATGAGGCTGGGGAAGTGCTGCCAGGAAGGGTCTGCCATGTAACCTTGGGGCCCAGGCCTCGCTGGTTCCAGAGCCTGGGAGGGGCAAGTGGGCACATGCAGCAGGTTGGCAGCCTTGGCCAGGGCAGGGCGGTGCCCACTACAGATGGTTTGGGTTGGACATGGCAGCAGAGGGCTGTGGCAGGAAGAGCTGGCAGCTGGGGCAGAGTGGACACTGGGAGTGTCGGGGTGATTGGAGGAATGTGAGCAGACCGTGGGAGGGATTAGCTCTGGACTAGGGAGACCTGAGGGTGTTGGCCAGTGGAAGGCCAGAGAGCTTCCAAGGTGAGCGCTGCTGTCATTGAGCCCATTAGTGATCTAGTCAAGGTGGAGGAGGACCTCTAATTAGGAGTTCATCTAGCAAGGCTCTGAGGTCCCAAGGACTTAAGGCAGTTCCTAGAACCTGGAACATTCTATGCTGCCTCCTTCAGACAGTTCGCAGCCACCCCTTAAACACTGACTCTAGTGGTTGCACCTTTAATCCCAGCACTCAGTAGGCAGAGGCAGGTGAATCGAAGTGAGTTCCATGCCAGCCTGGTCTATAGAATGAGTTCCAGGACACTCAGGACTAAATAGACCCTGTCTCAGACAACAATAAGACAAACAAAAACCCATAACAACAAACCACCTAAAAACAAAACAAAAACCAGACTCTCTAAAAAGATGGGTCTGGGCTGGAGATGTAGCTCAGTTGGTAAGTGCCTACCTATGCACAAAATCCTGGGGTTGAGCCCTGAGTTCAAGGCTAGCCTGGGCTATATGAGACCCTGTCTCAAAAAACAAACAAACATGGCTTGGGTAGTTGCCATCAGACTAGAAAGCTGTCTTCAGCTTGGGTGGGCTCATCTGTTTTACTATGGTTTGTTTGTTGTTGTTTATCTTGTTTTGTTTTTGTTTTTTCTCAGTAGTACCGGGATTAAAACAACCCCTCTACCACTGAGCTATATACTCAGCCATGCCTCTGCTCTCCTACCCACTTGGTTAACCTGGAACTGGCTACATGACCAGGCTGGCATGGAATTTGTAATGCTCTTCCTCCCTCTGCCACCTGTGTACCAGAGTTATGGTTGGGAACTACCATACCTGGCTTGTACTTTTTGTGATAAGGTCTCACTAAGTTTCCTAAACTGGCCTTGAACCTACTCTGTAGAACTTGTAGCTCTTGAGCTCCTTCTGTTTTGGCCTCCTGAGTAGTTGAGATTACAGACTTTGTGCCACCAAAGCTCAGTAAAGTTTGCACTTTTCAGAGGCTTTGTATCCATCTACTGCCACTGGTCCATTTGGTACACAGGTCTTCTCTTGGCGCAGGCAGTCAGGATGGAGAATGTCTGTCACTTGCTGGAGCCTTTGCCTCAGCAGAGCTGAGAAGGGTGTGAGCTAAGTTCTCTCCTGCCAATAGGTTGCCCTTGTGGCCTGTCCCACCCATGGAGACTGCCTCCCTGGACTGGACCCAGAATCTGCCTTAGAGCTAGAGCCAACCCAGTGACACAGCCTTCCCTCGAGGCCCTGAGTCTACAGCCAGAACTCCCTGAAGCTCAGAGGAAGCAGACACGCTGTCAAATAAATACACTTCCTCTTCAAACCCTCAGCCCCAATTAAAACAGCCATCTCCCCCTCTAAGGGCAGTGGAGCTGTCTGGGCTCCCCACTGTCTGCTTCCAGATGACGTGTGTATAGCAGAGACTCGGGGCCTGGGTGGGCAGGTCCACACCCCAGGGAACAATGGGTGTGAGCTTAGGATGTACATGGGTTAGTGCTGCCCAAAGCTCAATAAGTCTGAGTAGGCCTAGGGGCCAGTAATGGCAGATCACTTCCTTCAAGCTGGTTTTCCCGTGAAGGCAGGGGGTTGTGTGGCTTGCTGACATTTCTGGTTTCTCAGTGTCCTCTCCTCATGGGTGAGGAAATCCTGGCTCCAGCAGGATTCTTGAGGTTCAGATGGTTATGAGCTGGAAAGGCCTATTGATAGAGTAGGCCTCAGGTGGGATTTGCTGGCCATTGCAACGACCAGCCTCACCACTAGGTAGTAGGGGCCGTGGAGAGGGAAGGACAGGTGATGGGAACCCAGGATGGAGATGCTGACTAACTCTGACTTGTCTCTGGTGTCAGAAGCCCAGGCTCCTGGCTTGCTGTGCCACCATCTGAAACGCATTACTGATGCTTTGTAAACTCCCATCATTCAGCCACATGAAAGCCTCAGACCTAAAAATAGCTTCTCCCAGAGGACGCCCCGCACTGGTGGGGCTCAGCTGACCTCTGCACACAGCCCTCCTCCATGTCTCCTCCCTTGTCCAGGAGCCCTTGCCCAGGAGCCCTGAATGGCAGGGCTGCACATAACCACCTACCCAGCGTGGGCAGCCACAGCCTGAGGCTGCTGTATCTAGACGTGGCTCTTACTCTGCTGGCCAAGGCTTCAGGCCCGAGGCCTTACCTGGGGCAGACTGGAACAGGAAAGAGAGGCTGCTGGAGGGTGTGGCACAGACCTTTCCCTAGGCTTGTCCTTGCCTAGAATCCCATGGGAGACTCTATGAGCAGCAAGTGGGACCATTAAGGGCACCGAGGCCCAGCCTAACATAGACCTGGCCACTGTCAAGTGTAGGACAGGAGAGTCACTGGCTGAGATGGGTCTGTCTGATGGGTGGGGTGGAAGGCCAGCATCAGAAGAGCCTCTAGCTGCCTGCACTGACCCCTTGCCCTGCTTTCTGTGGGCTCCCTCTCCCTATGGTCTCTGTGACCAACTGCAAACCACTCTTTTCTCTAAAAATAAAACATGCTTATGGGATTGGGGAAAACTTTGTAGCTATCAAAGGAAATAATAGGGTGTTTAAGAAAATTACATTGCGTTTTAAATAACCAGCATGAAAGTCATTAAGTTTGAAGTTTCACTCAGATCAGATGGCTCTGTGGTTGCCTGGTGGCCAGGCAGGCAGAGGGTGGGTGGGCCTCTGATGCTCCAAGGCAGCCTGTGGAGAGCAGTGGGGTCTTTGCCAGGCGGGGCCGGACACTTGGGGTGTGCCGGTTGTGGCAGCCACCCCAGAGCATGATGGTTCAGCTTTGAAGCAGTGTGCAGCCCTGGGAGCTGCCTGGCTGTGGTGGGCAGCCCTGTGGGTGGGGTTGTAGGGAACAAAAGAAGTAGGGAAATCCAAGGCCAAAAGTTTGGTAGCTGTGTCAAGTGAAACATGCTGGGAATGGTAGCTGTGGTCAGAAAGGCTGGACAGGACAGAAGGTTCACCCTGCATCTGTTCCTTTAGTACTTGATTCTCAGTGTCCTGCTCAGGGGCTGATGCTCAGTAGGTGCTCAGAAAACAGATAGAACATCTCATGTGTCTAGATGTATCTTCCTTCATGCCAGAACTAAAAAAAATGTAGGTTCCATGTGTTTGCCTGGCATGCTGGAAGCACTTCATAGGTTCAATCCCTGGCACCACGTAAACTGGGTTTAGTGGTAGCACCTATCATCCTAGGCAGGAAGAGGAGACATTCAGGGTCATCCTCAACTACAGAGTGAGTTCTCGTTTTTTTTTTTTTTTGTTTTTTTTTAAATGGGTGGTTTAGGGAGGCTCATTTGCAAGAGAGTTGCTATAAAAGCAGGAAGACTAGAATTGGTGGGTAGTGGTATACATTTGCAACCCTAGTGCAGGGAGACAGGCACAGGCTAACCCTAGAGCTCTCTAGCCAGCCGCTGGCTTGGCACATATACATAAACACACACACACAAGCAGGTTTTATTTTTGCCATCATTCTGAAGGTGGGGAAACTGAGGCTCAGAGAGGTACTTAGTGGTCAGGATTTGGATGTGGCTAGTGTCCATACTCTTTGCTGCTTGTCTCCATTTGTACTGGAATGTGAGAGACGGGAATAGTGCAGGCTGTAGAGCTCTATGGTTCTCCTTTGGTCCCAAGAAGAGACTTGGGCTCTCACTGCCCCTCCTAGCTCTGGGCCTGGACCAGGCTGGCCCTCTCCTTGGACACCTGGCAAGGTCAGTCCTCCCAGGGTGAAGAGGGCTGAATTTTTTGGTTGGGAGATAAGACTCTAGGGCCCAACACCCCCACCACTAAGAAAATGTCACACAAAAACAGTTTGTAAATGATCTATAAATTTGAGCCTGGTTTGGTGTGTGGCAGAGGATGGTTAGAAATTGTCCGTTGTGGAGTTTTCCTTGCCAGCGTGGTCCTCACTTAGTCCAAAGCATGCTGCTAAACCTCTTGGATAAAGGTACCTCTTCTGTGCTGTCTAGGGTTGGGCTGAAGAGTTTCCTAGGCCCCGGGTCCTTGGGAATAACTGGGCTAAGGAGATGGAGAGTACCCAAAGCTTGGTATGACACCTGTGGACAAGCTTCTTGGGAGCCAGAGCCTCCTGCCAGTCTCATGGGGAGCATTTTGAGTACAGTATTTTTTAACTGTTCCCTGTGGTCACTGCAGGCCAGAGAGGAGCTCAGAAGTCTGGCCTGATGGTGCAGGCAGTCATCCAAAGGACACTGAAAGCCAGCAGTCCCAACTTGGCACAGAGCTTGCTTTCCTGAAAAGCCTTTGTCTAGGGACAGGGCTTGCTTTTGTTCTTTTTCTCCTTTTGATCTTCAGTACAAAAAGAATATTAGCAAATACAAATAAGAACTCACCTAGGCCTTGACACATTCCATTAATTCGTGGACATTTTATAGACAGGTAAGTGTAGACACCAAGAGACTTGCCCCTGTGAAAGTGTTGGAGGAGGGACTTGAATCCAACTCCTCTACAATGCCCTGTTGCTCCATAGGCAGCATGCATGGTATAGGCAGCTGGGTGTTTTTTGCTTCCTCCTGCATCTGCCTTCTCACTCATGGGAGTTTGGTGTTACCTGACCTGTGTAGGAACACTGATCCTACAGGTGTGTAGCAGTGCCTAGATAGTACGATTTTATAGGAACCCCTAACTCAGCCTCATCCCTGGCCTGTGGCAGTGGGAATAGACCAGCCCTGCCTCTACTTACACTAGGTGTAGAGGCGGGTTCTCTCTGCACCTTGTCTTGTGGTCTTGTGGGTAAATGGCTGGAACAAGTCTATTCAGAGCTCCTGGACCTTAACTAGAAGTAGCTTGGAGAGTCAGACCAGAATGAGCATCCTGGTGTGGCCTCCAGGCAAAACTGTCTTCCTGAGGTGTCCAGACAGTCCAATTGACTAACCCACCCAGATTTCTTTGTTAGGGAGCTGCCAATGTAAGTGCTGCCCGTGAGATCTGGCTGAGTAGTAAAGCTGCTGGCCAAGAGCCCAAGGGGCCAGACTCCGATCCAGACAGGTCACTGACTTGCAGCTCACTGGACTGCTCTTCACTTCACCATCCTCATCTGTAGAATCTTCATGCACAGCACAGTGGCTTACGTAAACTGGTAGGAGTCTGATACAAGGTGGAACCATGCAGAGTGCTGGGCCCTCAGCAGGCCATTATTGAACTGGCAGGGACCAGCTCTGAGTCTGTACCTTGCTTTGCTATTCTTTGCCCTCTATCTCTACAAAACCTCCAGCTTTGTCCCCCCAGGGCACAAAGCTTCTAAACTGCTTCAGTGCCTCCTGTTACTGAGCCCAGAGATGGTTGAGGTCATGTGTATAGTGGGCTTTGATACTGGATACTTAGGGAGAGTAGGGTGACTGCTCTCAGCATGCTCAGCCCAAAACTGCTTTTAGAATCCTCAGAGAGGTTGTCTGTAGTGTTAGCTAGCAGCTCAGCTGCAGCAGCTCCCGGAAGCTTATATTTTCCTCTAAAAACATCCTGTCCTGAGGGGCGTTCACCTCAAAGAGGTGGAAGGCAAACACAAGTAGACAAATGCATAGAAACCGCGAGAGGCCATGGGCAAGGCCACTTAGCTTGTGGGGCTCAGCATACTCTGATGGTGGCTCTGGGCTGGGCTGGGTGGAGGAACCTGTGGTTTGCCAAGGCTGTGTGCAGGGACTCTGGTCCTTACCTCCGTGAGGCAGGTCCGTTATCTGATGTAAGGGCCAGGAGGCTAGTGGACTAGCCACATGAACTTGGCAGGACTCTGCAACCATGGCAACAGCCTTGTTGCTGACAAGTGGATCTAAAGCCTCCTAGTCTAGGGTGTGGCCCAGCTGTTCCCTAGCCCTTCCAGTTCAGCTGGCCCTAAGGCCATAGCTCTGGTTTTGTGGTAGGCATCTGGCACAGGTGTTGGTAAAAAGCTTCCCTGGAGAGCACTGTGTCCTGAGTAGCAGGGCCTGTGGCTGGGCCAGATATGAAAGAAGCATAAGCTTTTCTAGCCTGTACCTCTCAGCTGGTCTGGAGTATGTCTGCAGAGCAGGGTCTGCAGAAACCTGTATGTCCAGGCTGGAAGGACTTCATTTGGAAAGTATAGAAAACTCGCATCCTGGGCAATTCTTGTCTTCACGTTGTCAGAAAAATAGGTGATCTCCATGTGTAGAGCAAGAGTCACCATCTAACACCAATGACACTTGTATGTTTAAGAGTTTGGCTAGCTGTTGAGTGGGATGCTTCCTAGTGCCTGAGCTTATGAGAAGTCAGAATTGGAGGGGACTTTTTCAGTGGTTACCACTGGATTGTTTAGGGGAGCTAAGCTGAAGCTGAACCCAGACTGCAGTGTTCTCCAAAACAGAGGCTTAGGGGTCTACCTACAGGTGTATCTTTTCTAGTTAGAGCAAAGACACCCTATGAGCTAGTGGAGGTCTGATTTTGACTTCTGGTCACTCTTTTATTCCCAGAGTACCTCAGGTGAGTAGAGGTGTAGAAAGGAGGAAAGCAAGGGGCTCAGATGCCAGACTATCCCCTGACCCTAAAGTAGCCCCAGCTCCTGTGTGCTGCTGTGACACTACATCCAGCCTTAGGCTTCCTCGGTGCTGCAGGTCTTCTTTTTGAGCTTGGGCTCATCTGTATCTGCTTGTAGAGAACCAGCCTGGATACCAGTTTTAGTTCAATGACAAAAATTAAAGCCATACTTCTAGAACACAGGGAGAGAAGGCAGGTAAGGACACAGCAGGGAACCAGCCACATATGGAGGGCTGAAAAGGCCTCCCAGAGACAGGAGATGATCATTTCAGTCTTCAGTGGCTGGTGCAAAGAATGAGAAAAGGAAAGTTCAGAGGGGTGTGACTGTGGCATTCTTGATGACTCTTGAGAGTCCTTGAAGGGGTCCAGCAGGCTGTGTGCTGTAGATGGCATCTTCTCCTCACGGAGCCTAGCTTCAGCGCCTGCTTCAGATGGGTTGCTTCATTCCTTTATACTACTCACTTCCACTACCGTGGGCTTGGCAAATAGAACGAGCCACCGAAGTGGTAGCCCACCTGTCTAGCATCTGCCCTGGAGCACAGAGCCTAAAAAGTCAATCTGCCTCTGCTTCCACAGATGTTCTGTAGGGGCCACTTCCCAGCTCTGTAGTAGAAACTAGAGATAGCCTCTTGCCCCGAGGGACCTGAAGTTCTAGCCACAATGGCAAGTGTGGGTGGGATGTGTAGAAATTTGGGGCACCAAGAAGTCTCCAGGCCTTTGTTCCAGGTCTTCAGGGATGAGAGCCTGGAGATGTAGGTGACTAGCTCTCTAGATGTTCAGGCAGTTGCTTGCCAAGCTGGCAGACCCTGTCCATGTCAGAGGTGAGCTAGGTCTGTGGAAGAGCCAGCATGGTAAGGAGCAGAAGTATGGAGTCATGGGGTGAGAAGAGGCATTTGGATGGAGAGCTGGATGTCTAGGTGGGACAGAAGTATGCCAGGGGTGGGCAGGAAGATAGGGCTAGGGCTCCAGGGGTGTACACCAGCTTTCACTGTCAGGTAGGCTTCTGTCAGGGGAGCACCGGCTCACCAAAGTGTAAGCTAGCCCAGCTGAAGGGAGAGACTGGTATAGCCTCTGCACTACAACCTCCTTTTACTATCCATACTAATCACAGGTCTTTACACTGTAGCAGTTAGCAGCTGAGCTCTGTCTGTGACCTTATGCTTGTTTCCTTACCTACTAGTGGTGATAGTTACTTCAAATGGTAGGTCTGTTCGAGGAGGGGTGTCTGGTGCTCAGAACTGTGTGTGTCCCGTGATAAACACTCAGTCATTAGCAGATGCTGTTCTCAGTCTCAGACATTCTTTGGCCTGGCATATACTAGGAGCTCAGGGACAACTTCCTGATACTTGTGTTTATGGGTCCTGGATTTTCAGGGGCACTTCTTTTGGCTCAGACCTTGCCACAGAGTTTTCTTTAGAGGACCTGTTCTTCCACCCCCATCAGGCTTGAGGCCAGAGGAAACAGCAACTTTCTTCTCTGGGAAAGTGTTGTGGGGCTCAAGCACTTGGGGGTTTTTAGAGTCAACCGTCAGAGGCGAGGGAGTTTCTCTGCTAGCGGTGACAGGGGCTCTCAGCAAGCTCACAGTCTTGCGAACAGACCGCTGCGGTCTGCAGGGAAAATGCCGACTGTGTTTATTTTACCTGAACCTGCAGGAAGTGGGGGCCAGGGGCAGCCTAGCTAGGCCCAAAGCTCAAGTTTGGAGCAGAGACCTGCTCAGGGGTCCCCCTATTTCTTCTTCAAGCTGCCTTGCCCTGAGGAGAGGAGGTGGGCTAGGGTACTGGAGTTGGGGAAGGGCCACCTCTGTTGGGAGGGAGCTGGTTACCAGGTAGCCAATAGGCTAGAAAAGTTCTGGCAGGAATAAGTGAGGTAGCTATAGGCACCCCTGAGGCCTGAGTCTTAGACCTGTCTTGTAATGCCACAGGCTGGTGGGAACAGCTGCCAGAACTCAGAAGGCAAGGAGTGGGTATGGGGGAAAAGTACTGAGTGGAGTTGAGTCCCAGACTCATGCTTGTATGTTTATATCCCACTATGCTCTGAGCACTCTCTAGTTCTTACCTTTAGTAAGGAGATGAGGGACTGTGCTGTTGAGGTGCTCAGTACCTGGTGGGAACAGTCACCCTCAGGCAGAAGACGAGGTAGAGCTCAAGTTTCTGGGCTTGCCATGCACATGCCAAGCCCTAGGCCACCCCACCCTGTTGTCTGGGAAGTCTGGCGCGCTGAGACAGCCTTGTGCTGAAGCCCTGGAGCGGGACGTTCTACTGGCTGAAGGGGGTAGGGAGCCTTGTGCCAGACAGTTCCCCCGGGCTAGGACTACCAAGCATGGAAGGGGCTGAGGAGTGGGGTGAAAAGGCAGACTTCACAAACGTGGGAAGGACTGACCAAGCCCTCAGTGCCCGCCCTGGAGCACTGGCTTCTCAAGGCCTCTAGCTGCTGGTGGGTTCTTTGCCCCACCCTGCCCACTCAGTATTTCTGTGGTTTGGCTGCAGATTTCTACTTAATGAGGTTTTCCCTAAATACTAGGAAACACTAGTAGATAGAATAGGCTCACTATCCCCAAGACCCCCAATCCTGACATACACACACAGAGCAAAGCAGGAGTTGTAGGCTGAGCTGGATAAGCTCAGCCCGAGCTGCACAGCAACCTGAGGCTCATGAAACAAAATTTGGCCTTAGGCAGTGAATGATGTGGTGCCTTCTGCCAGGCTTTGATACTCCTGAAGGAGTGGAGCGTACCATGAGTTGCCACGAGGCTGCTGTCTGTCTGGCACTGTCTTGGAGTCTATGAGGATAAAAAAGGTCTTAAAGATTGTCAAAAAGCCAGGCGGTGGTGGCACATGCTTTTAATCCCAGTACTTGGGAGGCAAAGATAAATGGATCTCTTTGAGTTCAAGGCTAGCCTGATCTATACAGCAAGTTCCAGGACAACTAGATCTACACAGGGACAGCCTGTCTCAAAAAAAAAAAAAAAAAAAATTAAAAAAATTAAAAAAAAATAAAGATTGTCAGGAAGCTCTTTCTATTGTACAGGGCCTCAGCACTTGCTCCTGGAAACTAGGACAAAGCAAGATTTTTTTTTATGACTGATAAGGAAGTGGGCAGGACTGATATTCTCATTCCTATTTATAAGAATCCTGGCTCAGGATCCTAGAGTAACAGGACCAGGAAACAGTAAGCCTAGAGCCTCCAAATTCATTCACATCATGGTATACCTCAAAAATTAACCCTGGGTAAAGATGCTGTGGGATTCCTGGGCGCTGTAAGCAGCATATGGAAGGCACTGTCATTAGGGAGCTGGGGATGGTAAGAGAGTTATTACCAGGTAAAGAGACAGACAGGGAGGCTTTAGGCAGAATGAGATGGTCTCTGTGTTTGCTGGAGTCTGGCAAAGGGGCAGAGAATCAGTGGTCCAGGTATGATGTGATGTGATGGCTAAGACTGGTTGGGAAGTAGACAGGAAGTGGTTAGAGTCTAGATTTTTGAAGGTGGAACATTAGAATCTGCTGAGAAATTGAACATGGGAATGAGTGTCAAGAATGACTACAAGGTTGTCTGGTCTGGGTGGCTCCTCAGTTAATGGAAGGATGGAGCTGCCAGTAACTGAAGAAGTCCACAGCATACAGGCAGAGTCAAAGGTTATGAGATTTGAGAGTTGAGGATGTAGCTCAGTAGTAGAGCACTTGCATGAGTGTAGAGTTTGGGGATATTTTAGACCTAGAGTTGAGTAGGCATTTGGAGAACAGAATTCCTAGCAATAAGGCTTGGAATCAAATGTGGAGTCAGTTAGGCATTGTATCATACATCTTTAATCCCAGCACTTAATAGGCAGAGGCTGGCAGATCTCTGTTAGAGGCTAACCTGATCTCACAGCTCCCCAGCTCACTCCTCTCCTCCGTTAGTGGACACACTATGTAGCTGTAGCTGGCTTGTAACTGTATAGACCAGGAACTATGTAGACCAGGCTGGTCTTAAACTCAGAGATCCACTTGCCTCTGCCTCCTGAAATCTGGGATTAAAGGGGTGCACCAACATGCCCTGCTTCAGACATGCACTGTTATTTGTCTAAGACAGAGGGAAACCTGGGTAGCTCAGGACTTGAAAAGGTTCAGCTTATTTCTGGAGGCAAGAATGCAGGGTAAGATGGCAGACTTTTGACTGGAGATCTACTAGATGCCTCATGCCTGGCTTTCCCTGTCTTTACCTAGAGCCAAAGTAGCCAAGTAATGAGCAGGGGACCTGTGCTAGGCTTCATTCACTTCCAGGAGAGGATACCGGCAATCCAAAGATTGTTCCGCTGACATACCCACATTGGACTTTACCTGCTTTATGCCAGGCATTTTTTCTATTGTCTTGCTCCAAGTTGTCTCATTTCTTCATTTTGTGTTACAGCGAGCAGTCACTTCCATGTGCTCTCAGCCAGCAGCATTCCCACAGACAAGTTAGTCTGGGTAGAAATTAGCCTCAGTTGTAGAGATCCCCCTAGAGTTCTGGCCTGCAAAGGGCATGTACTGAAGACCCTAGGCCTGACAGCAATTCCCTGTGGCTAGACCATGTGCTCACCTCAGCCTGGAGTCATCTTTCAACAGACTGAAAAGTAAGAGTCCTGCAATGCTAAGAACCAGAAGAATGGTCTGGACAGGCTGTCCCTGGAGGGAACCAGGTACCACCTGACCTCACCCAGGTTAGGGGCTGAAAGGGTTTCTGTCCTGTGCAAACAACACATGCAGCTAAAAACAGGTGGGATAGTTGGGAAGCTGTAGGAGGAAAAGGATGCAGACAGCCATTGGACTTCATAGAATCAGAGGGATTTATGGGACCAGAAGGAGGAAGAGGAAGGACTTCCTGACAGAGAACATTGAGTGTCCCAGAAACCTGGGGCTCACTAGAAGGTGAGACTGCATAGGCAGTCTCCAGGATCAGAAGACAGAAAAACAGTGCTACAGGTAGAGTGCCCTCTTCCCAGAAGCTTGTGGCTTTGACTTTTAGGCTGACCACAAAGCTCACTGAAGTTCTGCGTGCACACACACACCCCCACCCCCAATAATCTGTGCTCACCAGCCTCCTGGTCATTTTACAGCATAACAAGGCCAGCCAGCCCCCACATGGCGTCCCCCAACTTTCTCCACTCTATGAACATTTCAGCAGCCCACATCCCACACCTGCACCTGCGGACATCAGCCAGAAGCAAGGTATGGACTGGGGATGGGAGAAGCCCATTGACGTGGGAACTTGTGGCCCGAGTTCCTGGCTTCTGAGGCCACATAGGCTGGCCTACATTTTATAACAGAAGCTGGGACTTTGCAAACCCAGAGCATCCCCCCTCCCCCAAAAAAAAAAAAAAGCCAGAAAGGTGCCAGGTGTGGTGGTATGACCTATAATCCAAGTAGTTTGGAAGGTAGAAGCAGGATTGAAAGTTCAAGGCCAGCTTGGGCTATTCAGTGAGGTCCAGATAAGCCTGGGCTACAAACAAGATCCTACCTTAGAGGGGTTTAAAAAACAAGTCAGAAAGGGACTAAGAGCCTGAAGACACCAGAGGGCTCACAGAGGTGGCACCAGATCAGAATACGAGGCTTCTGGCTCCCCAGTGCCAGTCTGAGAGCAGCATCCATGCATTACTGCAACTGTAAAACTCATGGCCTTTTTCTCCCCCAATGAGAAATGGAAAGTGGTGGTTGTGATAGCTGATTCACCTCAGCCTCAGCCAAAGTCATTCTGAAATCCACTATTGTCAGCTGCGGGAAGCCTGCTGACTCAACCCTGGGGTGCTGGGTAGAGGCCTGGCTCTTCAGGTTCCTCTAGAGTAGGGGGCTGCCTTCTAACCAAAGAGCCAGGCCAGAGTCCTAAGCAAAGGCTCTAAAGGCAAGGCAGTAGGGCACCAGGAATTGATGAGGTCTGGTCCCTCATTCCTGAATGACTCCAAGCCCTGTTTCCGTCCAGTGTCCTAAAGCAAGTCACTCAGCACCTCAGGTCCTTGGTTCCCTTTGTCAGAAGGCCATTGTTATTACCTTAGGACAGTTCTAAACAAACCAGCTGATATCTGGGTCTCTAGCAAAAAGTAAGTGGTAGAAAGCTCCAAGGTACAGTAACTACTGAAAACGTCCCAACTTCCCAAGTCAGATGGCCTGCTTACTTGGCCCTTTTCCACTACAGGAGTTCACAGGCAGCTGCAGACCCCTGATCTCTCTGGATTTTACTCTTTGACCTCAGGCAGCATGGGACAGCTCCCTCACACTGTGAGCTGGTAAGTGTGGGCCCAGAACAAAAAAAGGAACTCACCCGGTGCTGCCAGCTCTGTAGCCACCGGCTTTAGTCTAACCTGTCTCTGAGCAATCCTTGTGATTGTGAGCATTCCCCAGGTAGCTTGATGTAAGTCTTCTGGGGAGGTAGGAAAGCTGACTACTGGTCTCAATCCTATTGCAACTAAACTCTCCAGAAGGTGAAGAAGAAAAGTTGGACCTGAACAAGGTGGTGGTATAAACAGCCACTAGAGGAGAGGCTACTGCCTCTCAGCTGGACGATAAGCAGGCAGGTAACTAGTGGCCTCAGTGTCTGCTGCTGGTCTGTCCTATCCTTAGTGGAGCTGTATGAAGAACAGGGTCCTTTCTGGTCTCTGCTTGCTTGAGCCATACTCCTGACCAGCTTACTGGGAGGATCTACTAAGGCTGGACCAGGTCCATCTGTGAGCCAGTCTGTTCTCAGCTGACACTGGGTCTTAACAGGCCACATGGCCAACCAACCTTTTACTCATTAACCACAGTGTGACCTGATCAGGTCTCTCAACAAGCAGCAGGAAAGGCTGTCGGTTCCCAAGAAGGCAGTGAAAGCCAGACCTTCAGCCTGGACCTACCTGCCCTGTTCCATTTGCCCTTTATCCGTGATCAGCACACTCACTCCTCTATTTCCAGACTTTTTGGACAAAGTTCCATTCTGAATACAAGTCAGCCTACCCCACGATTACTCCCAGGACCAAGGTAGGATTCAGTGCTTAGCCTGATGATGTCAGGCCAGTTCTCTGAACAGGCAACTCTAGATAGCCTCCTAAGTCCCTGAGGCCTGAAGCTCCAAAGATCAGGAAATCTGAGCTTTGAGAGGATATTTGCCCACTGATCCAGAGACGGGTGTAGGCCCAGGGAGAGGATGTTCTTATGTTCTTAGCTGTTACCAGGTAAGACATGGGGCATTTCCACCCTCTGCACTGAGCTGTGTGTGTGCTAGGAATGAACCTGGGGTGCCAGAGGAACACTGCTGGAGCTGACTGTGACCTTAGGTCTCTGCCCTTTCAGAACAAAGTCTGCCTAGTAGACAGGCAAGAAGCCAGCAGTTATGGGCATTGTTAACACTGTGTTGACTTGGGGATATAGGAGCCCAGAGAGGCACCTCATTCACCTTGGGACCCCTGAGTTGAAGCAAGGGCTGAATAGATGGCTCAGCAGTTAAAAGCACTGGCTGGCTGCTCTTCCAGAGGACCCAGGTTTGGTTCCTAGCACCCACATGGTGGATCCAAGGGATCTAATCCCTTCTTTGGATCTCCTAGAACACCAAGCATATATGTGGTGCACAGACATACATGCAAGCTAAACAATCAGACATGTTAAAAAAGAAAAGTCAATCAATAAAAACTTTTTGTTAAGTTGAAGGAGGCATATTGTGACAGAAAAGTAAACCAGGCAGTGTGCAGATATTAGCTTCCAGGAAGTAGCCATTTCTAACTTTTAAACACCAATGAAGGCTGGCAGATTCATGCAGCACTATATTAGTCCCACCTCACAAGGTACAGAAGTCCTTCCCGATGTCTGGCTAGCAGTCAGACGGCTAACAGCTGTCTCTCCCAACCACAGGCCCAGCCCTCCTCTCTACCCCCTGTCCCCTTCCTGCGGATATAGACAGCACTTCCCTGCCCCCACTGCAGCCCCTGGCGCCCCCTATCCCAGGTGAGTCCCCTGTCCCTGCAGCCAGGCTCCTGCTTCTTGTGGCCCAGGCTTCAGTGCCCACGCAGGGCTATGTTCAGGCCAGTGCTTACCCTGTGTTGTCTGTCCATCTGTCTGTCCTTGGAGTCCTATGCTGCTCTGTGCCTAAGGATACAACTAGAAGTTTCGGCCCAAACCACACTGGACAGAACATCCCAGAGCAGCCAGGACTCCAATGCATATGTGGTTAACTCAGCTCTATTGATCACCCCTGCTGGGGCATCTTTTGAGCTTTGCACAAGCCAAGGCAGTATCTTTTAGTCCCTAGCCTCTGTCCTCTAGAGGCTGCCTGTTCAGGATACTTACACCTGTGTAAGCAGCAAAGGGCAGAGTAGTCTCCACACAACAGTAGGTAAGAGAGGTGGTGGTAAGGTGAGTGTACATATGTCCCTCCCCTTCATTTAGTGACAGACCTAGTGCTATGCATGCCATGGCAAGGCATTCAGCAGCTTAGGGTAGGAAGTAGAGATACAGTACCAACAGCTGAATGGGCTGGTGGGCTGAAGACAAGCCCCAAGGAGAGCCCAAACAGGCAAAATGGATCTGGGAGGTTTATGAGAAAGCAATTTCTGAGATAGAAAGAAGCTAGAGCTGACTGGGGAATGACAGGGAATAGCGAGAATGGGACCAGAGATGTAGTATGGGTTCTGTAGCAGGGAAACATGAACTGGAGTGGACTAGAAGCAGTCTTTTAAAATATCAGAGGCAGGCAGATCTCTGAGTTCGAGGCCAGCCTGGTCTACAGAGCAAGCTCTAGGGCTCCACAGAGAAACCCTGTCTGGAAAAAAACAAAAGCAAACAAAAGAAGTCTGTTGTGTGGAGAGGAACCTGGAGGAGTAAAGTGAGAGAGCAAAAAGGCTCACAGGTAGTCACAGGCTCCTGAGCTTGTTGACAGAAGCAGGATTAATAACCACCCAAATAGCATATAGGTAGGTCTTTTGCAGTGTCTGTGCATACATATTTGTGTACCTGTGTCCAGGCTAGTGGGCATAAGGTATGTCATTTGTGTCCTCTGTGCAGACACCTCCATATGTGTTCAAAGTCTAGCACAAATTTTCTGGTTTAGTGTTACCTCTCCTCCTGCTTCCAGGTTTACCCACCCATCCTTGATGCTGGGATCTGGTGTACCTGGACACCCAGCAGCCATCCCTCACCCAGCCATTGTGCCATCCTCAGGGAAGCAGGAGCTGCAGCCATATGACCGAAGCCTGTGAGTTAAACACAGGTTGGGAGGAAGGGAAAAGGTGTGAGCCAGGCGGGTGAGCAGAGTAGTTTGGTCAGCCAGGACATACATGCCTCCCACCATGTCCAAGTCTGTCTTCCTAGCATCTCAAAGAACTGCCTGGAAGGCCCTGCCAAGCTGGTCTCTGGCTATGGCAATGACCATTGTTGTGCTTTGTAATCTTCAAAAGCAAGAGTGGGTGGGGAAGGAGAAGGTATAAAAATTTTGAGCGAAGAAGGGGACGAGTCTGTGCTTTTCTCACTTGGCTACAGTATTCTTGAAAGTTACTTCACTCTGCTCACTCACGTTGGACAATTAGAATATACTCCTTACAAACCACTACATAATGATGACAATAGGTAATGGTTAAATGGTCACTGCTGGGAAGGAGGGGGGGGCTTTCCAAATAATGTAATCTGGTTGTGCACCCCAGGAAAACACAGGCAGAACCCAAGGCAGAGAAGGAGGCTAAGAAGCCAACCATCAAAAAACCCCTCAATGCCTTCATGCTTTACATGAAGGAGATGAGAGCCAAGGTCATTGCAGAGTGCACACTTAAGGAGAGCGCTGCCATCAACCAGATCCTGGGTCGCAGGGTGAGGCCATGGGCAAGTGGGCTGGCAAGAATTATCCCCAATCCCTTTCAGCCTGGTACAGTTTCCTAACTCCTGATGAATCCCATACACCCTGCTTCCCTGTTTCAGTGGCATGCACTATCTCGAGAAGAGCAGGCCAAGTACTATGAACTGGCCCGCAAGGAAAGGCAGCTGCACATGCAGCTATACCCAGGCTGGTCAGCGCGGGACAACTACGTGAGTGACTAGCAATATACCAAAGGGGTGGGTGGAGGAGCCTTTGAGATATACCGAAGATCACAACTTCAACATGGGGAAGGAATTTCTGTCTTGACAGTACAAGCAAAGTAACAAATAGAGAGCCCAAGACCTCCTTGGACTAATTCAGAAGAAAGCTTAAGCAGCTTCCCTTAAAAACAGTTCTTCACTCCAGAATGCATTAATTCACTTACAGAACTGTTGCCAAGTTTTTGGTTTGGCCATGTGAAAAGAGGAAGGAAGGGGCCTGGAAATCCCTCCCTATACTCAAGTGGAAGGTCATATTGGGAGAGGGACCCCTAAATGTACCCTATCTACAGTAGCCTTGCAAGAACTACTGTTGAGAAAGAGAAGCCCCAAAGTAGAAGCCTATTGACCTGGAATCCCAGGGGCAATAGAACCAACCATCTCTTTGTTCCTGCAGGGAAAGAAGAAGAGGCGGTCAAGGGAAAAGCATCAAGAATCCACCACAGGTGAGTAGTAATAGAGGTTCCTCTCCAAGTTCCCCTTTCAAGAGCAGCCCTGCTCTGGCCAGAGGGTGGGGTGGAACACCACAGCCAGGAACCTTCAGGGCCTGAGCCCTCTGGAAACAAATCTGCATTTCATAAGTCTCATTCCATGCAAGTAACAGCTTAACTGTATCCTAGGAAGATCAGCAGAAGCCAACTCTATAGCACATGATATACCTCTATGCCACTTTGCCATCCCTTCTCACAGCTAGGTTCCACCAGAGAAGCTAATGAGGAACTGATCATCTGGTTCCATATCTAAACCAAAAAATGTCAGCCAGAACCTGAAAGCTAATAGTCATCACACAGCCTGCTGACAGGTACCTGGTGATGGATTTCTCTACCACTAGTTCCCATTTTCCTGGCAGTGCATGGTGCTGCAGAGTCCAGAGAACCCATCCTGCTATAGGCCTCATTCCTGTCCCCAACTCTTGATGATTTAAATGACAATCCATGACATTCTCAGCCTTGTTGCCCCAACACAGGAAAGCTGGAGGCTAGAACTGGGACAGGAGACCATCCTCTAGCCCTTTCTCTAAGGATAGGAATGGGGTCCTTCTTTTATCTGTGAGTAACATTAGGTATAATTATCCTGCACCTTTAGCCTTATATGTGGGCCAGAGAGAAAGATGGGGCATTGAAAAGAATGAAGAAAAACTGCATAAAGCATGCAGGTAGTTGAGAGAAGGGAACAGACAGCCCCAAGAGAGAAAATGGTGAAGCCCTGAAGGCCTGCTATGCAACTGTAGAGCCTCCATGCTAGGATGATCAGCCAAGGGGGGAGAGCATGAGGATCCCCTCCACACTTCATCCTTCCCACTGACTCTTTTGCCCAACTGGGTAACTGCCTTTTCTTACACTTTGCTCTGGGTCCTAAGGCTTCCCCCTGGGGCTGTCTATGCCATGGAGAGGTCCAATTCTGCCTGTGGGGGCTATGGGGTATCTGTAACTGGCTAACACTGATGTTACCTCTTCTTTCTGGGCCCCGTTCTGCCCTGCTGCCTGCCTGCTCGCCCTCTGCCCTGTTCTGCCCCTCTGGCATGGCTGTGAGCAGACCCTGGCTCGCCTAAGAAATGTCGTGCTCGCTTTGGCCTCAACCAGCAGACGGATTGGTGTGGTCCGTGCAGGTGGGTTTGTCCCCACCATCATTCTCCCTTTGCTTCAAGCTGCTTCCCTTATTGCACATGTTCTTCTGGGTCTGCAGCCCCTCCTTTGGTCCCTCAGTCCCCTAGCAAGAAGGGAATCCACACTTCCTAAGAATACTAATGAACACTGAACACAACATATAGAGAGGCTTCTGGTCTAGGTGGGACAAGTAGGGACAGTGTTTTAGAAAGGAAGGCAGATGGCTCTGGTGCCAGCCAGTTATATCAGGAAACAAATCTGTCACACATTTAGGTGGCTTGAGCCCCTACTTCTAGCGTCAAAGTGATTAATGTCCACAAACGCCTTCATTTCTCTAAAATGGAATTCTCTGCTTACAAGGTGGCATTATCAGAGACTTAAAGAAATAGTTTGATTGCCAGTTAGCTATGTGACTTGCCATCTTGTACTTGTTAACACCAAAAAAAGGTAGAGAGGCTAGGGAGCAAGAAGCATCCAAGGCCAAAGAGGAAAGAATGGTGTGTGTGTCTGGTGTGCTCACATTAGGAAATATAGACCGTGGCTGGGGATGGGTGTACACCTGTATCCCCAGCACTGAGGCAGACCAACCAGCACTATATTGGGAGACCCTGTCTAAAACAAAACAAGACAAAACTGCCCCAGAGTGCTAGAGTGGTATTAGGCAACAGTCACTGTGCATTTCTTCTTTCACTGGTTTAGTTGTGAGAACCGAGATTGCTCACAGGCACTGCAGTCCCTTGCCTATCTAATCTGTACAAATACAGTACATGGAACAGAAGTTCAAAGACCCAAACTAAGAAATGATGCCTCTTAAAAAGAGGAGGCAGTCCACAGGTTCCTTTTGCCACCTTGTGGCTGTTCTGAGTAACTGCACTTGTCCTCAGTCTGAGCCAAGTGGGGCTGAAGGAATAGGCATAGTTTCCCTGGCCATGGGGAGAGGGGACAAAGTGGTTAGCCAGGCCTGCTCAAGGACAGCCATTTTCTGGTTGTGGTATATGACTGTGGATTCACCCTCTGTTTACAGATAATTCTCTTCACTATTCCTAGGAGGAAAAAGAAATGCATTCGGTACTTACCCGGAAAAGGCCGCTGCCCCAGCCCCGTTCCTTCCGATGACAGTGCTCTAGGCTGTCCCTGGTCCCCAGCTCCCCAAGACTCACCCTCCTATCTTCTGCTGCCCCCCTTCCCCACAGAACTGCTTACTAGCCCAGTGGAGCCACCACCAACATTCTCAAGTCCCTCTGCAGCTCTAACTCTTCCAGGCCCTGAGTCCCCAAAGACCCCCCACAGCACCCTCCAGAATACACAAGCACAGCAACAAGAATCTCAGAGACAGGCAGCCTAGCATGCATAAGATTCCTGGCTTGTTCCAGGAGCCCAACCCAAACTCAAGAAGAGTCAACAAGACGGCCAGATCACATGGACCACCTAAAGGCCCTCTTTTAAGAGTCCAGGTGCTGAAGATTTCAAAGGCTGCACAACTCCCTGAATCCAAGGCCACCAATTCAAGTGATGGAGATCAGATCTATGTAGCTGTATTATCTCTGTAAGAACATCCTGGTGCCTATGGCAGTCACATCTTATTTCTTGCTAGTTTTTGTTTTTGCTGCAGGTCAGATAGGCTGGACTGAGTTCAGCTGCTTTCTCTACAAATGCTTCTTTTGCTCTCTGCCACACCTTCCCCATATCATTCTTCTTGGACCAAGAATACCTGGTTTTATTACACAAGATGATTTTGTGGTTGGTCATCAGCCACAAAAGTCTAAATAATAATGCTTCTTAGGAAACTGAGAAGCTCTGTTTACAAAAAACAGCTGCTGTTCATAAGATGGGCCAGAGGAAGCTTCTATGTTCTCAGGAGCTTACAAGAGGAGGAAATAAGATAGGTTAAATTTAGACCTTTCTACCTAGGCAACAAAGTTAACATCACCTTACTTACTGGGGGGGGGGGGGGGGGGGCAGTACTTAGCTACAATTAGAATGACCTGGAAATCTTTCCTGAGAAACTCACCAGCCTTAGAAACTGTCATTGATATTGGCCTAAACCCAGTGTACACCCTTCCCATCAGTCTCTTCCTAGTGATTTCCAGCGTATTTGTAAGCTGAGTCAGTCAGCTCTTGAGCAAATTCCAACCCCCCAACACCCAGAGACTATCTTTCAGCATTCAGAACTGGCCAGCTTCATTTTCTCTGTGGGGCTGCTGGTAGGAAGAGATCTGTTACAACTAAAGCAAGGAGCCAAAAAAACCTCTTTGTGGGGGACATGGTTCTTTGTCACATTCTAGAAACTTTTGAGCCAAACTTAACCCTGAGCCTTGAAAACAAGTTTGTTTTTTAACTTTTTTTTTTCTCACTGTATATACCTGAATCCAAAGAGGCTATGTGTATATTTCACTCACACACACACACACACACACACACCAAAGAAAAAGTCTTTAGTTTCTACTTTAGCCACTGGTTTCTCAATCCAAAGATCATGTTTCTAATGTAGTATAACAAGTTCTGAAAAAGACTGGCTGGGTGTGGTAGTACATACCTACAATCCCAGCATTTGGGAGGCAGAGGCAGGTGGCTCTCTGAGTTTGAGGACAGCCAGGGCTGCACAGAGTGACCTTGTCTCAAAAGGAAAAAAAAATTGATGTAGTATCCAAAATATTTTTGTATTGTTAATGCATTATCATAGAAAACTTTTTTAAACATGAGAATAAAGATACTTTTTATTGAGTTTTTCAAAGCTTGACTGAGCTGTTTGAATTAGTAGTGCCTACCTAATAATGTTCCTTTGCATCTCAGCTGTCACAAAATCTGGAGTGTATTCCCTAGTATGTACAAAGATCCAAGACTTCCAAACTATAGAAACCAAAAAATCACTCTCAGCATCTCTTATAGGGACTTGGTACTGACCACCACAGGCTGAGCTCACTTTCCAAGCTCTGTTCTTAATCCTCTGACCCTATAACCAAGGCAGACCATCAGTGAGGTGGTAGTTGCCATCCAGACACTAGACAGCCAATTTCAAATATATTCAGGACCTATTTTCCTCTAAGGACAGTGAGAAAGTAAAGATAAATATTCCATGCTTATTTCAAAGAAAATAAGCAACCCACTCTTAGAATTTGAAGTCACATAAGTTTTACACAAAGACACTTAATAGCACTCTATCTTTACAAGGACTGCTTTCTAAGGCACTATAAGTATTCCCCCCTGCCACACACACACAAGATCCTGAAGTCTGAATAACTTTTTTTTTAACATGAAGGTCCATGTTAAAGTATAATGTGCTGCTAACTTCTAGAGCTCTATGAATGCTCATGAATGTAAGTGGTATCAAAGCCACCTCAATAGGTCAACCATTATTAGATAATGAATGTTCGAAGATGGCCACTAAACCATTATCCTGCATGGTAGCTTTCAGTTCACTGACTGTTCTTTGGATTTACAAAGTATTTATGTAGGCCACTGGATATTACAAAACTAATCTTTACCTCTTCTTGGGAGGATGCTAAAGATGACCAGCCAATCTTTGGACAACAGTTCCATTTTAAAGAATTCTGCTCTGGCTATGGGCCTAGTTTTAAAAAACCACATTCTTACCAGGCACAAGTGGCTTTTTTTGTATCTGATCTGGTGTACACTGGGCTCATGAACAATACACTGTTTGTGGAATGCAGGGCTGGTATGTGTGGTGGGGAGGATACATTGGCAACTTTGTTAGAATCAGATCAGATTTTTAGAAAAACAGATTCCAAAAACAAAATCTGAATCCTCCCCAAATCACACTACGATTCCTGAGACGTGAGGTGATCTTGAGGACTTGAGAATGCACCCCTAATTCAACTTCAAATAATGAATCAATCTCTTCTCACAGGCAGCCAAGAACCAACCCAATTTTCAGAGACATTAGACAACAGGATATTCCCCTAGCCTTCCTTACCCATTATACTTTAAGACTTCTTGCAGTGTGTATCTTAACTGTTCCCCTCTGCTGCAGCTGCTTCCCAATCTGTGCTGAATGGGATATGTTGAGGGCTTAGCCCAGCAAGCTATCAAGGCCTTTCTATGTCTCCCAATTTGAAAGCAGAAGTTTCCCTGTTTTCCAATCAGTGAGTGGATTCTTCTGAGCTATACCTATATCTCAGGTTCCTTTTTGCTGTGGAAGCTCAAACAGGCTCTGAAGTACTGCCTACCACTGTTCAGGAAACAATGAGCAGGATAGGAAGGCCTAGCCTGAAGTAGAGAAATAGGATGGCACTTAACATTCTGTTCATTCCTGCATCTGTTCCTAGGAAAAAACAGAAGGGGCAACAAGGCCATGTCAAATCCTACTCACCAGGCCAGTATGTTAAAGAATTTAATTAAAACCCTAAATTTAATTACATAAAGTGAGCTTTTTTTCCTCTATGATTAGGAAGGTTATACTAGTTTTCCTGGAGCTTTCTTAAAAGTTCCTCAGTGCTTCTGGTACTGTAAATCTCACTACTTGGGAACTGAACACAAAAGGAAGCAAGGATACACACAAGGTAGCTGGAGGCAAACCTTGGCTATATGAGGGAGTGACAGGATAGGAGGAAGCTCTTCAGGCTTTAGGAATTTAGCAAGTCTATAATACCAATATTCCATAGGATTCAAAAGTTTAAGGCCAGCTTCAAGTAGAGTGAGATCCTAACTCAAAAAGTGAGCCCCCCGTGGTGGTGCAACACCTTTAATCCCAGCACTTAGGAGGCAGAGGCAGGGTAATCTTATGAGTTTGAGGCCCTGTTCTACTGAGCAAGTTTCAGGCAGCCAGAGCTACAGAGAAACTCTGTCTCAGAAAGGAAAAGAGAAAAAAAGAAAAAGTGATTGCTGCCCAATATGATGACCTGAGCTTGATTTGGTGAGAAATGACTCTCTCAAGTTGTCCTCTAATCTTCATGTTTGTGCACACACACAATTACAAAAAAATTTTACAAGATCAGTGAAAGTAATTAAGTTAGTATACTACTGTACTTCCAATGTAACTTTCTTCTATCATATGAAAATTATGAGACAGAGTAAAGACGTATTCATTAGTAGAGCTAATAAGCACAAGGCCCAGGGATTGAATCCTCAGTACTGGATGTGTGGGTTGGCCGTGGGGTGGGATAACATAAAAGCTGACAAGCTAAACAACTGTCAAAGGAGTTTACAGCATTAAAAAAAAAAAAAAAAAAAAAAAAAAAAAGCACTGCACTGTAGGGGGTAGCTATGCACTTTCTATGGGTAGAGAGAGAATCTGACATTCTTCAGTCCAAGCTGGCAATCATCAATCTGCCAAACACCTTCTTTGCTGACAAAATAAAAAACATGTCTCTAAGCCTGAAGGTTAATCAAGAAGAGGTTCCTGATCTGGGGATGTAGCTCTGTTGGTGGAATGTTGGCCTGGCATATACAAAATAGCAAAGCTATGTACAGTTTGCTTTCATTATCATTCTGCCCCTAATTCATCTACTTCATGGGTCCTCACTTATACAGGAATGCATGGAACAGTGCTCTAAGTAAAGGTAAGCCCTGCCATCAAAGTGGCCTCCAAGTCCTGGATCATTTATTATTAAAAAAAAAAACAACAAACCCTAGACTTAAAGGCTAAAATCATAGCAGATATTTGTTTTCAACTCGCTCAGAGATATACCGGCTCGAAAAGCAGAAGCAAGACTCCAGCCTCAAGTTACCACTTCAGGTCAATGTTAAGAAAAGGGAGGGAAGAAGGAAAGTGTGAATACACCCCTGAAGAGTGAGGTCTAAATACTGTGGATGAGCTATGCAGGTGAGAACCTAGAAACTTGAAAAATATATTGAAGAAATTGAGTACCTTGCCAGAAGTGAAAAAGGAGGAAAACATTCCCACTGCCATCCCGGAAAAAATGGACTTATCAACAAGCCTAGGACTTGTTTAGTGAGCATAAGACATAAACTGCCAACTTTCCCTCATATAAGCTATCAGATTTATTAATTTGAATCCTAAGGCTTTTTTCATTTATTTAAAAGGGTAGGAATCCTGTTGAGATTAGGGAGCATTCAGAGTTCAGCTTCTTGGGAGACGGAAGTTTGATATGAGCCAATATAACATATAGTGAGACTTTTATCTAAGACAGGGAGCCAGCCAGAAAGGGAATGAGGCTACAGCTTTCAAAAAGTCAAGGAGAGAGGGGTAGTGCTGGGTCTATAGTGAGTTCCAGAATAGCTAGAGAATCTCAAAAAGTCAAGCAGAGAATACTAACTCAGCATATCCTGCCCACTCCATCTTTTGAATATAGATAGTAATGTCCCTATTCCTCCCATTCTTAAAATTTCTGGGCTTATGAAATCCACAAACAATGAAGCCAGGGATGTAACCCCCACAGATTCTAGTCACTGAAGATACTGGGGTTAAGACTGTTATGTCCATCAGTAAAAAGATTAGGCTGGGCCACACAAGACCTGGCACTTGCCCCTCCCTGCCTCAAAGAGGCTCACGACAGGCTTTTCCCTAGAAGTTGATATTTGCTTGATAAACATGGTATCTATCAGTAATTCTAAAGGTTTATAGAAGACTTGGGTTTGTCTTGACACAAGCAGGGTTACTGAGCTGGGGAAATGAGTTTATTATAACAGTAGCTGGCAAGTGAGACACTCCAGTAACAATGCACTGTAACCTTCCTTCCACACTGACCCATACAATGGGGAAAAAAATTCTTGAGAATAACAGATGGGACAATGCTCTTTCATGCGTGTGACTGGCAGAGCACGTGGAGGAGTTGGTTCTTTCCATCTTGTGGGTTCTTGGAATCAAACTTATGTCATCAGGCTTGGCAGCAAGTGCTTTTATCTACTCAGCCACCATAGGCCCTATATTTTTTTTATTTTAACAAAGGTTTCCAATTCTAATGTAAAGAGCATCTTACACTCAAAAGACCTACACACATTATAGTTTTCTATCTCTGTATAGAAAAAAATGGGAACCAGGCATGGTGGTGCACATCTAAAATTCCCAGTGCTCTGGAAGCTGAGGCAGTAGAACCGACTCAGTGCCAGCCTAGGTTACTCAGCTAAACCTTGTATCCAAGAACAAAGAAAATAAATGTGAATAAAAGGCAACTTTTAAGACTTTACTAGGTAGGGTGGGTTTAGGAAAACAGAAAGTCAAGGTAAGAGCAAGTTGCTGTGTAAAGTGATGTCGGCCAGCAAACCTCACAGCAACTGTGACAAGAAGGTAAGAAATTAATTATGTATTTATTATGTCATTAGCTAGCAAAGGAAGAATATGGAAACCTAAAGTATGTACAAGGCCCTAGGTTTAATTACAAAATAAATTTTAAAAAAAAATCCTTTCTATCATACAGGAGAAGCTAGAAAACAGTGGCTGAGACACAAGCCAAACAAGATGGCTCAGTAAGTAAAAATGAATGCTGCCTAGCCTGGCAGCCTGAGCTTGATCCCTGGGACACACAGGTGGCAGGAAAGAGCTGACTTCCACAAGTTGTCCTCTGACCAACATGAGTGTGCCACAGTGTGTACACCAAGTGTGGATGCACACAAAAATTAAAATGTAATTAAAATATTTTAATGCAAAAAGAAAAAAAAAAGACTAAGCATTAGCTTCAAGTAATCACGTAAATGTTAATAGCCTCCAGAGAAAGACAACCACCTAAGAATCTCTTCAATTAAAAAATAACCAAACTTAATTCATTTATTAAGTGAAGAGACACATTTACACCCAGAAAAGCAACTGTTTACTACCTATTGTATTACTTTTTATTGGAAAGCATCTTTGCACTTAGGATGGCTATTTTGTGAGTTTTGCCATACACTTTAATGTTAAAGGTTAAATTACTTTTTACATGCAAGCAGTGTTCCCATGTGGGAACACTAATAATAAAAAGATGACTCCATGTGGTAACATGAAGTGTCTATTTTAACTGAAAAGCTAACAAATGTCTAGTTACAGTCCCTGCTCCCAAATCACAAACTTGGTACTAAACTAAGTCTCTAGGCAACATTATTCAAAGCTGAGAAGATTAAAGATTAGGGAGGAGGAAGGAAAAAAAAAGACATTAACAAGTCCTTCGATCCAATTAAGAGAGCCCAGCTGCGTACAAGCTTACCAGCAGCAGGGAGGCTGGAAGACATCCTAACCACCACTTGTTCCAGTTTTTGACTTATTAAGGATCATGTTTTGTTAATTCTATTTCAGAATACTACTCGTAAGTTGTTTTATTTACAATGCCAACTTTGAAAGGGTCACTGAAGTTAACTGGACAACGAACTAGGCAGAAATCGCTTTACAGAAAGAGGGAAAGCCCAAAATGCCACTTTCCACAGAGAACCTACAGTTCAGTTTTATTCAGAGTAATGGAAAAAACCAAACCAAAAAAAACAAAACAAAAAAAAAAAAAAAAAACCCCACAACAAAACAAAAAAGTAAAAGAAAGGAAACTTCTGCTCATGAAGAAACCCAGCCACAAGTCTGATCTGTACTGGACTACACATGCAGTGAGGACAAGGCTGCTTTTGTCTACTGTTCTCTAATATTAACAATTATAAACAGAGCAGTGCAACTAGCATTTTGAATAACCCTTCTAGTGTTACAGTGTCAGGCACAGCACTTCACTTCTCTTCACACCACTGGTTCTCTTTGCGTACCTAGAAGAGACAGACAAGGAAGTACCTTGAGTGGTCTTTTCTGAGACAGCTAAGCACTACCTATTACCTACCATCAGTAGCCTGTGTGAGGTAAGGACAGATGGAAAGCTGGGAAAATGCCAAAGAGTCGGCTCAGTGATTGCCTTTGTAAATCACCAAATAGCAAATGCAACTGAGAGCTCTCGTCCCACTTTCCAAGCTGGCAAACAAACCAAACTCATCCACTCTAGTATTTCAGGCCCCTATAGCCAACTATTTATGGCCTATACAAATCTCCCAGGTAAAAATACCTAGTTAGTATCTGATAATCCTTTTGGTTCAAATAATCTGATAATCTGAAGAATCCTTTTGGTTCAAAAATCCACTTTTCTTATGCTTAAGAGGGGGAGGGGGTTGGAGGGTGGCTAGAGATGACTCAACAGTTAAGAGTACTGGATGCTATTCCAGAGCACCCAGGTTCAATTCCCAGCACCTCACAGCAGCTCACAACTGTCTTTAACTCCAGCTCCAGGTGATCTTGAACCCTCACGCATACATGAAGGCAAAAACGCCCATGCTCATAAAATAAAAAAAATACATATGTAACAATATAATTACAAAACAAAAATAAAAAAAAAATAGGAAGAAGAGTATCAGGCTGGAGATGACCCAGGTTAAGAATACTCATTGTTTTTCTTGATAACCTGTTTAGTTCCTACCCACCCCCCAATCTCCTATAATTCCAATTCAGTATCATCTATGTGCTTAGACTTAGAGACAGACCAGAAGTATGTAAGACACAAAAGGTGCACATTATTACTCCATAAAGACTTTTGTTGTTGTTTTGGTTTGTTTTCTGAGGCAGAGTTTGTGTAGCCCTGGATATCCTAAAACTAACTCACTCATTCACTAACCACCTGCATCAGCCTCCCAAGCGCTGGGATCGAAGGTGTGCGCCACCACACCTGGCTAGTATTAAGAAGTTTTAAAAGGCATCTTATTAGGTAAGTGCTCTACCGATAGATAAGTTGCAGCTCTAGGCCAAGACTTCATGACAGGCACCCTCTTTTGTCATGTTACTGGGTTCCATTTAAAAAGTAATCAAAGGTAGGCTATGTGCTACCTACCTGGGCTTCCTCCTCTTCGGTGAAGTCATTTTTGATATTGAAGGTTTTACGAATCTCCTCAGGAGTTTTCCCCTTAATCATATTGGCCACAGTCTTACAAGTGACATCAAGCAAACCTTTGATGTCTAAGTAGTTTGCAGCCTGTAAATAATAGCTGGTTATTAGTCATCTGTACTCGATGTTTTCATGATTAAAAATCTACATCAAGTTGAACTCAAAATTATGCATCTTTTAATGAACTCTATGAAATTATCTGCCCTTTAATATTGATTACTTCTTGTTTTGTTGAGACAGGGTTTCTCTGTTTTAACTTTGGCTGTCCTGGAACTCACTCTGTAGACCAGGCTGGCCTCTGCCTCCCAAGCGCTGGGATTAAAGGCATGCACTGCCACTGCCAGCAGTACTGATTACTTTAAATTTACCTTCCATTTTTCACTAATTTTCCTCATATATACTACTTTACCTTTACCCCAAATTGTATTTTATCTTAATTCAGTTAAAAATACTAACTTAAAATTTTTGATTTATAAATTACTAAATTTTCAAATATTTGCATCCCCCCCTCCAATTTTATTTTATATTTTTGAAACAAGGTCTCACTATGTAGCTTTAAATGTCCTGAAATTTACTATGTAGATCAGGTTGGCCTCAAACTAACAGCTAAGTCTGCCTCTGCCTCCTATAATCTGGGATTAATGATGTATACTACCACAGTCAGCTTCAAACAATTTTTATGTCTTCTATTATTGAGGTCAGAAAACACACTTTGTTTCGGGGGTGGGGGTGGGGTGGGGTGGAGTGGAGTGGAGCAGTTAAGAGCACTGGCTGCTCTTCCAGAGATCCTGAGTTTAATTCCCAGCAACCACATGGTTGCTCACAACCATCTATAATGGAATAAGATGCCCTTTTCTGGCATGCAGGTGTACATGCAGATAGAGCATTCATATATATAAAATATTTTTTAAAAAAAAGAAAGAAAATATACTTTGTATAAATTAAGTACTTTTAAGGCCCAGAATTAGGTCTACTTTGACAAAATTTTATATGGCTGTGATTAAATGTAACATACTACATTATCAACCATGTTCTTGAACTGGTGTTCTGTCCTCTTGTTATAATTACAGAGTTTATATACTGGAGTTTGTAACTGTGACTGCACAACTGTGTATTGACCTTTGTGTTTCACACTACTTTTTCACTTTTTGAAGTTCTGCTTCTAGGTAGATGTTTATGACTATGAACTCTTAATTAATCAATCCCTTTATTATGAAACAGGCCTTTTAATTCCAAAATATAACCATTACAGCTTTCTTTTGATTTGTGTTACCATACTCTTTTCCATCTTTAATTCTAATTGTGCCTGTTTACTTACAGTGGGTTTTACAAAGCAAAAGAGTTTTGCTTTATCTGACCTGACATTTTTACCTCTCAAAAGTGCTTGGATCATTTACATTTACTGTACCTACTAATGTATATAACATTGCATATGGGTCCAGAGACTATCAATGCACCTAGGAAATTTAACCCTTTAAATGGAGAAGACTCTGCAACAGAACTACCTTATATAATAACATACCAGAATAAGTTCAAAAAGTGTTCCTTGGTCAACTTTCAGGAATTCTTGGTCCCAAACAGGAATATCATCTGTCCGCTTTTCTTTGTTCTCATCATCCTCAGGAGGAGGAGGGTCATCCTTGTGGTGGGTGCACCACTGAATGACCTACAACAACAAAATTCCTCTGGCATTCTGTTACAAGGCTTTTAGTTCAATGCTGGGGGCATTAATCCTACCCTGGGATAACAACTAGCTAATGGTTATCTAACAAAGAGTCAATTTCAAAGAAAGAAATTATTGCACATGCACAAACGGAGATCAGACAAATGGGCAGGAGTTGTGTGTCTTTCCTTCTACCACTTGGATCCACAGATCAAACTCAGACCATTAAGATGCCTCACCCACTAAGCTATCTTGTTGGCTTTAAACTTGCTAGTTGCTGCCTTGCACTCCTGCCAGGACCCCACACCCACAACTCCCTCTAACAGTCAAGCTTGGAAGACAAAATGAAGCTTGAATAATCTTTTTCAAGAGTAAAAGATCTTATTAGATGTAATCAAATCATTCATAACAATACACCTAACTCCATTTAAAAACAAAAACAAAAAAATAGTTAAAGGGGCAGATGTTTTGAGGCACACCTGTAAAAAAAGCAGTTGGAAGGAGATAGGAGGAGTCTAAGTTCAAAGTCAGCCTGAGAGATACAGCAAGACCCTGTCTCAAAAAAACAAAACAGAATAGCCAGAAAACACCTTCCCCCTCCCCCCCAAACCAAGAGGCTGGAGAGAAGACTCAGGGCTTAAAAGCACTTGCTGCTCTTATAGGAGACCTGAGTTCAGTCACCAACACCCACAATGGGTAGCTCACAACTGCCTGTATTTTCTGTCTTCTGGCCTCTGCAGACACTGAATGCAGATGGCACACTTACACTTGTACACATATATAAATAAAAAATATTAAAGGCTTGGGGAGGGGGGCTAGAGAGACAGTTCAGGGGTTAAGAGCACCTTGCTAATCCAAAGAATCTGGGTTCAATTCTCAGCACTCACATGATGGTTCATGACCATCTTGTATGCACCTCCAGTTCCAGGGGATCTGATGCTCTTTCTGGCCTCCCCAGGCACCAGGCATGTACATACAGGCAGGCAAGACACCCAAATCCATATACACACAGATAACTAAGTCAATAAGAGCACTTGTTGAACAAGCTTAAGGACCTAAGTTTGAATCCTCAACATCTACATAAAAAAGTTGAGACATTGGGTAGGATGGGTTTTGGATGTTTTATACAAAAGAGAAAAATATATAAATTTAAAAAATTATACAGGAAAAAAAAAGTTGAGACAGCATGCACTTGCAACCCCTAATGCTTATGGTGTAAAGGGGGGGATTAGTGGTTGCCAGTCTAGCTCTAGATTCAAGAAATAAAGAATCCTCCTCTGGCTTAGGTATACATCCAAAACACATGCATGCATACACTACACACAAAACAAATGGAAAGACAGGTATGGTGGCACATGCCTGCAATTCTAACACCCACAAGACAGCAGTAGGATTGCTTTCAAGTTTAAGACCAGTCTGAGTTATCAAGCAAGACCCCATCTTAAAAAAAAAAGAAATAAAACAAATCCACCTCCCAAAAAAAGACCTCACCAGGGCTGGAGGTGTAGCTCAGTAATAGAATATACAGTAAGCATGTTCAAGACCCTAAATTCAATCCTCAGCACCAAAATAAGAAAAACAAAACCAAAAATAATCACTTACCTTTTTTAGAATTGCTGCATTAACATTTGGTAAAGGAACAGGATCATCATCCCCTTCGTCATCCATTCCCAAATCTAAGAAAACCAGGAGAGAGAAGCCATTATGTCTCAACCCCATCATAACATATTGTCTTTGTTAGGGTTTCTTTTGCTGTGATAAAATACCAAAAGCAACTTGGAGAGAAAAGAGTTTATTTTATCTTATACTTCCAGGTAACAGCCTGTCAAGACAGGAACTGAATCAGGACAGGAACTGAAGCTGACTTGCTGTCTTGTTCAGCCAGCTTTCTTATACAACTCAGGACCACTTGCCTGGAGGTGAGACCACCCACAATGGGTTGAGCCCTCCCACAGTGCCCCATTTTCTCAACTGAGATTCCCTTTTTACAAAATATCTCTAGCTTGTGTCAAGTTGACATAAAACTAGCTAGCATGGATACACATGAGAGCACATACCTGTTGATGATTTAATGAAGTATGTATAACTGAGCAACAATTCGGAAAAGCTGAATCCTTTTTTTTTTTTTTTAAATGAGACAAATTTTATTTGTTCTTATCTTATATTTGAAGTACTCTTCGGGGATAACTTTGGCTTGAGATTCTTTGCCATTGCCTTTAGCCACTACACAACTGCAGTCACTTTATGGAGTTTCTGCTTTCTATCAATTTACACAACAATCTGAAACTCCAGTTCCAAGAGAATCTGATGCTCTCTCCTGGCCTCCTTAGGTACTGCATGCACAGAGTGCACATAAATACATACCCAAACACTTATACATAGACAATTAGTAAATCTTTAAAGATGGGGGACAGGATGCTGAGAGTGACTTAACTTGTAAGTGAAATATCCTGGAAGCCAAATGAGAAGTAAAAGGTCAACCCTGCAAGTCTAGAAGAAAACCAGAAATTTCAACAGAGTGATAAAGAGCAGATTATCATCTCCCCTCTTCTAATACGCCAATACTTGTCCTAGACTCCCTCCCAGCTTAGAGTAAATGAAGATGCAAACAAAACAAAAAACAAAGCCTTAAGTTTCATATATAAAATCAATCCTCCCAAACAATACTATTAAAAGAGAATCTATATTGTACAATTTCTCATAAAATACTATCTTTGTTTAAACACAAAGCTATTTGGAAGATGGCTTAAGTAATAGTAAGGTCCTGAAGGCTACAAAGAATGCTTCTCTAGATGTGTAGTGTTTTTTCTTTAGGACCATATATGAAAGTAGCAAAACAGATTCCCTTAAGCTATTTAGTTTCAGAACTTCTGACAAGACACTTGTATTTGACACCACATCCTTCAACAAATAAGCTTTAAACAAATAAGCCAGTCTACATGTATACATATCTAGATTTTCACTTCTGATTATCCTAAGTAATCAAAACAAAGAAAGTAGTAAGATGCCAAATTCAAAGAACTCCAGCTCTCAAGAGGCTAGAATCATATAATGGTTTCTGATGAAACCATTCAGCTTTGAGTCCACAAAGAATATGGAGGGAAAGAATCCATTAACTATTGCTATCTATGTATACTAACATCTGAGATCAAAGCTGGTCTGCACAAGTTTCTAGGTGACTAATGCTCTTAAAATTGTCAAGTGCTTCTTTGAAGCAGCACAAGCAGGCAACCTGTGATCATGTCAGGTAACCACTAAAATGAAGTATCTCTTCCACTGCCAAAATAAGTCTTCGGAGCAAGTTTGCTGTCGGTTACTCACCTACCTTTACAGAGACACCTGGAACAATTTCTCTTTATTCTAACCATTCCATACTTCTTCATTCAACAGTACTCAATAAACCATGACTATAGACATACCCAGGGGTTTGCAGACTTAATAGAAGGAATCTATAATGTTCGTTACCTGAATATAGGACATCAAGTACTATATGATGTACCAATTACCAAAGAGAATGCGCTTTTATTTTAAAAGTCACTCTTATAGAAGACATACCCCATGCAATCAGCATTACAAATCCTCTACCTTAGTTGAAAAGCACTTGTCTAATTATGCACAAGACTTGGGTTCAGTTTCCAGCACTGCAAGAGGAAAAAAGCCTTTTACCTGTACTAGTTATGCAATTTGGCAAGCACTTGAGTCACCTAGAAATGTTCCTTTTTCCTTGAATGAATCTCCACAATTCAAGTTCAAAGTCATTTTCATTTCTATTCCTTTCAAATTCATTTATACTTTTACCAATTATAGTATCACACTATCTATCTAGACAAATGTCTACTAAAAATCAATTCTCCTTTAAAAAATTGTATTTCTTTTACGTGGATGTGTGTTTGTCTGCATATGTCTGTGTACCACCTGCATACCTGGTGCTTATGGAGGCCAGAAAACGGTGCTGGATAGCCTCAGACTGCAGTTACAGATAGTTATGAGCTTGCCATGGGTCCTCTGGAGGAGCAGCCACTGCTCTTAACCACTGAAGCATCTCTCTAGCCCTCTCAATTAATTTTTTAAAATTATTTTAAGTTATGTGTGTGTCTGTGTGTGGGTTTGTGCTTATATAAGTGCAGTGCCTGCACAGACCAGAAGAGGGAGTAGGATCCCCTGGAGCTGGAGTTACAGAAAGCTGTGAACTTTCTGATGTGGGTGTTGGGAACCAAACTCCAGTCTTTCGCAAGAGCAGCAGATGCTCTTAAACCACTGAGCCATCTCTCCAGCCACTCAATTCTTTTTTTTGAGAGGACAGGTCTCATATAACTCAGGCTGTCCTTAAACTTTCTATGTTGCAGAAGCTGGCTTTGATCTTCCTGTGTGCTATAATTACTGGCATGCACCACAACTAGCTTTATTTTCCTGTGCTGTCTACTCAGCACCATTTCCCAAAATCACAGGATTCAAAATGTATTATCTCACTAGTACCACACACTGTAGTCTTTCTAAAACATGGAATGACACCAGTCAAGATGCTCCTGCAGCATCACTTGGCATACAACTTTACTAATACACTAATCATACTGAGTGACTGTTTTATTATCTGGTACCTTTCCTAACTTGTAAATTCTTCAAAAGCAAAAAATCATGTCTTAACCTTCTTTTCACCAGCTTATACACACCCATTCCAGGGTCCTGTCTCAATCTCCCAAGTGCTAACATTGTAGACATGGGCCACACCTGGATTACTCTTTTCTTCAAGTATGTATATAAACTCCATACATTTCCTTTGTAAAACCCCCCCTGACTCCTAATAGAGAATATTCTTTTTTTAAAAAATATTTTATGTACTTTGGTGTTTTGTCTGCATGTGTTGGATCTCCTGGAACAGGAGTTACAGACAGTTTGCCATATGGGTGCTGGAAATTGAACCCAGTCCTTTGAAAGAGCAGCTAGTGCTCTTAATCACTGAGCCATCTTTCTAGCTTAAGAGAATATTTTAAGTAATTTCCCCTATTCATTTTAAACACTAGTGTGTAGGTTTCCTATATGTACTATGTTAACTAGTAAACTTTCAAAGTGTAGGACCCACTGTCATATTCCACCTTTGTTCAATCACACAAATGTGCTGCAACAGGTTCATCAGCATGTCTACAGAGTAGACAAAAAGAGAAGCTTGATTAAAAAAGACATCTTCGGTAAAGTGCTTGCCATGTAAGCCTAACTACCTGATTCAATGATCCTCAGAACTCCCAACAGAGGGGGATAACTCCCAAAAGTTGTCCTGAGACATGAGCATACACATACAACACAGAAAGGCATATAATAAAAATTAAATGCAGGGGTCGGAGAGACAGCTCAGTGGTTATGAGCACTTGTTACTTTTGCAGAGGACCTGGGTTTGGTTCCCAGCTTCCACATCAAGCAGCTCCAGTTCCAAGGGATCCCATGCCCTCTTCTGACCTCTACATGAACATGGTGCACAACACACATGCAGACAAATCAGCCGTACACATAAACTAATTTTTTAAAAAACTAAACGCAAGTTTTTCAGGTTTAGACTTCTTAAAAAAGTCTTCAAGTATTAATCTTGTGCAGGTTCAATCACAAGACGACAATTTCTGAGACAATTTCTGAGGCTGAGACCCCCAGGCAGAGGGTCCAGCCTCTCATGGTCTAAGCCACCTAGACTGAACCCTGAGCAAATGATGTCCAGGTAATTTTGAGGTATATGTCCAGGTATATTGAGAAAAGGAACTGCCCACCAATACAAAGGCCTACTTTGCATTAGTGAACAGAATCCTATGATCTACTTCCGCCAATGCACGGCCAATAGACCTTGCTGCCACTAGAGAAAAAACAGAGAGACATGCATGTTCCCTTATCTCCTTGTTGGTCCCTGGGGAGGAACCATAGGAATCCTTTCATTAGCAATAATATAAACAGAGAGGAAGATGACTGAAGAATCAATTACTTAGACAATTACTGGTTCTTCAAACTAGCATTTTTTCTGCATTCCAACCACACTCAGGAAGATAGTTCCAAGGTGACCAGCAGTACATAGCAAACATTTTAAAGTTCATTTAAGTGCACAGATAGTTTATGCACAGATAGTTTTACAATATCTGAGAATAAATTCAAATGTTCCACTACACTGAAAAGCATTCAATTTTTATTATTAGGAAGGAAAAATCTCAAGAGTTCAAAGCAGCCTAGTCTACAGAGCTAGTTCCAGGACAGTCAGGCTACACAGAGAAACCCCGTCTCGTGTAAGGAAGAAAAAGAAAAGACAAAAGATAGTAGAACACTGTCTGATACTTAAAGTCACTTTAGGGCCCACAAGATGGCTCAGTGAGTAAAAAGCCAAAAGGTGGCGGTGCATGCCTTTAATCCTAGCACTTGTGAGGCAGAGGCAGGTGAGATCTCTGTGAGAGTTCCAGGCCAGGATGGTCTACAGAGCAAGTTCTAGGACAGCCAGGGTTATAACAGAGAAACCCTGTCTTGAAAAAGCAAAAAAAAAAAAAAAAAAAAAAAAAAGCAGAATAAAGAAAGCACATGGTGAATGGGGCAGTCTAGTCTAGTATGACTCCCAGCTGCCAATCAGGAGTTTAGGCCTGAAGAGTAAGGGTTAGGGCAGCATGGGTTACATGTAGGTTATATGACCTCTTCCTAAATCACACACACCCTTTCTTAACACCAGGTTTCATAAACTTACCTTCCAGCATGGTCTTAATGGTCACAGACTGTTTGGCAATTTCTACATCAACTTCAAATATCTCTCCATCAGAACTCTGCAACTTTATTGAAGGCATCTAAAAAAAGGTACATTGAATAAGAAATTTAAGAGCTATTAATGAAGACATTTCATCAACCAGTCTTATCAGAAATCTGTAATTTACAGTTATTGTACAGTTAGTTCTAAGTTCTTCACAAACCAGCCTGTAATTGTTTTTATTTAAAAAAAAAAAAAAAAAACTTTCCCAAGCAGAGCTCCTTTAAACATCAGCTTTAAAGGTCCACTTAAACACAGAACTGAATTACAACTAGTATTAAAAGTTATCTGTATTTTCGATTTTTTTTTAAGCATTTACTTTTAGTATGTGTGTGGGTGTGTACTTTAGCACACATGTGGAGGTCAGAGAGCTTGCAAAAGGCATTTCTCTCCACTGTGTGGGTTTCCAGGGATCAAGCTTAGGTAATGAGGCTTGGCAGCTAAGCCATTTGCTAGCCCCTCAAAAATTTTAAGATATATGCTTTCCATGTTCCTTTATACTCCCACTGAATAACAACTACTCAGTCTGAAAAATTAACTGCCACAATTAACTACCTACAAACCTGAGCCACATCAGACCAAAATAAACAAAGCTATCAAATAAAAGTAAATTTCCTACAGTGAAATTTACCAATAAAAATTAAAACTACTCAGCCGGACTGTGGTGATGCAAGCATTCAATCCTAGCTCTGGGGATGCAGAGACAGGCGGATCTCTGTGACTTTGAGGCCAGCCTGATCTACAGAGTGAGTTCCAGGACAGCCAGAGTCACCACAGAGAAAGCCTGTCTTCAAAAACAAAAACAAAACTACTCCAAAGAGTAGACTGGGATATACTCATTTATATCTAAACAATTGCAAGCTCACACACAAGAAAAAAAAAAGACATAGATAAGCAGATGTTCATACAATCCCTAGAACTCATAAACAACTTAAATTCAGAAAAGTCCTTTTTTTCATTACCTACTGTCTAGATGTCCAAGTTTGAGATTCTCTAAGTCCCCACCAAAAAAAAAAAAAAAAAAAAAAAAAAAAAAACCCACAACAAAAAACCTACTTCAAAAATACATTTAAAGTAGAGCATGGTAGTATATGTCTTTAATCCCAGCACTCAGGAGACAGAGGTAGGTGATCTCTGTGAGTTCAAGCCAGCCTGATCTACATAGTGAGTGCCAAGACAGCCAGGACTAGAGACTTTGTCTCAAAAAAGCAAAAGAAACAAAACAAACAAGCAAAATAACAAACCAAAACAATAACAACAACAAAAAGCATTTAAGTCATGGTGGCACATACCTATAAACTCAGTTAAGAGGCAGAAATTCAGACACTGGTACACAGCTAAATTCAAATCCAGTCTAGGCTACGCAAGAACTGCTCTCAATAAGTAAGTAGGTAAGTAAGTAAGTAAATAAATAAATAAATAAATTCAAGATGCATTTATTGAGATGGGCCTGATGGTACAGTCCTGTAATGCCGGGTGTTTGGAAGGCTAAGGCCAGGAGGATCATAAATTCAAAGACTTCCAGGGTTACATAGTAAATTCGAGCTAGCCTAGGGGAACTCGGTAAAAGCATGCTTCAAAATAAAATACAAAAGAAGTTGGGAATATAGCTCAGTAGTATAATGATTACTAACGTGTAAGACTCTAGTTCGATCTGCAACACTGTCCTCTTCCCCTGCCCAAAAAGTGACCCAGAGCATAAGCACATGCCATACCAAAAAACCAAAACCTCATCAACTCAGACAAAGTATGAGCCATTAGGGAAAATGTAATTTCATATATAAAAATTAAGCAACTAATTCCTAACATGACTTGAGTTTGAGGGGAAACCAAAACCAAACAAAAACAAATCTAAAACTAAAAGCTCTAAGCCATCAATTTATCGTCTTGAGTTTTCTCCCTTATTCCTCTTTAAAATTCACAGGCAACTTTTGTTTTTTGAGACAGGATTTCACTGTGTAGCCCATGCTGTTCTGGAACTTGCTCTGTAGCCTGGACTAGTCTCCAACTCAGAAACCCACCTGCCTCTGCAATCCAGTACTGGGACTGACTAAAGGCATACACCACCATGCCTGACTTACATGCAAGGTGACTTAAGGTCTGTGCTTCTGAGGTACACACAATCCTCCAATTAGTACTATCTACTATCTTAAGGCACCTCTGAAGCTTTCTCAATCTGGATTGTAAAATATTGCTAATTTTCACAAAAGCATAGGGTTTGGCATTTAAAATGGGAAGAGGCTGGGAGGGAAAGTAAAGCATGTTTTACAATCATCCATTGAAATACCCAGCTCTCACTCATCCATGGTTGGAGAGAATCAGATTTCACTTTTCAACTCACAAATATGTCTGCTGATCCATGTTAACTGAGAACTCAGCAGTTGTTCTGCTGAATGGAGAAACCCAAAGCAGCCAGACCCTCCCTCTATGATAAGGTAACAATAAAATAAAAGGAGGCCATTTTTTAATAGCAAAATACTATGTTCCTTTTTTAGTTTCTAGTACTATAATGAACACTCCAGAACAAGTTTGTTCTATTGTAGTTGATAAAATTACCTTAAAAGTAAAACCATTCCGTATTTCCTTGAAATAATTCACAGTAAATAAAGATGTGCTTAGTCATAGTCAAATGCAGGTATTAGGTTACTTGTAAGGGAGCCAGGACCTTATTAAATGACAGGGAGGCAATCGGTTAATCTGTAATTCAATGCACTCTGTAATCCTAGACTTAACTTTCGGTGTTGTGTTGGAATTAGGCACAAAATTTTTAAGTAATAATACATGAGATTTCTATTTGACATGCTTTCAAAAACCGCTTCAGTTCTCTAAGCTCCTGGACTTGGAAATTAAACAACTACCCAAGGCTGGTATAATAAGAATTCTAGTACATCAAATTTAAAAACAAACCTGCATTCAGTGACCCGAAATTCTGACACTTGTTATTAGACTGCAGGATAGAAGAGATTGCATTGTTCTATGCCACAAGACACATTCTACTGTGACATTCTGATAAAAAAACAGCAAATCCCCAAACCTGAGGACTCCACTATAAAGTGAACCAAAAGGCAGGTAATTACACTGTCCTATAAAAAAACCAGACACCTCAAGTTTTGGAGTCAAGGGCTCCTAAAAGTCACACACCTCAGTCAAGGGACTCTGCTATTACAGTAGTAATTTCAGGACTGCAGGACGTGACAAATATCGTAAAATATCGAGTCTGTTACCTGCAGATTCGGTGGTAGAATAGGCAAGAATAGGGAGCTAGTGACGCCAGATACAGTAGAAAAAGAGGGAGCCAAGAATCCAGCCAACTAGCAACGACCGCCACCACCTGGGCGGCCAGGGACCCCCGACTCAAAGCCCAGTCGCCACCCGCCCTGGAGCGCGGGCAGCAATCCTGTCTCTGAGGCAGGCTCGAGTCGAAGCCTGGGCCTTGCTGCCGCGTTCGGGGCCTACCGACACAGCCCGCAGCCCGGCAGGTCCGCCACAGGGCTCGGCTCACACTCCCAGGGCGAGCGCCGAGAGGACGCACCGCCCCAGGAGGCCCGACTCGGCCGCCTCGCGCCTCCCGCCGTCCGGGGTCGGCAACGGGCCCCTCGGTGCCTCAGGCTACGCCAGGCCGAGTCCTCGCCTCGTGCAGGCCACAGCCACCGCGGGGCTCCCACCCAGCCCGTCCTCCAGAGACCACGGTCCGGTCCAGCTCGCGGGCCGCTACTCACGGTGCTCGGTCTCAAGACCGCGGGCCCGAGGCTGACGGGCAGCGTTCACACAAGCAGACAAACACCGAAGACAAGACCACTACAGCAGGGCCGCGCGGCGTCGGCTTTTATAGGAGCGGGAAGCGGCCGCTGAGGACCCCGAGCTCGTGACGTCACACAGCCGGCCGGGCTGGCCGTTCAGATCGCCTGACAGCAAGCGGAGTGTGGCGTGGCGGGGCCTGAACGCCACAGAGCTCTACGAGAGCTGAGAGATGCTGAAAGGTGGCGGGCGGAGAGGCGGCTGGGCAGGAGAAGGGCCTCCACCTTACTCTGATGCCCTCAAGAGCTCCGGGCTCTCCGTCCATGTGGATGCCGGCACCAGCTAGGGTACCAACGCGACTTGAAGGGTCTTTCAGGCAGGGGCTGTCCTAAACTTCACGAAAGACCCCTGTCCCGAAAAGCCTAGAAACAACAAACCGCAAAATCGGTTGTGGGTGTGGGTGTTTCATTTAAAGGATTCACCTTAGCCTGGCCGTCGTTACTCTCCTAATACCCCAGTGAAGTTAGGTTGTGTTTGCCAACCATGGATTTTGGACTTGAACCTTACTCTGCTGATACCGAGATTTTTAAAAATGTTAAGATATATTTGAGACGAGATATCACTTTAGCCCAGGCCGGCCCAGAACTCGGAATACCCTGACTTAGCACATCCTCCTTGTTTTATTTTAGAAGTTTTATTTTCTGTGGTTTTTGAAACAAGGTCTCATTTAGCATAGGGTGGCCACAAATTCATTATGTAGACCAGGTTAGTCTAAAACTCATGATCTTCCACGTCGAAGCATTCGTTACCACATATACTTGCCTGATACCCTATTTTGTTTTGAGATAAGGTCTCACTATGTATACCAGGCTGGCTTGAGACTCACTATTTAGACAAGGCTGGCTTCGAACTCAAGAGCTCACAGTGCCAGCGCTGTAATTTTAAGAGGCGTGTATTACCTGCCGTGATGGATATTCTTAACCTCTATTTCCTACCCTTGACCTCTGAAGAGGCTTCCAGACCCCAAAGAGCCATGGTTACAGTGAAGCTCCAAGTCTAGAGAGAGAGAAAGCAATCGATGTAGCAGTAAAGACACATTCTTTGGGTAACCATGAGTATGTGTGAGGCCTGTGAGCCAGTGCTGGGGATCCAGAATAAATCAGGACAGTCAGGCCCAACCTGAACAGACTGTGCTGTATGGGCAGCTCATAGACGGCTGTGATAAGGTCGCTAGGGCAAAACAGCTTTGAAGTAAAGGGAGAGGCCTGAAAGCATTGACCTGTCCTCACCCTAGTCAGGAACTGTGCAATTGCCTGCCCTGCCCTGCTGTGTCTAGGGAGCATCACTGTCCCCACCAAGGCGCCTGGCTCACCTAGCCAATGAGCACGTGATGGTATCCCTGACACAACAAAGACAAAAGACACTTCCACACAGGGCCTCTAAAAGAAACCAGAGACTACAGTTTCTCTATGACAGGACTGGGCAGAGAGGCCAAGCAGTGGCTTAAATGACTAGCTCTTTGTCTGGGGCTATGGTATCCAGTGTCTGCCAGGTGCCACAGCTGATGACAGAAGATGAAAGGCCCACAGTTCTCAGGCTTTTTCTCTGCAGCACCACCTGACCCTTACAGATTCTGCTTTGGGCCTCCTAGGAAAGGCCCACTGCAGAACATTTCCTCCACATACTATAAACTTGTGAATATCTTAAGCAGTACTGGGCAGTGCTGGGCCATACAACTAGCCTAAGAACCCAGCACAGGGCTTGGCACAAAATAGGTATATGCCTTTCCAGATGTATGAGAGCCTCCAATATTAGAATTACTAGAAGATACTGGGAGGGGGGAAAAATGGAGATTTTGGTGCTGGAGCAAAGCTTAGCAAGCCCTGGCCCCTGGGCTCAATCCTTCCCAAGCCCAGACTATTTTTCAAATTATCTCACAAAAGATGCACAAGAAATTGCCTCAAAGGATGGAACTAAGCAGCTGTGCAAGAAGTTGGTGATTTTTATATTTTTTTTCTGCCGTTAATTATGGATTCACTGGAATGTAGTACGTATTTTTCCCTGAAATGAATTGGACACAGTAACTCAGCCTATTGAATTCATTACAGTCTATTGAAAGTCTATTCTCTGGGCCTGGGAATGTGGTTCAATTAGTGGCGTGCTTGCCTAGCATGTGTGAAGCCCTGGGTTTGATTCCCAACACCCCCATAAACTATGATTGACGACACATGTTTGTAATCCCAGCAGTCAGGAGGTAGAAGCAGGAGAATCCGAAGTTTAAAGTCTTTCTCTGCACTTAGTGAGTCCAAGGCTAGCCTGGTCTATATAATGTGGATCAGCTAGGGCTATATAGTGTGAATCTGAATCAAAAAAAAATTTTTAGTGAATAAGAAAATAATTAACTGGTTCAAGTCAAGAAAAGGAAGCTGAGTCCATTCTCAATGTAACAAATCTAACCTGGGAGGAAGTTTTTCTGCTTTTAAATGATGCAAGGTGATTCTTAAGCTCAGGGTAAGTGGAGAAACTTTCATAGTTGGGCCTCAGGGTCTCAGTGATAAAGCATTATCAAGAAGGAGCCAGCAATATTTATCAGAAAAGACTGGATCAGTGTCACACTTTTTAAATCAAGCCTACCCTGGAAACCTCCATCCGAGCCAAGATGGCTGCAAGATTCCAGGGAACAATGCATCTCTGCCCAGTTTATAATTGTCAACTTAGATCAGAAAGGACTGGCTCAATACCGTATGTGTGTGTGTGTGTGTGTGTGTGTGTGTGTTCCAAAGCTGGCTCTGAGGAGGCTGAGGTATTATCCTCCATTCTTCCATATAGACATAATCAAAACCCCTTGTTTGACCAGGTCTGATACACACATGGAGCCCTAGCACTCAGGAGGAGGAGAGGCAGGAGAATCAGGAGTTTGAGGCCAAATCTGGATTGCATAATGAGTTTTAGAGCAACCTGAGTACATACAGAGACTCTGCCTTGAAAATAACAACAAACCTTTTGCTAAAGAAGAAGGAAACAAAACTGAAGAGGAGGGACTTTCCCGGTAGCAATGAAAAGCAGAGCTATGGCTCCAACATGCATACCAGGACAGCCCAGAAACCCAGCCCCGCCCTTCAGTGCTACAAACAAGTTCTGATATGTATACACCTGTTTCCCAGATACAACCTCTAGGCAAAGTAAAAGCCTGGGAGTCAGGGTACTTGGGAAAATGCAATTGTTTTGATAAGGTATTTCTGGAGATGATCTGTCTTAGTGAATGAGTCTCCACTATTGTCAGGCATCCACAGAAACAACAGTCTTCTCACTGTGTTTATAAAGGAATTTGGAGTGCTGGAGAGTGCTGGAGTCAGCACTTAAGAAAACTTGCTGCTCTTGCAATGGACCTGAGTCCAGGTCCCAGCAGCCATGTTGGGTGGCTCACAACTGCCTATAACTCCAGCTTCAGAGGATCCAGTGACCTGACCTCTGAGGGTGGTACTGCACTTAAACAGTTCACTTACAGGCAAACTCTCTGTATTGGCTAGTTTTATGTCAACTTGATATAAGCTAGAGTCATCAGAGAGAGAGAGAGCCTCACTTGAGAAAATGTCTCCATAAGATCCAGCTGTAAGGCATTTTCTTAATTAGTGATCAACGAAGGAGAGCCCAGCTAGTGGTGAGTGGAGCCACACCTGGGTTGGTGGTCCTAGGTTCTATAAGAAAGCAAGCCATAAGGAGCAAGCCAGCACCCTTCCATGGCCTCTGCATCAGCTCCTGTGTCAGGTCCCTACCTTGTTTGAGTTCCTGCCCTCACTGCTTTTGATGATGAACTCTTATATGAAACTGTGGGTAATAAACCCTTTGCTCCTCAAATTGCTTTTGGTCATGGTGTTTCACCAAAGCAATAGTAACCCTAAGACACACACACACACAAATAAATATTAAAAAAAAAAGAACCCACCAGAACTTTGGGGTTAACATCATAGCTCAATTGGTATTGGCTCAATACCCAGCACTATACAGACTAGCCCTGGTGGTGCACATCTTTGATCCCAGCACCTGAGAGGGGAAGACAGTCATCAGAAGTTCAAGGCCACCCTCAGCTACTTAGAAAGTTGGACACTACCCAAGATACACGAGACCCTGTCTCAAGCATCCAACCAACCAATAAGTCAATCAAATGACACTTTGCACTTCAGAATTCAGTTCATGTTCTTTTTCTTAGGCATCTATCCATAAGGCAGACTGTAGACTTTTTCCTTTTCTTTTTTTTGTTTTTCGAGTCAGGGTTTCTTTGTTGTAACTCTGGCTGTCCTGGAACTCACTCTGTAGACCAGGCTGGCCTCGAACTCACAGAGATCTGTCTGCCTCTGCCTCCTAGGTGCTGGGATTAAAGGCGTGCACTGACATACCACCCTGCAACTGTACACTCTTGGTGTATATTCTAGGCCAGAGGATAGCACCTAAGCTAAGCTGTTGTTGTATACCAATGTCCTCAGAGATCAAACATTTCTTCTTGGAGGGGAAGCTCCTGATGACCTACATGTTCTAAAGGGAGGGGAAAATTCCATCCTGCAGGAAAGTGCCTTAACACCCTGGAAGTAAACAACTCAATAGCTTCAGAAAGTACCTGAGACTGGCCAGGCTCACTAGGCTCTGCCCTTCCCCAAGCATCTATAGGCAGTAAAGAACACAAAGAGACACGGTTTCCCTGTTGTAACTCTGGCTGTCCTGGAACTCACTCTGTAAACCAGGCTGGCCTCAAACTCACAGAGATCCGCCTGCCCCTGCCTCCAAGTACTGGGATTGAAGGCATGGGCCACCACTGCATAGCTTCTGTTCAGTTCTTGATGGCCCACTCTGAAGCTGAACACCTGCCTCTGTTATATAATCTTGAGGGAACTACTTCATCTCTGAGCCTTGCTTTCCTGTGTTGGAAGAACTGAAGAACTGAACTGAAAAGGAGGAGGCCTGAAATGACAATTTGCCAAAAGGCTGGGAGTGGAGGAATTGAGCCCCAAGAGAGCAGTTAGTTGCAAGTATGAATCTGAAAGGAGCCTTTCCCCTGCACCCCCCCCTTCAGCCCAACAACAGGGATGTATCAAAACCCCCTGATTAGTTTGGAGAGTCTGAGAGTGGGGAAAACTACCTCTGGATCCCTCAAGTTTTCTTTGCTAGGAATGGTAAGGCAGGAAGGAGGATTGTGAGTTTGAGTCCAGCCTGACTATATAGGGAGACAATATATCAAATTAAGAAGCTCACTTGTAGAATATTTACCTAGTGTATTAGTTTCTTTTCCTGTCGCTATGATAAAATACCCTGAAAAAAGCAACTTAAGGAGAGAAAGGGTTTATTCTGCTCACAGTAAGTTCTGATGATAGGAGCTGGAGGCAGTCAGGAGGAAGCAGAGAACATGAACACTTAATCTTTAGTTAGCTCTCTACATGTTTCTTTTTTTTAAATGTATTTTTAAAAATTGTGTGTCTGTGTGTGAAAGAGTGAGAGAAAGAGAGAGAGAGAGAGAGAGAGAGAGAGAGAGGGAGAGAGAGAAAGAAATATCCTCAACCCTCAGAGGCCAGAAGAGGTACTAGATCCCCTGGAGCTGGATTTACAGGCAGTTTTGAGCTATTAGATGTGGGACCCACACTCAAGTCCTTTGCAAGAACAGCAAGTGCTCTTAACCACTGAGCCACCTCTCCACCTCTCCAGCCCTGAGCTTCCTCTTTTTTATGTAGTCTAAGCCTCAAGACCAGGGAATAACCATGCAGCTCTCCTTTCGAGTGAGTCTTCTCATTCCCATTAACCTAATCTGAATGATTCCTCACAGGTGTCTAGAGGCTTACTGCCTAGATGATTCTAGATCCTGTTGACATTAACCATCACACTCTGGGTTCAATCCCTGGCACTGTGGGGGAGCAGTAGTAAAATAAGAGAGCTGGCATTTTGACATATCCAAGTCCAAATAGTCTAAGTCCATACAGCCACAGGTGCACAGGATCATGCAGGCCCACTGCTGCCGCCCACCTGCTTCTACCTTCTCATGTGACATAGAATAGGTGCTTTCCCTCTGGTCACTTCTCAACTATAAGTCAGACCTTGATAACAGTAATGAGATGTCACAGTTTCCTTTTTCTTAAAATTATTTATTGCACTGGAATGGCTAAACTTAAAAAATGACAGTATCAAGTGTTAGCAATGACATGGAACAGCTGACACTCTCCAACACTGTTGGTGGAAGTACAAGTTGGTGAACTCCACTAATTGGCAGTATTCTACTAAAGATAAATATACATGAACCCAGCATTTCAGCAACTCCAGTTCTGAATATATATCCAGTAGAAATAAGTGCTCATGCCTACCACAGATATTCATAACTGTATTAGGGGCCAAGTGCATAGGATAACACCGCTTTAGGACAAGCACTTTCTGTCAAGAATTAATTCATCTCACAAAGCCCTCCACCAACATCTTTGCTTCTCCCACCTAGCACTCAGGGGAGTTCTATTCAGAACTGTATTAACCCTGTTCAAGGATAGTACTCCATGACCTAATTACCTTCCATTACATACTTTAAGAGATAAGGGGTCAGTTAAAGGTTCTGCCTCCTCCACATATCTACACTGAGGACCGAGCTTCCAGGATGGGAATCCTCAATGGTCATGCTCAGAACATGCCTGAACCACGACAGCAGCTTTATTCATGAATTAAAAACTGGAAATAACAAATCTATCTGCTGTACAAATAACCGGCAGGATATTCATGCCATAGAATTTTAAACTGAAAGAGGAACTGATAGAACATGGCTGGACTTCAATGTTGAATGAAAGCAGCTTGGTGCAAGATGAATTACCGTATGAATCCATTACAACAAAGACCACAAAGGAAGGCAAGGAAAGCCAATGATGGTTTCTGAATAGCTGACAGGTGTTGAGGGAGGTCTCTGGGACGTCAGGTTCTTCCTGTCTTGATTCAGGCAGTGGCTTCACATGTGGATACAGGAAAAAAAAAAAAAAAAAAAAAGCTACCCTGTGTAAGTCAAAAGAAGGGAATGTGTGCGCTGGTGAGATGGCTCAGTGACAGGAAGCCTGTCAACCCAGGCTCAATTCCTGGTATCCGCATGGTGTAAGGAGAAAACTGACTCCCAGATGTTGTCCTCTGGACTCACACAAGCATGCACACACACCATGCACACAAAATAAAATTTAAAAAATTAAATGTTTTAGGGCCAACAAGATGGCTCAGCTGCCTTCTGCCTTCTATATGCATACTGTGCCATACAGATACACACACACACACACACACACACACACACACACACACACACACACACACCGGGGGGATTTTTAAAAATAAATGTTAAAAATTTTAATCTACGTACTTGTTTTATATTCACATGTGTGCCTGCATGTATGCACCATATGCCTACAGGTGCCCTTGGAGGCCAGAAGAGGTTGCTGGATTCCCTGGAACCAGAGTTATGGGTGGTCATGGTCATGGTTGTGAACTGCCTAATATGAGTGCTAGGAACCGAACCCAGATCCTCTGGAAGAGCACAAATGCGCCTAACAGCTGAAACGTTCCTCCAGCCCTAAAAAAGAGTTTTTAGGATGTGGTAAAGTGATAATACATGCTGTGTACTTTACATGGTGTCAGTGTCTGTTCCAAGGGACCTTTGAGCTTCTGTGGCCTCTCATTCACAATTAGCTGCCCAATCAACCACTCTCTGCCAAAGCTGGAGGAGCAACGAGGTGCTGGGAGCAGCAGGAAGTTCCTGGAAGGTCCTGTATCTAGGAGGGCTTAGTGCCCAGAGTCCAATCTTGACCTTGACCTCTGCTTGGGCCACCCAATGCAGTGCCTCCTGATTGGTGACACACCTTACCTCAAGACACTGCTATGGAAGCTCAAGGCAAGAGTGGTGTTAACACCTGAGTGACAGAAGAGAAAGTTGGTTGACACACATTTGTATCCCATGCCAATAGAGAGCCCAGGTTAGCTTGGAAGATCTTGTCAAAGTAGGCCTCCCTACAAGGCAAAAACCGGGAAATGGCATTATGCAAACTGGTGTGCCAGTGAGCTCAACTCTACAAACTGTAGAGATGGTTATAAAGTCACCACTGGCTACACCTGTGCCAGGATGTACACCAGAAAAAGGAGGTTGGCTTTGAACCTGGGGCGTGGCTATCTCACCACAGTCAGAGTTTCTCAGAAGAGAATGGTCTTTACTCTGCCCCATCCCATCCCAGAGTGAAGAATCTATCGGGACAGAAGAGCACCCCACGTGCTCACAGAAGGCAGACTGGAGCTGTACAGCCTTATCCTTGCTGATGCTAGAACTACCAGCACTCACTGGTCTTCCCAGCAGATGGTGCCAAAGGGCCACGTGGCTGTCCCAGAACAACCCTCCATCCACATTTTTGCTTCTCCTATCCAGAACCCACGGGAGTCCTGTTCAGTCCTCTGCTCTGACCAGCAGAGGCCGAATACCAGTGCAGCTTGGTCCTGTCCTCTAGCGCTGGGCTAGTGTTCCTCTGTAACATGAAGTGGGGCAGCAGGAGCAGGTGAGTTTCAGGAGGCTTAAGCTAAGGCAGGTGAGTGATGAAGAGAAAAATGGCGTTAGCAGTCTTGCTACTGGCCTACTGTCGAGGAGAAGAGATGGATGTCAAGGGTATCTGCATGAACATCAAAGAAAATATCAGGAATTTGGGTGGGAGATAAGGAACTCATTTTCTTTCTTTCTTTAATTTTTATTTAAGGAGGGGTGAGCGACAGCTTGTGGTGGAAGTCAGAAGACAACTTGTGGGGATCAGTTCTTGCTTTCCACACCATGGATTCAGAGGATCAAACTCAAGTCATCAGGCTTGGCAGAAAGCACCTTTACCTATTGAACCAGCTCACTGACCCCAGATGAGGCACATCAAATGGGCAGTTGGTTAAGTAGTTCGAGAGCTCAGGGGAGAACCTGATCTGAGGCTACAACCTGGGATTCTTAAGTCATCTCTTCAGGGGATTACAGAGGAGAGTAGTAGAGGAGTCTGGGGTAGCAGATGTTTGGAGAGAGTGTGAACTGGTACCCAGCACAGAGGTAGACAGAGGAAGTGCTCCCAGGACACAACTGGCCTGTCACTTCACCCAATCTTAGTCAAAACACTAAGAACTGAAGCCAAATGGGAATTATCTAACATTTGGGGTCTCATGTAGTCCAGGCTGGACTTGCACTTGCTATATAGTCAAGAATGACTTGAACTCCTAATCCTCCTGCCTCCACCTCACACATGCTGAGATTACAGGCAGGTGTCATAGGCCCAGCTTAAAAGCAGGAATTTAAAATTAAAAATTTCAACTTGGCAATGTGCAGTCTTAATTTCTGCAGAGCTGTCTGCTGAGAAGAAAGAAATGTGATGCCAGGCAAGAGGATCTGTTTAAGGTCATCTTCAAATACAAACCAAGTTTGAGGCCAGCCTGAGCTACATGAGATCCTGTCTCAAAAAAAGCAAAAGCAAAATGAAACAAACCCCTCAAACTCCATAGCTCAGGAAACAGTAGAAGAGGGTAGACAGAAAGAATCTAAACCTGAAGATGGGGAGGAGTGCTGGGAAATGATGTCTTCTGGGCATGACATGGCCATTGCACTCACGAGCTCCCTGAAGCTATGGTTAGCTGTACAGGAAAGTTGGCAAGATCAGTCAACACTGACAGCAGGAAGCACTAAATGAATTGGGTCTGTCACAAAGGAGAGGACACGGGGCTAGAGAGATGGCTCTGTGGTTAAGAATACTGGCTGCTATTCCCGAGAACTCAGGTTCCATTCCCAGCACCCAGATGGTGGCCCACAATTGTCTGCAACTCCAGTTCCAGGGAATCTGATGCCTTCTTCTGGCCTCCATGGGAAGCAAATGAGTGCACACTTGTGCACATACATACATACAAACACAAACACACACACACATCTACATCAAAATCACAAACATAATTTTTAAAAGTAAAAATAAATAGAACAAACAGAAGGCAAGAAGGTAGTATGAGATTTGCTTTTCACAGAGCTGGAGATGGAACCAAGGCCTTGAACACATTAGGAAGTCACTGAGCTACAGCTCCACTCACAAGAACAGATGTTCTTTCAAGTTTTACTTATAGGAGCAGAGGAAGGGGTAGGTACAAAAGGAGTTTGTTTCCAGGAGCATAGAGAGCCTTGTTTGCATGCTGGTAGGCTAATTCAATGCAGGCCAAGGTCAGGGTGCAGCAGCTGGAGACAGATAGCTGCGATGGCAGGATGGAGAGAGGTGTTTGTCTGATTGTGCTTTACAATATTAATTGGAGACGAATAGAGAAAGATCTTGAAGTTAAGAGCACACACTGTTCTTGTAAGAGGACCCAAGTTCAGTTCCCAATATTCATGCCAGGCAGCTCACAACCCATCAGTAACTCCAGTTCTAGGGGATCTGATGCCCTCTTCTGGATCCCTCAGGCACCAGTACTCACATGTACTCACAAATTTAAATTAAGATAGGGGCTGGAGAGATGGGTCAGTGTTTAAGAGCACTTGCTGCTCTTGTAGAGGACCCAAGATCAGTTTCCAGAACTCATACCAGCTGCCTCACAACCACCTGTAACTACAGCTCCAAGAAAACAGATACTCTCTTCTAGCCTTCCTGGGCACTGTAAGCACACGGTGCACACAGAAATAAGCAGGGACACGTATATATGAGATTAAAAAAAATTTAAAGCTATTTGGTTCAAGGCCAAGTGAGATGGCTCCAATAAGTAAGGCTGCTTGTTCCCAAGCCTGATGATCTGAATTCCATCCCTCAAATTCATATGGAAATAACAGACTCCTGCAAGCTGTCTCTGTCCTCCATGCATGTGCAAGTGCATACACACAAATAAGTATAATAGCTGGGTGGTGGTGCACACCTTTAATCCCAGCACTTGGGAGGAAGAGGCAGGTGGATCTCTGAGTTCCAGGCCAGCATGGTCTACACAGCGAGTTTCAGGACAGCCAGGGCTATACAGAGAAACCGCCTTGAAAAACTTATAAATATATACATATTATACTAACATATATATAATAAATGTGTGCATATATACACAGAACTACAGAGAAACCCTGTCTTGGAAACCCTCCCCATCCCCAGGCTTAAACTCACAGAGATCTCCCTGCCTCTGCGATTAAAGGCATGCGTGACCATCTGGCAATAAAAATATTTTAAAAATATGGTTCAAATAAATGCGCTTGAGAGAGGAAGGTCAGCCCATGAACTTTGAGGACAGGACACAAATATCCAACAGGACCAGCTTGCAAGGCTCCCAAAGAGCCCATTACACAGTTGGCTTGCAAAAGCCATCAGTCACAAACACAGGTCACTTTCTCTAAACTCAAAAGCTATGTACTCTTGTCTGCCCTTCAAACCCACTGGTTTCAGCAAAGGCGGGAGCTTTTGAAAGCCAGGATCTCCCTGAGGATGCTCTAGTAGCAGGCCCTTCACTGTTCTGAAGTGTGCAGAGATGCCTCAATTGAAGTATCTCACACAAAATGTCTGACATATGGAAAGCTCAGAGCCATGCAATCTTCACTCTCAGCTGCCATTTCAGGACCAAACAAGCAATATTATTGCTGCTCTTCTGGCTACTCTGCATTCAAGTCAGCCCTCTTCAGAGATTCTTCCTGGAACGGAACTGATGTGAGCTGGTTCATTATGCCAGCTGTGCCTTCCGGATTGCACCCTCAAACTGATGTATTGGGAGAAGCTGCAAACCAGTTACACTGCACTTCTGAAGCACCAAATGGTGCAGGGCCACCTGCCACTCAGGCTGAGAGGGCAGAAATGTCCCAGTGCTTCTAGGTAGCTTAAGCAAATAATCTCATTTTGAAAAACTCACATATCCCTATCCCTATTTTTAAAGTGATGGCTTCTGATTTCTAGCCTAGGACTCCCCATACCTCCCACTCCTAGAATCTGAGATGAACTTGGAAATTTAAAAGACCTACAATCCTTAAGATTCTGTTTTAAGGAAACCTATGAGAGGGGCTAGAGAGATGGCTCAGTGGTTAAGAGTGCTGACTCCTTTTGCAGTCTCTCCTGAGTTAATTTCCCAGACTCCATGCCTGGAGCCCCACAGCCATTTGTAACCCCATCTCCAAAGGTAGTCAATGCCCTCTTCTGGCCTCTATGGGTGCTGGCAAGAATGTGTTCAGAACACATTCTCTCCTAAAAAAACAAAAAACAACAACAAAAAACCAAAGCTGTGTGTGGTGGCACATTGCCTTTTTAACTCCAGCAATTGGGAGGTAGAAGCAGATCTCTGTGAATTCAAGGCCAGCCTGTACTATATACCAATTTCCAGGCCAGACAGGGCTACATAGTGAGACCCTGACATTGGTGTACACACACACACACACACACACACACACACACAACACACACACAGAGGCAAGTTATAGTGGTGTGCATCTTAATTCCAGCTCATTGGAAGTGGAGGCAGGTTTGGGTGTTCAAAGTCTACCCCTGCTACCTAGTGATTCTGAGGACAGCTGGGGAGACCATCACAAAAAGGAACACAGATGGGGATTCAAAGCAACCTTCCAGCTTCCAGCAGCTCGGAGACTGAGAACAGCTACTTAGTAAGGCTGGTGATGGGGAAACACATGTTCATGACTGCACATGAGAAGACACTCCTAGAGACTATGGATGAATATGAAGGGTAAGAAAGTGAACCAGTGCTAAGCCCACAGAGCCAAGGAGAGAGAGACACAACACAGTAGGGGAGAAAGTGACACAAAAGCAGATGCAGCCAGCAACAGCAGTCAACTTGGAAAACAGGAAGCTGGGAAGTAAAGACAGTTGTTTCTCGGTGTAAAAGTGTGGTGCAGTGATGAGGATCATGAGGTTCATTCAAGGGATAGAACGGCCACCCCGAACTCTACAGTCACAGGAAATTGATGGTGGGAGGTGGAGAGAGGTTCAGTGGTTTGAGTGCTTGCTGCTCTGGCATCCACCTGGCAGCTCCCACCCACCTTTGAGTCCAGCTCCAGATTCAACACCCATTTCTGGCCTCTATGGTCACAGCACTTATGTGCAAACTCACCCCTGCACACATACAGGCAATTAAAAAACCACCTACAGTTGTGGGAAGTAGAAAGCATGGGGCTCTACTATGGCTCTATGGGTCCTTTATCCCCCTCCTCCATATGTGCTTTTTAAGGGAACCTGAAAGTCACTTGACTCCAAGGGAACTACAATTCCATGAGTACAGCCAGCTCTGGACCCACCACCCTGCACTGACCAAAAGGTGACAATAATGGGGTGTATATTCCCTAGTCTTTACTCTTGCCAGAAGACAAGGAAGGATTGTCAAGATAAGACTGGCAGGGGTAACGTCACCCTTGCTTGATCACCACAGTAGAGTGTGTGTGACACACATAGAACACCAGGAGGTGTATGTTTTTAAAAAGTTTATTGAGTACAGTATAGGGCAGCGGGCCGGGCAGTAACTAGAGTACCACCTGCAGCATAGGGCCTGGACAGTGTTGTTTTTCTGAGAATTTCATACATGAGTAGAATGCATTGTGATCATATCCCCTTCCCTCCATGGCTGTTTATCTGTTTTGTTTTTGAGGTTTCACTCCATTCTCTTTTCACTTTGAGTATTTTAACTTCACTTTTCCTTCTATTTCACATCTCCATTTGTAGGTCTTTGGCCATCTTATTTCTGCCCTCACCATTCCTGTTGTGGCTGCTGGTATCATGGCAGATGTTTCTCACTCCATCTGCTCAGTTTTGTGGTCATCACCTTTTCTGGTTTTCCCTTCTTTCTGCAACACACCTTTAGTATACCAGGTAGCGTCTTTGCCACTCAGCTATGCTCCCAGTCCCCATCTTGTTCTACACACCACACACCCCTATGTCCCCCACAAATCCAAGTCCCAATAGGTATTTCCTAACTGGTGCTATTTTTTGGGCAGCAGGGGTGGTGGTGGTGTGAGACCTGGCTGGCAAAGAAAGGTAAGTCAGAGAGGCAGACCTTTGAGGTTTCTATCCTCTCTGCCATCACAAAGTGACAGCCACTTCTACTGCCACGGATAGGGCAGTCCTGACCATTATTGCTTTCCCAACATGACAGACTGTGTCCCTGAGACTGGGCCACAGTAGATCCCCTCCCCTAAGATGCTCCTGCCAGGTATCTCTTCACAGTTAAACTCTCCAACACAAAAGTATTTTAATTTTAAGACCAGGGAACATAAGTAAAACCCTGAGTTAATGACTGGGATCCAAGTGGGAATAACTAGGAAGTAGCAAAGGGTGTGGGACTCAAGACCCACTGCTGGACATCTGCCCTACAGCAACAGCAGGGAGAAACAAGACTGGATACAACTTATCTGTGCAGAACTGCGAGACAGACTACTTCCATACCCCTTCACGCTGTATGCTGTTCACAAGATCATGAGTAATCTTAAAGGGTCTTCCCCACAGACATCACTGTCGAAATGGATCTGGCTTGATTTACCAAAGTACCAACTTGAGAAACCTACAGAAGCACAGCAATATGTCAAAATACACTCATCACCAAAGGAGTGAAGGGGAAATCTATGCAATAAATTCAATAGAAAACATACTCAATGCTTCACAACAATCCTGAGGCTCCAGAACACACAAGGTTACACCTTGAAATGCCTCAAACATGTAAGTGACTGCATTATACACCTCAAAGATGCAAAGCTCAACAAGAAGGAAGAAGTGTGAAAAAAAAGCAACATGATTCCTCTAAAAGTTCTACTGTAGACGTTTAGTTGGATGAAATCCAGGGTAAGAGTCTATCAAAGAAGACTAATTAAAAAAAAAAAGACTGAAGCACTTGAGAGGCACGTGCAGGAGGCATTTAGAACTTCATACATTGGAAAGGCTCTCCCTACACATTACAGAATGATGAGAAGCTGGTCACTTATGAACACTGACAAATCGGAAGAGATCACCAGACTGCAATTCATTAAAGCTGTCAGAAAGTAACAGGCAACCTAGATTACCACATCCAGCAGGTATCCTTCATCCAACTGAGAAACAGACTAAGATAAAGGCACAAGATTTGTGAGTTTATCGGAGTATGGCATATGATAAAGGAATCCTACCCATGGAACAGCTTCCATGTCACTGTGTGACAGCACAGTTAGATGAGCACATGAAAACTAGATGAGATCTGACTACCTTACAAATAACTCAAAGGAAGTTAGTGCAGACCTTTCCACTATAACCCCAAATGGAACAGTCCAACGAGGCAATGAAGACAGGCTAGCTGTATAGTTCAGTGGAACAGTATTTACCTAGTTCTGTTAGATTTGGGGTTCAATCTTCAGTACCAAAAACCAAAATAAAAGTCAGACAGACTGGATGAATGGATTAAAAAATAAAAAACCAAGACAGGCATAGTGGCACAATGCCTTAAATCCCATCACTTGGGAGACAGAGGCAGGCAGATCTTTGTGAGTTTGAGGCCAGCCTGGTCTACAAAGGACTGTCAGTGCTGTTACAGAGACACCATGTTTAAAAAAAACAAAACCAAAACCAAACCAAAGCAAACCAAAGCAATGAGGCTGGAGAGATGTCTCAGCAGTTAGGAACACTGTTCTCCCAGAGGACTCAGGTTCAATTCCCAGCACTCACATGTTGGCTTCAATCATTTGTTACTTCATTTCCAGGGGATCCCACACCCTCTTCTGGACTTCACAGGCACTAGGTATGTATATGATACAGAGACATATATATGCAGGAAAAACACCTACACACATAAAACGAAATATATAGGTATTTAGTGAACTCAATGGTATTTCTGTAGGATATATGTCACGTATTATTGTGTTTGGGCATTTTTTTCTTCTTATTGGTCTTTGCCTTGTATATTTTGGTTTCCAATTTGGTGTGTGTGTGTGTGTGTGTGTGTGTGTGTGTTTTGTTTGCTTTTTAAAGAGAAAGAAAGAGCATGGTATTGGGTGGGCAGGGAGATGGAAGGATCTGGGTGGAGTTGGGAGAGGGGAAAGTATGATCTGAATATATTGCATGAAAAATTTTTCAAGAAAAAAGAGAAGACCCTAAATAGCTGGAATTCAGAAGCATGATAGAATAGACAAACTCTTAGTTTAACAAAGCAGACTTCAAAGTATAATTAGAAAAAACAAAGATTATCACATAGTGATAAGGAGAACAATACATCAAGATACGGGGGGGAAAAAGGCAATTCTCTTTGCCCAGTGTGTTAGTGCATGCCTTTTACCCCAGTGCTCTGGAGGCAGAGGAGGAAAGGTCTCTTCTGAGGCCAGCCTGGTCTACATAGTGAGTTCCAGCACAGCCAGGACTAAACAGATCATCTACGGAAGAAATCAATAATAAGGAGTTGATAAGATAGCTCAGTGGATAAAAGCCCCTGTTGCCAAGCCTGCCAACCTGAGTTTGATCCCTAGGACCCAAGTTGTCATTTGACCTCCATAGGTATCCTGCAGCAAGTGCCCCTGACCTGTGCCCTAAACAAACAAATGTAACAAAAATTTTAAAAGATGGGGCTGGAGAGATGGCTCAGTAGTTAAGAGCACTTACTGCTTTTGATGAGGACTTAGGATCAGTTCCCAGTACCCAAATGGCACTCATTTTAACTTCAGTTCCCATGAGACCCCACATTTCTTTCTAGCATCTGTAGGTACCAGGCATGCATGTGGTATGAAAGCAAACACCCATACACATAAAAGTACTGACCATGAAGTAGCAGGTAGACATTAGTGGGTAACTTCCTCAAACTATCCAACAAATACTGAGAATTATTTCAAAAGTTATTCTATGAAGCATTATACTGGTTCCAAACTCACCAAAGGACACAACCAAAAAACCCGAAACTATAAACCAATATCCTCAATACAAAAATTCTCAAAATACTTTCAAACTGAATTCAACAACATTAAAAAGGTAATTTACCATTAAACTGGTTTGATTCTGGGAATGCAAAGATGGCTCATTATGTTTTTAAAGAAAATCTGTAAATGTAATACAGAAATCAATGGCCTGTAATTCTAGCACTTGGGAGTTGAAGGCAAGAAGGTCAGAGTTCAAGGCCACCTGCAGCTACACTTGACAATCCCTACTACATGGAGCCCTGTGAAAGAAAGGAAGGGAGGAAGGGAGAAGGCGGGAAGGTGGGGGGAGGGGAGGGAAACTCAACAGCCTAGTATAGTAGTGTATATCTTTAATCCCAGCACTTGGGAAGCAGACGCAGGCAGATGTACATTTCAGGCTAGTTCCATGTCATGTCAGCAGGGCTGCAGAATGAGATCACCTCCAAATAAATAAATAAATAGATACTACTTTCTGTAAAAAAAAAATGCCTCACTGCAATCCTTCAACATAGTACCTAAAATTTTAGCGTGAGAAAGAAAAAAGGTGGGGAGATCAAATAAAGAAGATGCCAAATGATTCCTATTTGCAGATCGAATGGCCCTACAAGATACATACAACACTGAACAAGCACAAGACACTACATTTCCAGGTCGGCAGAACAGTGTTAAAATGGCCATAAAGGCCAGGTGTGGTGACCCAGATTTTTTAATCCCAGTACTTGGGGAGACAGAAGCAGGTGGATCTCTTTCTGCGTTCCAGGTCAGTCAGAGTTACATAAGACCCTGCCTTAAAACAAAAACAAAAATAGCAAGTCACATTGCTGAAAGCAATCTACACAATCAAGCTGTAGAATGGAAATGAGAACAATTTAGATGCGTCAAAGTAAACCACACACATGTATGAAAATGAAACAGTATCTTACAGTTCTAACATACAAAGACAGACTGACAAGAGGCATGGTCATCTCTAAGCATGTCCAAATACATTTACAACCTTGACAAAGGTTATTTATAACAGGCAAAATTGTAAAAAAAAATAAATCCAAAGCATCAAAGTTTATAAAAGCTAAAAATAGTCAAAGAATTATGAGATTAAGGGGCTGATAAACAGGTTTAGGTCAAGACAACAGAATTCACTTCAAAACTAGGCCTATATTATTAAACTATTGGCTGTTTTTAGGACACATTGATGGCTTAAAGAATTATACAGGACAGACTAAAAGCTGTCACACCAAAAGACACCATCCATCACCACAAAATCCAGTTGTAATTAGCAAACAAGCAATGGTTCTTTAATACAGGTTCATGCTGGGTGTGGTAATGCACACCTTTAATCTCAGCACTTGGGAGGCAGAAACAAGTGGGTTTCTGTAAGTTCAAGGCCAGCATGAACTTATATTGACTTTCAGGACAGCCAAAACTACTTAGTGAGACCCTGTCTCAAAACAAAACATCAAAGGATTGTTTCAGTACATATCTCTTGTTGGCATGGAACTCAAGATGATTCACCTCCCTGCCTCTGCCCCACAAAGTGTGAATGAAAGACGTGTTGCTACGCCTGGCCAAACAGGTTTAATCCTAGACATACTTATGCCCAGGCTCTCCTCCAAATAATTTAAAATCTCTGCAGGCATTAACACTTCCATTCAAAACATACTCACTACAACCAAAAAATATTTGTTTGGTTTTGGTTTTTCTGGACAGGGTTATAACTCTGTTGTAACTCTGGCTGGCTGTCCTGGAACTCAACTCTGTAGACCAGGCTGGCCTCAAACTCAAAGATCCACCCGCTTCTACCTCCCGAGTGCTGGGATTAAAGGTATGTGCCACTACTGCACGACCCAAAAATTACTTAATATATAGCCAGGAAAGGACAGAGAAATGGCTCAGAGGTTAAGAGCACTCGTTAGCACTTCTCCAGGTCGAATTTGGTTTTTTTAGCATCCATACCAGCAAGCAGCTCACAACTCTGAAGGGATCTGATGCCCTCCCTCTTCTAGCCTCTGTGGGTACCACACACACACACAAATAAGCCTAAATAAATAAACAAACACATAAACAACCAAATAAGCAGCCAAGAAAAGGGAAAACCTTTTGAATGGGTAAGGAAGGTAAAATGTTTCCCAATGGCCACTGATGGCTAAATAGTACCAAGATACTCTGATGCGCCACTATACAGGGCAGGTGGCAACCATACCACTATACTGTGCATTTCAAACAGCTACAAAGACTAACAATAAACACTTGAGGCATACTTAGCCTGACTTAAACATTACGCAATGTAGTCTCAAAGCATTACACATATTTTCCTTATAATACTCAAACACAAAAATGAACTTTATAAATTGTTTCAAAGCAAACTTTTTAATTAAAAGTATATCCTTTAAAAATTATGCGAATGTATGTGTGTATGTACACGTGAATGCTGATGTCCACAGAGGCCAGAGGCACTGGGTCCCCTAGAACTGGAGTTACAGGCAGTTGTGAGGCTTCAGATGTGGGTATGGGTCCTCTTCAAGAGCAGTGTGTGCTCTAATCATGGATCCATCTCTCCAGTCCCTAATTATTTAAAAATATCTGTGTATGTGGGTGTATACATCACCGTTTTTACGTATGGAGGCCAGAGGACAACTTGCAGGAGCTGGTTTTCTCCTTCCACCATGTGAGTCCCATGGATGGAGCGTGAGTCTTCAGGTCTGGAGATAAGTGCATGCTTCCAGATGAGCCTTCTCACCAGCTCCAAAGTAAACTTCTATATACAGAACACTCATATTCTTACACACAGAGATCCATCATCTGCTTCCAAAATGTTGGGATCAGATATGTGCTGTCATGTGTAACTTTTAGAGATAAAACCCAGGGCACAGTACATGCTAGTCAAGTGTTTTACCAATGAACCACATTTTCAGCCATTACACTTCATAAAAAAAGATTCATTTTTATTTTATGTGTATGAGTGTTTTGCCTATAGGTATGCACACCATGTGTGTGCCTGATGCTGTGGAGGCAAGAAGAGAGAATCAGAGGCCCTGGAGCTGAAGTTACAGACAGTTAAAGAAGCTAACTGATTACCACTAGGGACCTCTCCAGACTCCTTCATAACACTCATTCACAACGATTCTTTGCTCTTAATCAAGAAGCTTAAAAAATTATGGCAATCTCATTATGGTACCCATTAAGAAATTCTCTAACTTTAGTGATTCCCATCCAACCATAATTAGATTTTTCAAGTTTAGATAGGAAGCCTAGTAATTTGCTCCAACTCAAGATTTAAAACAAACCTACAGGACACCAACTCCATTAGAGCCCACTCTTGGTCCTCAGAGCAGCTGCTTGGTGTCCATCCAGATCACTTGAGTTCTGTACCTTAAGTTTAGCTTGATGGCATGTGGAGGCAGAATTGCCCGTGAGTTCAAGGCCAGCTTGGCCTATGTAACAAGTTCCAAACCACTCAGGGCCACAGAGCAAGACCCTGTTCCCCTGCCCTCCCCACAACCCACCCTCACTTTAAAAAGAAAGAAAGAAAAAGAAAGTGCTGTACACAGATGTTATTTGTTTGGCTAGGTAGAAAAGACAAAGTAGCAAAAACACAGGATGAAGAATGCATTTCCTCTAACTCAGAAAAGAATAAAAAGGAGACACCTAGAAAAACTAAGGGCCTTTTGATTTGGACAGTTAGCTCATAAACCAGAAGGACAATGTTGTAACTTCACTGTTGGCTCCAAATTCAACACAGTACAAAGCAAGGAAACATTTATTTACTACACTCACACAGTAATGATTAAGCATCCTGATGTTTGCCCATGTAGCTTAAAATAGCAAATATCCACTCCCCACAAAGAACTGTCTTCGTTTTTAAGCCAAGTCATAGAAGGGAAAACTCATTACTTGCTGAGCATTGGCTCTCAGGCACCACTCTCATATCTGGGACAAAAATGAAACCACAACCCAAAAATTGGTTTCTACTTGGCTTCACTGATTTACCACTTAAGGAACACAGGCTCAGGTTCTAACAGTTATCTGAGACAAATTTAAACTCCAAGATCACATGACTTGACAAATGTACAAATGTTTGTTAAGAACTTACCATTCTGTCAATCATTTGAAAGAATTCATGAAATATTATATACAGCAATATATTTATAACCAGAAACTACACTAATTAGACACATCATTTAGTTTTAAGTTCTACCTGAAAACATGCCACTTTAAGTAAAATCCTAAAAACATAACTCTCAAGTTCTATGGTTTAACAATCAAGTCCTACTGAAGCAGCAGATTTCCTTTCACAAGCACAGGCCGGCTGCGGCTACAAGACAAACTGCAATGTATGTCAGACAAACGTGTCCCCAAGTTCTTCTGAAGAATGCCAAGGAGTTGCCAGAGAGGTTACACAGTGGCCTTGATCTTTATTTTTCTTTATCTGGAATTCTACAAATTCCAAAATTGATCAATTGATTTATCTTGTTTAATAAACAGCACCAGTCGTGCCCACTGATACAATTCAAACCTGACTTTCTCAGTTCTCAAGTTTATTATGAAAATACTGCGGTGACTTGTGCAGTAACATCATCTTACAGGAGGGAAACAGTTCTGTTCAAAACAACTCACCAGGTTTTCTGACAGTAACAAAGAACAACGTGGGGCTGAGATTTGAGAGTAGGGGATAAACCGAGTGCAGACAAATCATACAATTAAATTAAATGGTATCCCTGAAAAGAAACAAAACAAAGGGGAGGCCTTGGTACTTATTTAAAAATGTTCATTAAGCTCCAATGATTGTTTGCTATCCTCATCTACAGTCATGCTGAGTAAAGCTACAGCTAAGTGGAAGTCACTGGACTCACAGGTGTTAATGTTTACATCCTATTATCTGCAGTCTCTCAAGAAAGCAAAAGTAACTACAAATAGCGCTATGCCAGAAACTGGATTCTTGACCAACAATGTCGCGTCAGCATGCAATGAACTGGTTCATTCTAAAGTGGTCACGGCTGTTGATGACAAGAGGCTTTGTATTTTTATATGGCACATCTTTTGGTCCGTGTGAAAACAAGTTTTTTTGAATGTTAACTATTTTCTGACACTTTGGAGTTACTGTTGCTCTTCCCATTTCCATTAGGTCAATATATGGTTCATGGCAATACTGTACAAGTTTAAATTTTCATTACAGGAAGTAGTCTGGGGTACGACGAGTGACATGTGGCTCGCCTCTACGAGGTGCTGGATCAAACTGCAAGCTGAAAAACAAAGTAAGAGTCACTGTTTCCATTCTAAAACATCCATGTATTTATCAAAATGAAGATCTTCAAATTTTCAAACTTTATGGTTTATTTTCTATCCAATTTCAGCATATTTTAACAGAATAGAGCCCACCTTTAGACTGGGTATACTGGGGCACAGCTGTAACATCAGCACTTGGGAAGCTGACGCAAATGGATCAAATACAAAAAAGGCAGGCAGGTGAGGCAGTGCACCCCTAATTCCAGCACTTGGGAGGTAGAGGCCCATGGATTGAATTCCAGGATAGCAAAAGCTAAATAACAAGACCCCGTTTTCAAGTTGCTTGTTTTAAGCTGGAGGGTGGGGGGCTGCTCATATAGCCCAGGTTTGTCTAAAACTTGGGTTAGTTTCTGTCATCCTGACACAAGAGAATCATCACCTGGGAACAGAGTTTCAGTTGAGAATTCAACTTGTCTAAATCAGGTTGGTCTGTGGGCATGTTTGTGAAAGACTGTCTTAATGATTGATACAAGAACACCAAGCCTATAAAGCTGTTACCATTCTCTAGGCAGGGGGCTCTAAACTTAAGAATGAAGAAAGCTAATTGAGCACAAGCAACAAGCAAGAGCCCACATATTTCTCCGCCTTTTTGTTTTGTTTTGTTTCAGTCAGGGTTTCTTGATGTCCTGGAGTAGACCAGGCTGGCCTTACACTCACAGAGATTCTCCTGCCTCTGCTGGAATTAAAAGCATGTGGCACTACACACTGTTCTCTGTTCTCAACTATGAATGCTACTTGGGTAGCTGCTTTTAGTTTCTGCCTCAACTTCCCCTCAATGGTAGACTATCACCTGGAACTGTAGGCTAGACAACTAACACCCTGTCCCATGTTGCTTTTGGCAGTGCATTTTAGCAATGCAAGAGAAAAAGTAGTGAAGTATGTCCTTTACCTTCTAATCCTCTTGCCTCAGCCTCCCAAGTGCTACACTGACAGTTTTGAACTTGGGTTGTAACTATACTTCAAAAAGAGCCAACTTTAGTTTGAGAGGCTATGTTTTATACAGTGGGGCCCCTTCTGATAAGATCATTTAAGTCTCTGCCACATTGATCTGATTTCTCATCAAAATATACCTTACTGGCTTCATAGTAAAAACCTGAGTTGAAGTTGAAGATGCTGAGCACACATCTTTAATCCCAGCACTTGGGAGGCAGAGGCAGGCAGCTCTGTGAGTTCAAGGACAGCCTGGTAGACACAGCGAATTCCAGGACAGTCAGAGCTGTATCGTGAAACCCTGTTTCAAACAACAGGAACAACAACAACGAAATTGAAGACCTAGTAATTCATACAAGGCCAGCCTGGTCTACAGAGTGAGTTCTAGGACAGCCAAGGCTACACAGAGAAAAACAAAAAACAAAAGAAAAAAACTTATATTGTATTTTTGGTGCAAGTCCGTTTCCATAAAAATTTGAAAGTCAAGCTATAATTTGCTTTAACAAGAACTGGTGAACATGAAGCTCTAGCTCAGGGTAGATACTTACAAAGAATACTTAAGAGTATCATCAAGTTCCATGATTGCAGCTTGGTTACCACAACGATAGCAATAGTTTGGAGCACTGAAAATTGTTACTACATTCCGATCATGGCACCAGTTATATCCCTGTAAGAGAGGCAGAAGAAAGTCATTCACTTACCGACACAGATAAATATTACTCCACTAAGATAGAAAGATTAATAGTTTCCCTCCAAAAGAGTTAATTCTTTTGTATTTTGTAGAACCTATGAAATATACACGAATAAATTTGTAGCCAAAATTAAAAAAAAAAAAGATTTTTAAAAAGCATTTAGAAACAAGATCAGTGTGGTGACACACACCTTTAATCCCAGGAAACACAGGCAGGTGGATCTCTGAGTTTGAGGCCAGCCTGATCTATAGAGTTCCAGAGCTAGAGCATAATAGAGAGACCATGCCTCAAAAAACAAACAAAAAATAAGAACAAGCAAACAAATTCAACTTAAATATTATCCATTGTGGGGCTGTCCTAGAACGGACTGAGTCAAAGCTGGCCTTGAACCCCAGATTTTCTCATCATGAGAGCAGTAGGAGCTCGGTGCTCCTTACTTTTAGTTCTAGCCAGAACCCAGCTAAATGTTAAACATTGCCTGCTACACAGGTCATTAGCAAAGGACTGTGACTTGGTTGGTGCTTATCTGCACTGTAGCTGGAAGTCTAGGGCTGAGTCCATTTACTGATAAGATGCCTTCCTCTTTTTCCCTGTGGGACCACACCATATGCAGAAGGTGCCCTTGCAAGACCTTGATGCTTAGACTTGAGCTCCACATGCAAATGAGGCTACTCCAGTATCCTTGACTTAACCAATGGCTTCCATTTCTTGAGTATCAAAGACCCTCCCCTGCCTGTACCCTATAAATGTAACCACCCTTGCTTTAATAAATGAGAGATATGCTCCTCTGATAGCCTCTCCCAAGAGTCTGATTCGTTCTGGTGGACTCTTAGTCTTCCAATCTGGGACCCACCAGGATGCGATGACCTACACTCTGAGCTTTCCTTTGGGGGGTGGGGGAGCTGGCTGAGCTGGTGGCCCATAGCTCAGCCATACTCCAGAGAGGGAATTGAGAAAAAGAAAACAACAATCCATCACCAAATAATAAACTGTTTCTCATATAGTAGGGGCTTCCATAAATGTGTCTTTCACTGACATAACCTTAAAAAAAGACAGGCTTCCTCTGCCCAGGCTTATCTGGACCACAAGGCAATCCTGCTTCAGCCTCACTAACAAGGTTACAGGCATGTGCCACCACATTTGGCTGAGGATCAGTACTAACAACACCTTATAGAAGAAATTCCCCATTGCTACCGTCTGAATGCATCCAAATTCTCAAAGTATAGCAGCAGTTAAGAATCATAACAGAGGAAAGACTTCTTTCAAAATCATCTATAACCCAGTTATCCTAGCCTACAACATTTTGATGCTTCTTTCCTTTCCTACACACAGATATACTAAATATATATGAAATAAACAACGGCAATATATACCCCTCTCCATCTCTCTCCATTTTAACCCTTTCACCATTAAATCTCAAATTCTTCTAAGTCATGAAGAATCTGAATATACAGGCTGGAGAGATGGTTCAACAGTTAAGAGCACTGGCTGCTCTTCCAGAGGAACTGAGTTCAATTCCCAGCATCCAATGGCAGCTCACAACTGTCTGTAACTCCAGTTTCAGGGGATCTGACCTTCACACGAATGCATATAAAATTAAAAAATTAAATAAATTAAAAGAATCTGAAGACACATTAAATATATGCACCACTATCACAAACTTGACTTTCATTTGACTCCATATCTACTGAAAGGTTTTAGCTCCAGAGGCAGATTCTACAGGAGTAAAGGAATATCTCACTAACAGCACCAATGTCAAATTCCTTTTCCACTTACTAAAAACTTGACACATTTCAAAAAAAAGAACCTTACCTCCATCACCAGCTGGTGAGCTCTGGACACCAACGTGAGGCCATTGGCATGATTAAATGTCTCAGAAATATCTTGGCCAAAGGTATAACCAGCTCCCCGAGGAGATATCCCCCAGCCACCACGATCATCTGGATCTGACCACAGCAAGTCACACATTGGACCCTAAAAAGCAGGTACAAGTCATAAACTGACTTTCACAAAAGTAGAAAATTCTCGATTTGATAATTTACTAGAAGCAGTGCTCTACAAAATCACTTTTTGAGCAGTGTCTGTGAACATAACATGAACTTTGCAGTTAAGCTATCTTTGAAATGAGAGGCGATTCCCACAAGGCATAGTGCCCAGCTATAGGGATGTTCCATCAGTAATCCCTGCCAGTATATCCAAGTTTCACTAGGATAGCAGAGATGGGCTAGTGGTGATGACCAGGAAGGTTTATAAACTTCTGGGCAAGGATAAGATGGTTCACATGTCATTTCATTTTGAAAATTTGAGTGGACATAATAATGAATTAAGCAGCAGTTAACAATTTTTCTTCTTCCTAAAGAGTTTCTGAGGAGAATTTATCAAAAAGAAGTCATACCTCATGAGGAACTTCTTGTAGGCGATCAAGTGCTCGGATGTGATCCAGTGTGTCTATGGATGGTGACAGACCACCATGTAGACAGAATATCTAAAAAGATTGATTACAAACAGGTAACTAGACCTGAGAGAAACTAAAATATTTAAGATTACACTTTAGGCAGGAGCCTCCATCATTTGGCCACATCAGTTTCTGGGTCCTCTGTCTCAGCTTGACTCTGAAGAACTGGCACTGTTCTGCTCTACTCCCAAACACTGAGTATCCACTATTCTTACCAACAATCACTTTTGCTGAGGCTCCTTCAAGAAAGCATTTCTCTATCCTTGTCCACAGCCCTACCACAGGCTGGCAGTCATCTTCACACTCAAGAATTTACTTCCAAGTCTGTGTGTACACATCTACCAGAACTGGCAAACAGCCCAGTTTACATCTCTCAGACTGCTCTACAAACAGCTCCCAAAGCAGAATGGGTTACATTTTCCACCCCTATGATCTCAGCCCATACAGTTCAGCACCAATTAAAATTGTTTTAAAAAAAAGAATGCTATCAATATTTACCAAAAAGTATCCCCAATGTGAACTGTAATGATGGAAAGTCAGTGGCTCCCAAACACTAAGAAAGCAGATTATTGGGAAAAGGAAAACCAGTGAGTTTTAAGGTACACACACCTGCCCATCCACCAAGGCAGTGAGAGGAAGATAGTCAAAAAGATCTGTGAAGTATTTCCAAACGTTTGCATTTCCATATTTTCTTAAACACTCATCGTAGAAACCATACACTTGTGTGATCTGTCTGCTCTCGTGATTCCCCCGGAGTATGGTGATGCGCTCACGGTAACGGACCTAAAGCAAAATGAACAGTTAGCTCTTTCCAAAAACCAATTGGTATTTCACAAAATTTTCTATAGGGAAAATCCAGCATTCCAATTTGGGGAAAAACAAAAACAAAGCAAAAAAACCAAAACTCCATACCTCTACATTTCAATGAACCAAATCACTGATTATAAACATGTTAAAGGTTTATAAAATGTTTATTAATAATACCTCAATTAAAACCAAACTCCCTGTACCATACAGTGTAGAATCATACAGTTTTTCTGACTTTTACTAAACTTAATTACGCAACAATCATCACAACCCAGTTTTTGAAGCAGTGCATTAATTGCAAAAATCTCTGATGCCTATCTGCAATCCCTCTCCACTCCCACTCTTCCAGCTCCTGACAACCAATGGTTTACTTTTATCTCTTGAGAATGACTTTTCCAGACATTTTAATGGTTTCTGTTTTTGCTCTAGTCTTTAGCTACTGAGCTCATTTGCTCATGTGCATTCATTTTTCTTGAACATATTCCTAGAGTATAGCTACTAGGCCACATGATCAGTTTATGTACAACTTTACCAAAATTCTTCAAAACGGCTGAAACATTTACATTCTTGACAGGAATGGATGAGGAGTCTAATTTCCTGGCATATTCATCTATATTTGGTATTGACTGTAGCTACTGTATTACTAAAAGACACGAGTTAATATCTATGACTTTAATGTAGATTTCCCTAATGACTAATGATGTTAACTAACCACATTCCTACTAACCATGTATCTTCTAGTAGGATTAATAGCTATTTAAGTACTTTGCCCATTTAAAATTAGATTATCTATCTAAGGTTTGACATAGTGGTCTATGAGTATAACCCCAGCATCTGGGAGAGGCAGAAGGATCAAGAGTTTGGGGTTCATTCAGGTTTCAGTGTGATCCTGCCTCAAGAAATCTGTAAAATCTGTCTTGACATGTTTGTACATGCTTGTAATCCCAACACTGAGAAGACTGCTACCAACTGGAAGTCAGCCTTGACTAGAGACCCTGTAGAATTAATTAAATAAAGAAAAAATGGAACAAAAATATCTTGTTACAAGAGGCTTAGAAAAATGTATTTGAGGGCTAGTGAGACGGCTGAGGGGTAAAGGTGCCTGCCACCAAGCTTGATTTTAAAATATTTCATTTACTCTGAGTGCATGTGCCTTCTCATTCCACCCATGTGGATCCCAGTGATCAAATTCAGGTCATCAGGTTTTTTGGCATCTGCCTTTTCTCAGTCATTTCACTAGTGCAAGATAGCTGATGTCATAAGATATGGCTACATTTTATCTGTTAGCTACCAGTTTGATCTCTAGGACCCATATGGTGGAAAGAGAATACTACCACACTCTCTTGGTGGTATGCATGTACCCACAGAGTTGCACAAATTAACAATTAACTGTAAAAATGTTTTAAATTTGGAGTGAGGCTCAGTGATGAATATGATGAATACCATGCAGGAAGGCTGAGTTCAACCAGAAGGATCAAGTATTTTTTTTCCCCTTTGCAGTATCTTAAAAATAAAAAGAAAATCTTTTTTAGTTTTTCGAGACAGGGTTTCTCTGTGTAGCCCTGGTCACTCTCAAACTCAGAGATTCCCTCTGCCTCTGCCTCCCAAGTGCTGAGATTAAAAGTGTGTGCCACCATTGCCCGGCTTTAAAAAAAAGCAAAAGCAAAACAACAAAAACTTAATTATGATAAATTAAATTTTCATGGTTTTATAAATAATGGTTGTTTTGAGGCAGGCTTCATGTATCTAGTGCTAGTCTTGAACTGCTCCTCCTGCTTCTTCTATCTCTTGAATGCTAGACTCACAAGCACTCATTATTGCACTTAAACTGTGTTGGGGGTCAAGCCCAGGACTTCCTGCATGCTAAATAAGCACTTTAGTACTGGGTTGCATCCCCAGTCCTATATCATCATCCTATGAACACAGTTGAGAAATCTAGGTCTAATCAAGAGTAGACTTTTTTCCCCCTTAAATTTACAGCCTTTGCTATTAATGTAGGCCAACAATCCATTTGGATGCATTTATTTAAACACTATTTGAGAAAGGGCCGCCTTTCCTACAGTGTTCATTTGCTAAGGGTTGCCATGAGTCTTGGAGTGGGTCCATACACTACAAAGGTGCTGTTCCTCCAAAGTGTCAGCAGAGCTGAGATCTTCTCCTTGATTTATAGACAGCTATTTTCTCCATGTATCTCCCATCTTCTTATACCCATGCACACCTGGAGGCCAAAGGACAACCTCGGGTGTTATCCTCAGAAACAGCTATCCACCACTTGGAGACATGCTTGGAGACAGCATCTCATTGGCCTGGAGCTCATAGGCTCGCTAGCTGGCCAGTGAGCCTCAGGGATCCTCCTATCTCCTCCTCCCCAAGACTGGGATTATAGGTGCTTGCCTCTATGCTTGGCAATTAAAAATTGGGTTCTGGGGACTGAACTCGATTCTTCTAACTGAGCCATCTTCCTAGTCCCTAATCTCTTTTATAGATGAACTACTTATAATAGATAAAGACCTATCCATATAAACCCATTTTACTTAATTATTCACATAAAGGGCTAGCACCAAGCACAGTCACACTCTGAGGGACACGGAATTAGGATTTGGGCCAGTGACATTAAGGAGGACACAATGCAGTCTATTCCTTGGCACATGAATTTTTTGTTGTTATGCTTTTTTGAGACTCTGGGCTACTAGCTTCTTTCAGAGTATCTGAGTCACTGCACAAACAGCCCATCATCTACTCTAAACTCTCCTCTTAGTATTCTATGCACTACAGATGCTAATCAGAGTCAGCTCTGGCTGAAGCTCTTTTCTAATATTAGAACTGTCAGTGACAGCAAGTTTCTTGTTCAGAATATTCTATAATAAAAAGAGTCTGTTACCTAGGAAGAGGGTTAAAAAGTTCCCCCTCCAAAGAAAAGTCAAACAGCTTTTTAAGCATAGGCAGCATCATACTCTAAAATCAATGCTGCTGTGTTTCAGTGTTGATTCTTCATCTTTACATTTCAAGAGCTGTAAATGGCAAGCATGACATGTGATTCTAAAACTTGCTTCTTTTAGTCATTACTTTTTCTTTTTTCTTTTAAAGAAAAGTTCTTATTGCACAAGCCACGATGGTCTCAACTCTCAAGCTTTTTATCTTGGCCTCACCAGTGTTGGATTTACAGACTGTAGTTCTCATTTTTAATGGTTATGAGGTGATGTGTAATGCTGCATATTATTCCAGGAAAATAAAACTATTTTTAAGGCATTTGCTCACTCTTAGACATTAAAATTCCTTTTCTAATATTAAGGACAACGTACCATTTCTCCACAAAATCTGATCTTTTCCTCAGTGAAATTCTCACTGGACTCTCAAATTATGTAACAATCCAACATGGATATTCACTGCCAATGTACTAAACTAAAACTTCTACTTGCTCAGTTTGCCAATGATTTCCTTCCTTCCTTCCTTCTCTCTCTCTCTTTCTTTCTGAAGACAGAAATCTCTGTTGTAACTCTGGCTATCTTGGAACTCAGAGATCCACAGGCCTCTGCCTCCCGAGTGCCGGGATTAAAAGTGTGCACCACCGCCACCTGGCTTGCCAATGCTTTTAAAATCCTGCTGGGCCTAGTGGCACACATACCTTTAATCACAGTACTTGGAAGACAGAGAATGGCTATGAACTCTGTGAGTTTGAGGCCAGCCTGGTCTACATAGTGAGTTCTAAGACAGCCAGAGCAATGTAGTGAGAGACCCTGTCTAAACAACAGCAGCAGCAGCAACAACACCACCACCACCAACACCAATACCTAAGATGTCCCTTTGGCACTGTGGTCTGAACCATCCTCTGGTTCTGGATGCAGACATGATGATTAAGCCTGACACTTACATTATTTGCATTCTGAAATGTGAAAATTTGTTCTAAAACTTAGCATTCAGATACAGACAACAAATCATAAAGGAAAAGAACATTCCAGAGGGCTCACCCAGTTCAAAGGCCCAAGCAAAAAAAGTAAAATTACCTTAAGAGCTACAAGCAGGGTAACTGTTTCAACTGAGTAATATCCTCTGTCCACATAATCTCCCATAAACAAGTAATTTGTATCTGGTGATTTACCACCAATTCTAAAAAGTTCCATGAGGTCATGAAATTGCCCATGCACATCTCCACACACAGTGACCGGACATCGAACCTCTTGCACGTTGGATTCTTTTGTCAGGATTTCTTTAGCCTACAAATAAACAAAAACAATACATTCAGCATTAAACAACACCAAAGATGCTTTTGTTCATATTAACACAAACGGCAAACCTGGCAAAATATGAAACCACAGGCATTTGTAACACAAAACAGGCATTAAAAATTACATTTTGTGCACGTGTGCCTGTTCCCTCATGTGGGTTCTAGTGATCAAATCCAGGTCCTCAGGTTTGCTCCAAGGGACGGACTTACTCAGTCACCCCACTAGCCCATGGGCTACCTTATGGTGAATATCTAAATATGTACAAAGATGACAATCATCACTATCAGTAGCATCTACATAAGAGCAATGAAAATGAGTAGGATGTGGGCTGGAGAGATGGCTCAGTGGTTAAGAGCACTTGGCTGCTCTTTCAGAGGACCCAGGTTTGATTCCCAGCACCCATGCAGTGGCTCATATCTATTTGGAACTCTAGTTCCAGGTGATCCAACACCTCTTCTGGACTCTGAGGGCACTGGATGGAAGTGGTACAAAGACACACACACAGGCAAATAAATAAATTTGAAAGAAAAAAAAAAAAAGCACCTAATATTACCTCATCAGGCTTAGAGGTTTCTTGGTCTTAACTTTTTTGGAGGTTAAGACATTTAAAATGTTTTCTCCTTTTGTTCTTTTTCTTTTTTATTTTTTTTTCTTGAGGGAGTTTTCAAGACAGGGTTTCTCTGCTGTAACTCTGGCTGTTCCGGAACTCACTCTGTAAACCAGGCTAGCCTTGAACTCACTCTGCCTCCCAAGTGCTGGGATTAAATTGTGTGCCACCACTGCCCGCCTGTTCTTTTTCTTTATAATAAAAGATAAAGTTCTTGTTTTACATTAGAATACTCAATATAGCATACATGCTTTCTAGGCTGTTTTTAGAAACTATCATCCAGCCAATAGACATCTACACATGCTAAAAATGTAAAGTATACAGGAAGACCATTACTTGCTAAACATATGAGTGACTGTCCTGTTTTAGGCACTGAACACTGTATAAAACATGTCATTCCCATGACAAAGGAGAAAGGCTGTAAGTAGGAAGGGGAAAATGTAGCAGGATGCTTTTAAGAAGTTTTCTGTCATGTGCAGCTTTCCTTATAATTGCATGCCGCTGGGACTTCTGGGAATTTAGCTTAGGAAAGGATGGCAGTTGGCAGGTTGGTGTTTTTGGATGCTAGTTCAGCTCTCTATTAGCTCCCTCTCTCCAGGCATCAGACAGCCAAAAGGGGCTATGAATATTTCTTCCTTTCTCCCTCTCTTTCAAGGCTGCTACAAGGGTAGTGAAGAACTTTCTATCCATCCTTTCTCTTCTCGGAGAGTAAAAAAAAAAGCACAGTAGTTACCTGCTACAGAGTACCTTATGAAGTGAAATTTTTTAGCTTCTAAACCTGAGACAGTTAGGCCAGCAAGATGGCTCAGCAGATGAAGGTGCTTGCCACTAATTCTATGATCTGAGTTGATCTCTGGAACACACATGATGGAAGGAGAAATCCGACTCCAACAAGTTGTTCTCTTACCTCCACCTACAAGCCCACTGACATTCAACACATTAAGTTTAAACAGTAAACAAACCTGAGAAAGCCAGTCAGCTTTCTGCTCTTTTAACCAAATTCCACAAACCAGTAATGATTTTAATTTGGGGAAAAATACGGTATGTATCAGATGTAATCAAACCACCTATTAAAAAAATGTTTTAACAGGGGCTGGAGAGATGGCTCAGCAGTAAAGGCACTTTGCTACCAAGTCTGATGACCTGAGTTCTGTACCTGGCCCCCTTATGGTGGAAGGAGAAAATCTTGTCCTCCAACCTGTATGGGGTACAAGGGTGGGCCCACAGGCACACATACATAAACGGGGAAAATTTTTTCATAATATAAGGCCTTTTAAGATTTTAATTTTTATTTTATGTGTTTGTATGTTATATATGTATGGGTGCCCACAGATCCCAGAAGAGGGCATCAAATCTTCTAGAATTGGAACACTCGAGGTGGTGAGCCAGAAATAGATGCTGGGAGCCAAATACAGGGCCTCTTAAAGAGCCACAGGTGCTCTTAATTACTGAGCCATCTCTTCAGTCCCAGTTATACACAAGAAAAAGGCAAGCTTACAAAGATCTGGGTTTATATGTGCCTTCTGATTTTATCTCAATTTATCAACACTAAGATAATTACTAAACCAAAATAAATGATTTTATATGCCAAGACAATAAAGACTGTAAATGTACATGTTAAAGATTACTGTTTAATTAGGAAAACCAAGAGAGACGTGTCAGAGAGCTCCATGACCTTTTTAATTTCAACTTTTTAAAGTCAAGGTCTTGCTATGTATACCATCTGCCTTTGCTCAGTGCAGATTAAAAGTAAGCACCACCACACCCAGCCTGTATAGACCTTTAATGGAACCCTCTAGAGACTTCTAGGCCTTCAATTTGCTTTCAAAAGTGGATTACTACAACTCTTTAATATAGTAGAAACAGCTTTTCAAAGTAATTTGATTTTAGAACAAAGTGCTTAAAATAATCAGTTTTCATACTGGTATTATTAATCTTGTACCCAAAGCAAAAGAAAGAAAACATTTTAAAATGTATTACATTTATTTAGTGGGAGCAAAGGGGAATAAATCCTGTGAGCCATGGTTTGTGCATTCAGCATTCAGAGGACGACTTGTGGGAGTTGGTTTCTCTTCCATCATGTGGGGCCTGCCAATCAAACTCAGGCAGTCAGGCTCTCAAGCAGACACCTTTACCACAGAGCCATCTCGATGACCACTTTTTGCTTCCACCAAAATATTTTCCCCAAATTGGATGTGGTGATGCAGATCTTTTATCTCAGCACTGGGGAGGAAGAGGGAGATGGATCTCTGTGATTCTAAGGTCAGCCTGGTCTACATAAGGGAGTTCAGGACAGCCAGAACTACATAATAGAGACCCCATCTCGATAGATCGATCGATCGATAGATAGATATCCCCAGCCTTCAAATTTCTCAGCTGATGAAACACTTAAAAAAATTAAAATTTTGCCTGTTGTGGTGAAACACATCTTTAATCCCAGCACCTGGGAGGCAGAGGCAGGTGGAGGCAGTTTGAGGCCACCCTGGTCTACAGAGCAAGTTCCAGGCAGCCAAGGCTACACAGAGAAACTATCTTGAAAAATAAAAACAAAACAAAACAGAAAACTTAAGTTTTAAAAACAATGTAATTTAGTGCTACAAAAATTTTGAGGCGTCAGAACACTTCTGAAATTCAGTCAAATGCAACGGATTGGAATAATCAAACCCAAGGGGGACAGGGAGAGGATTTGATAGGAACTTTCCAAAATTAGGTTAAAACTAGAAACAGGCTATTCTATTAAACAAGACCTTATGATCAGCATCTGTGGGAAGTGAAAATGCAATCCAAACAATATGGAGAGTCTGGAAAGAATTTTTATATAATTTTTGGGGGTCATTAGCTAACTACTGACATTCTTTCAGTATGTTTGGACTTGTATCTCACAATCTGTCAGCCTGCTCTAAGTGACTTATAGACTGCAACATCTTAACTATGGGCCGTCCCAACCATCAAGTAAGAAGAGGTGAAAGCAAACTTGTGTGAAACTCATCCATGGCAGGACTATTCAAGGAAGACAATTATGAAAAATCCAACCACTTACTCATAATTTCCTTCAGAGGTACAGAGCTTTATCATTTTTAGTTAACTTATACTGTAGGGAAAAAGCCACCCATCTATTTAAATTAAACAAGCACTCAGATTCTAAGTCTTAGAGGCACATAATTCCAACTGTGTAAAAATCCTCAGGTGCGTTTACATAACATGCAATTAATCAAAATGATACAGAAGAGTGCAAAAGTTGTTCCTGCCACCCCTAAAGCCAAATCCTGGGTTTTGAAAACTGAAAAGGCAGTGCTTTCCACAACCATAAAGACCTGCCTGCCACTCACCTCCCCCTACCTTCCAACAGTCCAAGAAACCACAATTCTAAGGTAGTTAAACACCCTCAAATTCCCAGACAGAAGAAGCAAGCTTGTACAGGAGACCATCATCAAGCTCCCCTTAACCATGATTAGCCAAGAAGACAGAGGACAAACTCGTACTCACTGTGGATGTCAAAGTCCAAACAAGAACTAGATCCAAAAGACCCCAAGGAGGCAAAATCTCATTCAGCCCCCACTGAAGGAAGGAATCTGCCTTCTGATCATGATATGATGCTCAGATATTAGAGACTAGGATCATCTCAGTTGGCTAAGTTTAAATAGACATTGTTTTCCCCACCATTAAAAAAAGATAGAAGCTAAATGTAGTTGCCAAATCTGGCTTTTAGAAGCAGAGGCAGGAGGATGGGAAGTTAAAGGTTGTCCTTGGCCACTAGGTTACTTGAACCCATGAGACATTGTTTCAAAAAGTTCAAGGGCTAAACAACGTATTAAAATGATCTCAAGCTGGACTGGTGGCACAGGCCTTTAATCCTAGCACTTGGGATGGGAAGAGGCAGGGGGATCTGAGTTTCAGGACAGCAAGGACTACACAGAGAAGCCCTGTCCCAAAAGACAAAACAAGACAAAAAGAAAGTGTCTCAGAAACAAACAAAACAAAAGAAGCCATTACATTACATTGCAAGAATCCTGATACTTAGGTGTGCCAAAAAACAAATCTCTTGCTTCCAATACTGGCTCAATCATCTAATGCTCATTTTGGTTCTGTTGAAATAAATCATGATGAAAGTAGATGCTTTCTTTCTTCTTAGCCAAGGGTTCTGCCACTCATCTACAGCCCCACTCCTTGAATTTTGACACAGGGCTTCCCTAACAGTGCATGCAGGTCTTGACCTCATTATATGTTCTAAGCTGACACACAACTTAAGTCTCACATGGCTTAGATCCCCTCCGGACCCCCTTCTCGAGACTAAGTGTTTATACTGCTAAGTGTTTTTATATTGCATGGAGCTGGGTAGGCTTCCAACTAGAGATCCTGAGGCCTTAGCCTACTGTATTAGCATTGGAGGCATTTTCTTAAAGGTGTATGTTTATAGTGTTTTCCTTCAAAATGATAATGTACTCTTGGCAGGGTGTGGGGAAACGTGCCTGTAAATCCAGCACTCAGGAGGCAAAGGCAGCAATATCTTGAATTCTAGGACAGGCTGGACTATACAAAAAAGTGCTTCAAGCAATTTCTATACAGGTCAAAAGTAGAATCCTAAGGTTTTTACTGAGGGAAATGTGATGCGACTCATTGGACAATCAATGATATGTTTTACTACAGAAATAATTCTGTGTTTTATAAATTCTGCCCTGGGTAGTCTCTGGAAGGAGACACTAACCATTAATCATCTTATGTAAAAAAGTTCATGTTGGTTTTAATGTTTCTCTTGTCCGGGAAAGATGGCTCAGCAGCAGGCAAAGGCTTCTGCTGCCAAGCCTGGCACACTGAATTCAATCTCTGGGCCCCACATGGGAGAAGGGGAGAACCAACTTCCAAAAATTTTACTTTGATTTGACTCCCACACTCAGCCCCCCATAAATAAATATAACAAAAAATTCTTACATTAACTTCAAAGCCAACCTGACTAATCTGAAACTTTGCTATTAATTAGAGGGAAAAAAAAATCACACTAATCTGTGCAGAGATATGGCACTGCAAAATTCAGCAATGAATTAGTAAGGGCTTAATAAGGACTGGCCAACTGAATAAAAAGCAGAAACACAGGCATATCAAGCACAGCCAACTCTGTAGAGCCTTTGTGAACTCAGCTTCATGCAAACCCTTACCCAAGTAAATGATGCGGGCAGTCTAGAAGTGAAGTTGTAGCCTTTTGCTCTGCCCAAACAAGGTAGGAATTACCATCTGTGAGATAAACAGTAAACTGAAAACATAAATAATGTATTTAAAAATGCCATCTATACTAGTATTGACAGAAGTAGGAGGGACAGGAAATAAGGAGTGAATGAATGGCTTGCTGGTCATGTAGTTTACAAAGACTTAGGGCACAGAAACATCTCTGCTGTGTTCATCCATTCCAATACACAACCCCAATTTATAAACAGGTAAAACCACGGTACTGGGAAGAAATGAAGCAGTTAATCCCAGACTGTTCAACAGTCACCTCTCATACCAAACTGGCAGCTACAGCACTCTCCCCTCTTTAGCCTACCCTACTTCTATGAAGAAATAAAGCTATTTAAAACAATGACACTACCAACAAAATATTTCCCCCTCCTAAACCCAGTTCAGTTCAGATATAGCACAGGAATGAGAGAGCTTTTTCAAAGATGATTTTCTTAAAGAAAAAAATTGAGAGAGAATATAAGAAATAAGTCACAGTAGGCGCAGAGTACTGATCTCCTTAGCATCCTCAAGACTCAGCTCAAAACTCAGTATTTACTTTCTACACACTAAAAGGATACTTCATAGTTAACTCTCACAAACTTGACTAATAATGAAAAAGGAAAAAGACTGGCTGCCTTGGAACAGACTGAACATAGAAATGAATACTGTCCTACTTATTTCTAAGGGCAGGTCCCTCCCTCTCTTGGTGGCTGAGCTTTGTGCATACTAGGCAGGGGCTGTGTGCCTGAACCATATTTACCCCTAGCTTTCTCTTAATTTTTTTGAGTCAGGGTCTCAAAACTAAGTGGCTGGTTTTGAACATGCAATCCTCCTGCCTCAGCCTGATTCTGCATTACCAGCTCTGGTTTCTAGGGCCATGATCCTTGCTACTGAATGAGATTTACCTTTATGGCCAGTATTTGAAGAATTCTGAGCCCTTGGCAAAGAACAGGGAGGACGGAGAAATCACCATGTGAACAAAACTACAATGCTTTCTCACTCAGGTAACACCACCATATGCCAGGAGCCCTGGAACAGACTCTCACAGGTATATGGAGGCTATGGAGATGAAAACAGCATTTTATAAGCACCATTGGCAACAGAAGTCAGCTACCTTTATTTATTTACATTTACAATTTAGTCTCTCCTGAGACATATGACAAAAAAAGTGACATGTCTCTGTATGACAAAAAACAAAACAAACAAAAAACACCACACCATATGACTTTCATCTCATCAATCTTATCTGAAGCATTGTCTGGAACACAGACAATTTACAGAATCACTGAGCCCACAGTCCACACTGGCCCAATACATGCACCTCTCATTATTAACACCCCAACAAGGATCTAGAAGTAAGATGGGAACATTGGGATTAGAAGTCATAAATCCAGGCAACCTTACTCAGAGCCCCTCACCAGCCACCTAACTTTTCTGAGCCCCTGCTTTATATATAAAACCAACAACAAAAAATATGCCAAAGTATAATAAAAATATTCTAACATACCTCTCCCACCTGTCCTTAATATTTTAACTACTGCTATGGAAACAGTCAAACAGCCTTTTAAATTAAATCCAGAAACACATTACTTCATAAAAGAATGTAAGCTCGGGGTCTGGAGAGATGGCTCAGCAGTTTAGAGCACTTGATGCTCTTGCAAATGACCTGAGTTGGATTCCCAGTACCCACTTGGTGACTTACAACCATCCATAATTCTAATGCCCTCTTCTAACCTCCAAGACTATTAGCCATGCACAGGGCGGGAACACACACACACACACACACACACACACACACAGGCAAAACACCCATACACACAGAAGCAGTTTCCTTCTTCCACATTCATGTAACAAATGTTAAAACTAAATGATACCAAAATGACTTTCATTTATAGTACTTGCAAAGCAATGGACAACTGCATACCTAGGTCAAGAATTCCTGGGGGGGGGGGGGGGGGGGGGAACGACCAAAAACTAAAGCACAAAGCCAAAACTGGCACCCAACCCAAGGCTTATATAAGTCATACATATAATAAAAGACCATTTTATTGTAGTTAGTGCAAAAGTAAATTGATACTTTACTTATTTACATTCATTTGAGACAGGATCTCTCTAATGTAGTCCTGGCTGTCATGAAACTCAAGAGACCTACCAGCTTGTTTTCCAAGTGCTGGGACTAAAGGTGTAAGCCACTACATCTGGCTTATTTATTTTTGAGACAAGGTCTCACAGTGTAGTCTTGGCTGACCTAGAACTTATTATGTAGTCCTGGCTGGCCTTGACTTCATACAAGTCCACCTGCCTGACTCTTGGCTGTCCTTCTGAATTAGCTTCCAAAATGCTAGGATTACAGGCATGCATGACCACACTCAGCAAGTTGATAGTATTTACCTTTTTTCAATCTGTGGATGGAACTGCTTAAGACAAAATTGAATATGCTCACCCAAAACACCAAACTCTCTAGAACAGCAAGGTACTTGCTTGCACATACTGCAAACTTAGTCTGGGTAGGAAAGGAACTTGCAGTCCATCTTTCTTTTTAATAGTCAGGAACATAAAAATCATGCTCACCACTGTTATGATACACATTTGGATCCTCTCTACTTTGAAGCAATACTGTTATTGAAGACAAGGAACCAGAACAGAGTTCTCAAGATGTTTAATCAGTGACCACTCCAAGCTTATTTCTATCTTTACATGAGGGAGGACTTTGACACTATTTGATGATATCCTTTTTTTTTTTCCTGCCCAGAGACAGGGTTTCTCTGTGTAGCCCTGCCTGTCCTGGAACTTACTTTTAGACCAGGGATCCACCTGCCTCTGCCTCCTAAATGCTGGGATTAAAGGCGTGTACCACCACCACCTGGCCTACAATTCCCTCTTATAAAGAAATAATCAGCAGTTATCTTTGATTTTTGTAGTTCTTTAACCAGCACTATTAAACTGATGGAAAAATCTAGCTTATTACTTTCAAATTTCTGTTAAAGTTGGATGTTCATGGTGGCTGGCATATTATCTGTAATCCCAGCACTCAGGACTGAAGCAGGAGGATGAGGTTGGCCTGAGGTACAGCAATACAGCTGTCTCACAAATAAAACAAGTAAATAAATGAACAAATATTTAGAAGCCAATCACACCAAAAGCAAATATAGCTTTCATCTAGAGACAAAATTGGCAATAAAACACTACCAAAGGGAAGTACAGTTGTTTCACTAGGATTTGTACAAGGTATACCAAGGCATGCACCTCACTAAAACAGCACTCTCAAGACCTGTAGGTCAAGACCCCCTTGGGACTCAAATGACACTTTCCCAGAAGTCACCTAAGACCACATGCATATCAGATATTTACATTATGATTCATAGCAGCAGCAAAACTACAGTTATGAAGTAGCACTGAAAATAATTTTATGGTTGGAGGTCACCACAACATGAGGAACTGTGATAAAGGGTCACAGGATTACAGAGTGGTTGAGAGCCAATGGTCTAAAACATTTCAGTACTGTTTGGAAGGTTTACACAGTTGAATTACAATTAAAAACAAGGAAGTTGGGCAACAACATTCGTCAAAAGAATGTTTCAAGAAAACTTTAAAATAGCTTCAAGAAGTATTATTTTTATTTACTTTTTATTTGAGGGAGGGGAAGATAAGGTCTCACCCTGTAATTCTGGCTGGCCTCTACTTCCCCAGTGCTGAAATTAAAGGCATGCACCATCACACTTGGCTTCAAGTATTATTTTTATGTGGCTTTAAAATGAAAACTTTGGGATACAGATGGCTCATTGGTTTAAGAGTCCATGCTGCTCTTGCAGAGAATTATAGTTAGGCTCCAAGTACCCAAGTACAACTGAAGGCTCTAGAGGCTCCAACACCTTCTCTAGCCTCCATGGGCACCTACCTCCACACATATCTACGTACATAATACACACATACATTATAAAAATCCCAAAATCTGTACATATTGAGAAAAGAGAACTAAGCTGACTAGCCTCACATCTGAGTTTCACAAAGATATGATAAATAATACTGAATGCATTAAACCTCAGCCCTCACCCAACTCTGTATCTAATATCTCCAACACTCTTCCTAAAGCAAAACTCCTACTTGATGGTCCATGTACTACTCATTCCCATATTCAGTTTCCTGGTGCTATAATAAAGACACCCCAACAAAAAAACTTTGGGGAAGATAGCTTTGTTTTTCCTTCCTGAGACAGAGTTTCTAGGTGTAGCCTTTGCTGTCCTTGAACTTGCTCTATAGATCAGGGGTCCTCCTGGTCCTGACTCCTGAATGCTGGGTTAAACCAGCACACCACCAAGCAGGGCTCCAATCTGGGGAATGGTGACACCTACAGTGGGCGTGTCCTCCCATCTCAACATAATGAAGTACTCCTAAAACATGATCAGAGGCCAACCTGATCTAGACAATTCCTAAGATCCCTTCCCATGTGACTCTAGACTGTGTCAAGTTGACAATAGCAACTTAGTCTTTCCAACTAGATTAAAAGTTCCTTAAGAATATGTATAATTTATTCTTCATTGGCTTTCGATTCCCTTCATAATAGCATACAATCTTGGATACTCAGAAACACCAAGTGCTAATTTCCAACACAATCCTATCAGATTAGAAGTGACCTCAGAACAAGTTTTAACTATTTTACAGTAGAGAAACAAGGACCAAACCAATTACAATCACTCAGATGAGAAACAAAAAGTAGTGGTGTGTTTCTGTCTTTCCATACAAATGACTAAGCCATCTAGCTGACTCAAAAATGCTCACATAAAGCCCCAAATTCGAAGTGCTGACTAGAAACTAAGATCTGACAATATATATTAACTAATATTAAAAAAGCTTATTTATAGACTTTAAAAATACCAACCTTAGCTGGGCAGTAGTGGCACATGCCTTTAATCCCAGTACCCAGGAGGCAGAGGCAGGCGGATCTCTCTGAGTCCCAGGACAGCCTGGTCTACAGAATGAGTCCCAGGATAGCCAGAATTACAACAGAGAAACCATGTCTCAAAACAAACAAACAAAAACCAAAACAAAAGTAAAATTACCAACCTTGTTTAATATGAGAGAAATAAAGATCAAAACACTAGTGATTCAAGTGGGGCATGGTGTAGCACACACATGTAACCCCAGCACCTGGAAAGCTGAGACACAAGGACTGCCATTAGTTCAAAGCTACCCTGGCTACATAGCAAGTACCAGGGCAGCCAGGGATACCTAGGAGGGAAGAAAGCTCTGAATAGAGTTGGGCCAAATCTACATTTGACTTAAACCCCATTTGTTTTCGGCAGTTTCTGAAAAATTGTGTTGTCTGAAAATATTCATCAAATGCAAGAATCTCCTTTTTTATATCCAACCACAAAGGAGTGAGCATAACAGTGCTTCAAAAATTCTGTTAACACAATTACTAACATAATCCATAGTTCTGCACTAAAATTAATAAAATTAACTATAAAAAAGCGAAGCTAAAATGGATTGGAGACGAACGTTTTATATTAGAAAACTGCATTAATAAGACTTCAAAAATACAACACGGCTGACAGCCTAACAATGTGCTTCCTCAACTCTTGGGGAAAATCAATGGAACGAGATAACACGAAAAACAAATCGGAGTTATCAATTGGTTGAGTATATTCAGCACCATGTCTGGAATACAGAACGAGGTCATCAGGGCGATTAGTACCACTGCTTGTAGCCACAAAAATACAATAAAAAAATTTTTTTTCCAACCAAAATAAGTTACAAAATTTGACTCTCTTCCCGTTTGTGTTGCTCATTCTAAAAATAAATGGCACCGTGCCAAGTACGTTACAAAGAGAAGGGTTACATACTAACCAATTTGAGTCAGCATATACATCATAAATTAAACTGACACTGGATTTCCAATCCCAAAGCTCCTCATTGTGTAGTATGACTCACCAAATCCTCCATTTCTTCCAACTATGAAAACTTTATACTCCTGCCTTGAAACTACCACTATGACCTTCGTAGAAATTGGGTTAGCGACTCCTTTCATAATCGTTAAACGCACACTTTAAATGGGGCTCCGAAGAAGCCGGTTTGTGGAGGCCACACGAACGCGATGTGACCTTTCTACAGGCGCTAGGGTCTGGCCTACAAACCCGCCTGTGGGGGACCCTGTGGGCAGCACCGGCGCCACGAACCAACCCCACTGCAAGCGCAACGCCTTTTCTCCACCTCGCCGAGTCCCGTTCCTGGGCGCAAAGCACAGCCAGTCCGTGGCCGAGCCAGGCAGGGTCCCGGCTACCCTGCTCTCCGGCGCCCAGCAGGGTCGGGCCGGGAGGCTCCAAAGCCCGGAGTCCGGCGCACGGCGCCATCTTAGGCCGCGGCGCCATCCAATCAGCGCGCTGGAGGCTGGGGGCGCCGGGTCGCTCGCGAGTCGCCGCGGGCCGCGCCGGGCGCCGGTCGGCGAGGTTCGAGGGGCCCGGCCGCCGTGCCGCCATGTTGCACGGTCCCTGCGGCCTCCTGATCGGTGGGCCCGGGAAGCGACCGCACCAGGGGCCTAGAGCAGCTCACCTTCTCGCAGAGGCTCTTAACCTGGGACTCGGAGAGCTGCTTGCACTCGTTTAGCTGCTCGATCCACTGGTCCAGCTCCTTGGTGAACAACTTCTCGTCCATGATGCCGCCCGCCCGATCCGACTGCCGCTCCGCGCTGCTCCCGCGCCTCCGCCCGCACCCGGGCCACACGCACACGCCGCCGCCGCTCCCCGGGGTGCTTCCTGCGGCCCCTGGCGGCTGCTGGGCGCTGGCGCCGGCCCGCTGGCTCGCTCCGCAATGCTCGGCCGCCGGCCGCTGTGCCTCCTCCCTCCGCTTGCCCTAGCTCGGGACTCGGCTTTCTGTAATGGCGGCTGCCCGGCGTGGTGACGTCACGCCGGCGTCAGGGGGCCGCGGGGAGGGCGGCGGAGAAGGGCCGGGGCCTGGAGCTGCGCACCGCGGAGCCCGGGCGCAGGCGCAACGGAGCTGGTTGCCAAGGGAAGAGCCTTCGCTTTCGGGGCGTGGTCCGTCCGTGGGGAGGGCAGCGGGGGAAGGGAAGAACCGAGTGGGAGCAAGCACAGCGCTCGAAACGGCGAACCCGGTTAATCCTGGAGCGCCAGGTTCCTCAGGGCGCGTGCGCGGACTCGGCGCGTGCGCAGTCCGCGTAGGCGAGGTCTGGTTGCTTGTGACCCAGTCTCTCTGGAAGGCCGCCGGGTGACTTCTCTCAGATGTGGTCTAGGGCCTAGCGCCTAGCAGCCTGATCACTGAAACAACAGTCGCAACCCTGAGGCGCTTAGTCCAGTAGCTCTGGGAACCGCATGGAAGTCCCACATCCTTGGGAACAAGAATTGACACAAGTGGCAGGCGGCCCGGAGTGACCTTCCCCACCCCTGGGCGTTGCAGGCTCCTATAATTAGGTCATTAGTAGTCGGAGGAAGGTGTACCTGCCGGGGCGTGTCGCTCGCGCACCTGACACCTCCAGCACGCACCTGCCCCTACGCGATGGTGAGGCCCAGGCCGAGGCCTGTGGCTTTCCGAAGCCCCGGCGTGCACTTTTCTCCTAGTCCTGTGTCCACTGGAAATGATCCTGGTTTACTTTCTAGAAGATGGGCCAGTAGAACGTGAACATACCGGTCCTGGCTGTGTTCTGCTGCTGGTAGAAGCAGCTACAGTGTGCTTTGTAAAGGAAGCCGATACTCCTAAGGATTGGCCCTTGACCTGGTTATAAATCTCTTAGGGGTTTGCAAAACGTTTCACATTGCACTGCCCCTGCATTTACAGAGATACCTGGCGCTTCAGAGCAGCAACTATTTTCCAGATCCCATGCCCAGAGGATGGAGGGAATCATGCCGACAAGGGCTGCTGCCCTGGTGGAGCTTGAATATTCCCAACAGTACTGGCTGGAAATGGATGGGATGGACGGAAAGTATACACTGTCGTCGTCCCCTCTCCCGCCCCCCCCCGCAAGAATTTGAGAGGTATAGAAGCCAGAGGATGGTTAACCATGACGGGCAAGGCAAGAGCTGATCTTCTAAGCTCTGTTGTGGGAGCCGTCAAGCCTGTCACATGCTAGAGAAGACGCGTTTCCGAGGGCATCACCCTGACCCACAAGCTAAAAGAGAGCCTCAATGGCCCCATACACAAATGGCAGGGCTGAAAATCCTCCTATATCAAGGACAACCTGCTTGGCCAGGTGGACTGGCTTGACCAATTCTGCTTTCCCTGGGTACCTCCCACTATTGTGCTCAAGAAAATACCTGAGCTCTACTCTTCTAAGCCTCCTTACTTTTTCTGCCAGAGTGAGGAAGCAACTTTCAAACACTTGTTTGCAGTAAACAACCCAAAATTACAGACAGGAATCTAGGACTGTATGAGATGAATAAGGAAATTATTGCTGGGTCCCCATGGTTACAAAGCCATGTTCTCTGTGCTGTCTTGACAGGCAAGAAGCAGGCAGGCACACACAAAAGGGAAGGGACTTCTTCAAGGTAATGGTCAAGCTTCAGAACTTCATACTGCCCAGGTCTCAGCCAGAGTCATACAGAGACTGAAATACAGAAGAGGATCAACGCGTGTCCCTTTACCTTTATTTTTTTTTTCTCACTTGCAAAGACAGTGATGATGTTAGTTTGGCAGACTGAAAAGTACTAAACGCCCACGATATATGCTAAGGTTATATAATGAGGCTTCTTCCAAAGTTCTAGATAGGCACTCCTTGCTGGTAGCATTAATATATTATTTATTTTCTCTTGATGCAGGTTTCTTGATTCACCACCCTCACAAAATGGAGGGAATATATAATTATATGTACTTAAGCATCCTGCCAAATAATTAGATGCTGCAACTTAACTTCTTGAGGAATGACTTCTAGGAAGCTCTCATTAGCATTCTGGCAGTGGAGTAAGACATACTTGATCATAAACAATACAGAACTATGCTAATCAGGGTGCCTTTTCCCTTACCAGAAACCAAGAATGCTTTCATACTATGTAGAACCTCCAAATAGTCAAAGGATCTGAAACTTAGGTTTGATTAATCTGGTCTCAACTAATTTGACCCAAATTCAATCTGAGAGCTGTTGAATACTTGGAAAAAAAAATTAAAACAGCTAGGAGTGATATCTCAGGCTCATAATATCAGCACTTAGGAGGATGAGGCAGGAGGATTGTCTCCATTTCAAGGACAATCTGAGCTACACAATGAGTCTAGGGCAAGTGGAGTTGCAGTGTAAGACCGTGTCTTGATACCCAAAAGATAATTTAAAAAGAAAAAGAATTATCCTTTTAACTTCTGGGGAAAAATCACTAAGACAACTTTGAGAATCATTGCTTAGATGACAAATCCAGTGTACAGTGACTCTGTGTTGCTCAAGATGTTTAAACATAGCTATAAATAAAAATCACCTGATGGTCATGGCTGGGTAGGAGGAGGATAACCTTGAGCAAATAGCTTTATAATAGGCACTCTTAACCAAGATATTAAATTGATATTAAATTGATATTAAATACAGAGAAGGAATGAGATGTACTTTGCTAGTATCCTCTGCAACTAAAACTTATTTTATTGCGGGTCCTTCTAGTTCCCCGACTTCAGCCAACTGACACAGAGAGCAGAGGAATGTAAGGAATGGCTCTAGGGACAGATTGGCTTGGGTTTAAATCCCTATTTTGCAGATGCCAAGCCAGGGAGGGCACTCCTCCCTCCCTCTTTCTCTCCCTTTCTACTTTTCTTCTTTCATTCCTTCCTTTCTCTTTTTCTTTCTTTTGACAGGACCTCACTGTGTAGAGCAGGCTGGCCTGGAACTCACAGAGTTCTGCCTGCCTCGCCCACAAGCACTCACACTCAGCGTTATCTAGATTTTCTGAGTCTCAGTTTTCTCATCTATAAAGTAGGGGTAATTGTAATAGCCAAGAAGTTTATTCTGAGGTTAAAGAGATTATAAAGCATAGCACTGAGCAATACAGAATGCATAACCAATAAATGTTCTATATCATTTTTACTGTAAATCTGACTTTAAATATGCCTACTGTCCATAAAAGTCCCTTAGGTATATCAAAAACATCATGTATAATCAAATCATAGCAGGAAGAGGAGATGGGAGAGGAAATTCAAGGAAGGAAAGAGAGGTAGAAATAGAACAAACGAGTACTCTGTCTCTTCCCTCGTCATCAGCCCTGTTGTATAGAGACAGTTACTTAGGAATAAATCCAAAAATTAATACATTTTGTCAGGCTCATGTTCTTGATAGCTCCAAATCCTGTATCTAAAAAGAGCACCTCACCTAAAAAGGATAATATGTTCTTTGCACCCACGTCTCCTATGCCTTGGAAACACCAGTCAACATCTTACTGGCCCTACCCAGGAAAAGGCCTGTAGTACTCTGGCCTCCTGGGACTGCGTACGCACTATCTTTTTGCACTCCACATACCCAGGGCTACCATTGATATCTATCCCTTCCTTTTTGTAATTTTTTTTCCTTTTTTTTTTTCAGGAAAAAAAAAAAAAGCTCATGTGCCTTTTCACCTAGACTTAGAACTTTATGGATGTGGCCAAAGTTTTGTGGCCAGGAACTTTGTCACAGATATACTACTGACCTTCCTCCCAGCTCCTGTCATTTGACTAAAGAGAGAGAGGATCATGTCCCCGCCTAATGCCTGTGACGTCCAGGCAGTTCTCAGTTACAGAGGGAAACAGTACAGGGAAAGAAAGGCAAAGTTCATCATCCAGAAGGCAGGACAAGCCTCACAAACACTGCCACTAGCCCTGTAGCTCTTAAGAGTACTGTCATAAGTCTGTTTATTGACACAAGTGACTATTTATAGTGCAAAAAGTACCTTATAAAACCATGTGTATATCTGGGTGTGGTGAGACACACCTGTAGACCAAGTAATCAGGAGGCTGAGGACGTGGGATCATGAGCTTGAGGCCAACCTGGGCTGTATGGTGGGACCCTGCTTCAAAGCAAACAAAACAACAGCCATTTGTATGCTACAGTTCTATGAAGCATCTTGTACAAATATTTGCTTCCAAAAGACATCAGCAAGCTACACAGGAGGTGGTAATAGTTGAGTGGGATTTTTTTTTAAAGTCCGTGCTTACTTGATTCTTCTGTAATGAATACATATTGCCTCTATGACTACGAAAACAAAACATCCAGGATATCTGAGTAAACAGGCCGTCTCTGAGGAGAGTCACAGATTCAAAGAACTCGTAGCTAGGGGCCAGAGAGATGGCTCAGTGGGTCAAGGCACTTGCTACCAACCCTGATGGTTTGAGTTCAAACTTGAGATCCACATGGTGAAAGGAGAGACCTGATTTCCTGAAGGTTGTCCTCTAAGCACATGTGCACTGTGGTGTGTGCACATACTCAAGAAGACACAAAGAAAAATGTCAAAGACACAAAACCTCATAGCCAGGAGGCCAGCTAAATATTCCACTGTGCCTGAGGATGTCATTTCCTTATGGAAAGGGGCCCCAGCTCTCTTGTGGCCTTCTTCAATGGCTTCCTCACCAGGCATCCCAAGATTACAACCTGTCTTTTCTCCTGCCTTTGCTCTTGAAGGCTCTGTCCCCGGCTCTTGGGCTCCCTTATTTCCCCCCACCACCCAAAGCTGTTCCTGCCCACCATGTTCCTACTGTCCATCTTTGCTTAAGAATGCTCCCTTGTGTCTAAGTGAGCCCTACCTGTCCACAGTTAGTCCGAGCTTCTCTGTTGACTTTAGGTCTCTCTTCATCTCTTTTCTTTTGGTTCCTTTCCCCCTTTTCTCCTTACTTCTTTCTTCCTCTTCCACCTGTTTTCTCTTTTTTTCTTCCTTTCTGTTATACTGGGCATCAAACCCAGTTCTCTCTCATGCTGGGCAAATGCTGCATCACGGGCTCATATTGCTCTCCTGTCTCCCTTCTCAGGAATGTTTGTTCTCAAAGTTGACAGGGGAACCAGCAGACAAGATGACCCCTTGATTACTTATGTATTTTCTTTTTTCATTTAAATTACATCGTGAGTGTGAGTGAGAGAGAGGGCAGGAGTTGGTTCTCCCATTCCACCATGTGGGTCTCTGGGATGGAACTCAGGTCATCAGGCTCAGTGACCAAGTGCCTTTACCCACTGAGTCATCTCCCTGGTCTTTGTGTGTTCTGATTCTGGAGGATGACAATGGAGTTGTCTCAAAACAGAAGAAACAGACAATGTTTGCAGAAAAAAAAAGTGATGGGTGACTTGGTGTCTACGAGCTGATGGTCAGTTCTTAGAGGAAGCATGCTAATTATTTGCCTCATCTTTGGAAGAATAGTCAAAAGGCTCTGAGCCTCTGTCAACTACTAACACTAATAAGAGGCAGCATTGTTTGTTTGTTTGTTTGTTTGTTCATTTGTTTTAAGACAGGGTTTTTCTGTGTAACTCTGGCTGTCCTGGAACTCACTCTATAGACCAGGCTGGCCTCAAACTCAGAGATCCACATGCCTCTGCCTCCTGAATTCTGGAATTAATGATGTGCACCATCACACCTGGCAAGAGCCAGATTAGTTGATCACTGCTGTTGGTTTCTGAGCTAAAACTTATAAATCACCCTACTTGCAATCTACCCTGAATACGAACAGCCTGGGAAGGAAAGAGAAGAGAAAGATTAACTCCCTTTAAAAGATGAATTCATTTTAAAATGAATTACCGAAGATGAAATGAAATAAAATGAATTGTCCTTGCTCCACATTGCTGTTCCAAGTTAGGGAAGTTACTCTGAAGTGCTGGTGTGCCTTGTCTTTAAATAAAATATACAACGTATCATGGACAGCAGTCCCTTCCTTGGGGGAACCAGTTCTCCTGTAATGAAAAAAAGCTGAGATCGTCTCCTGCCTGCTACCATCAATCTGAACGACTTTACCCTCATCCTTTCCTGCTAGTTTCTCTATGTAACAATGTGGAGACTGGATACATTAAAATTCCCAGAATTAAAATTCTCTCAACTCCTAGGGTATATGTGGTAATTTAATTGTCTTTTCTTTTATTGCTTCTTTTCTTTCTTCCATGGGGTCTCATATTGGACTTGAACTCACTATGTAGCCAAGGAAGACCTTGAACTCCTGATCCTCCAAAGAGCTGGGATTACAGGCATACAACACTATACCTGGTTGACTTTGCTGTTGTTGTTGTTGAATAGACATTTTTTATTGAGAAATTTTAAATTTATATGCAGTTGTAAGAAGTAATATGGAAGCCACGCAGTGGTGGCTCCCGCCTTTAATCCCAGCACTTGGGAGGCAGAGACAGGAGGATCTCTGTGAATTCAAGGCCAGCCTGATCTACAGAATGAGTTCCAGGACAGCCAGAGTTACAACAGAGAAACCATGTCTCAAAAAACCAAAAAAAGAAAGAAAAAAGAAATAATATGGGGATACCACCACTTGTCAGCACCAACTTCTTGCAGCATTGCATCTCACAATGCTATACCCTGGCTACTGACGTTGACTCAGCCAGCCTGTGTGACTCACCTTCCCCAGTTATTCACACACACCTGGTAGTCTGTATATAGTGTTCTACTAGTTGGCATTTTCTTTTGCATCTACCTTTTTTTTTTCTTTCAGTAGAAAGGCCCTTAACCTTCATAATTACAATTCTCTCAAGTACCTGATTTCTGAAAAGGAATTTGATTCCTAACTCTGGGAATTCTAGAAGACTGATCGCAAAACCTCTATAGCTCCCAGTTCTAATAATCGACCCAAATCATTTTGAGACAGTGTCCACTATGTTACCCAGACTAGCCTCAAACTTGCTCTACAGCCCAGGCTAGACTCAAAATTGTGATTCCTCTCTCAGCTTCCTGAATCCTGGGACTACAGGTGTGTGCCACCATTGCAGGCATAGGAATGCAGGTGAGTAAAAAGTGATAGAAAAATAAGGGAAAAGGAAAATTCAAAGCCACAATACATAGCCTGTCATGGCTTGAATTCAAAATGTCCCTCACAGGCTCCTGTTGTACGTACTTGTTTCCTAGCTGGTGGTGGGGGAACGTGTTTTGGCGAGTGCTAGACGCTTTAGGAGGTGGGACCAGCTGGTAGAAGTAATTTACTAGGGACAGGTCTTTGAAGATTCTAACCCAGACCCTGGTTCCAGCCCTTCTCTGCTCCCTACCCTACCACTGTGGCCGTCTAAATGAGAAATGTCCCCCACAGGCTCATAGATTTCAACACCTGGTCCCAGTTGGTGTCACTGGGACAGGGACAACCCAGCCTTAGGAGCTCATGTGATGTCATCATGCAGTCCCAGGACTCGCTCATCTGCTCACTTTTGTCTTGCTTTGCTGCAACACTGCTGTGTTCCTGTTCTTCCCTCTGGGGCTGAGAACGTTCACTCTGTGCCTTGGCGTGTTGGAAGTATATAACTTACTTTTGTATTCCACAAGGTCTCATAGGTAAGAGATTGCCTTGAGTGAGTCCCAAAGAAACTTTGGATTTCTGAACAGTGGTGGATGGGACTGTCACACTATGTGGAATATTCAGGTTGAACTAAATGTACTTTGCATTAAGAGATGGCCATAACCCTTCCTGGGTCCAGGACAGGATGTTACAATTTAAGTCTGAGATGTGCCCCACAGGCTCTTGAGATTTTTGTTGTTTCCCAGTGTTCTAGATTAGAGGAATATGCCATCATGCCTGGTCAATCTCAGTGCTTGTTCCCTGGGTCTTGTACTATTCAGGGAGGCTGTAGGTAGACCCTTAGAAGGCGGGCCAGACTAGTATAGCTCACAAGGGCTCAAACAGTAACAGCCGCCCTGATTGCAGCTGCTCCTGCCCTGCCACATGGCTTGGTCACCAGAGGAGATACGATCCTCTGAAACCATGAGCCCAAATAAAGCTTTCCTCCCCTGGATTGTTTCTATCAGGTATTTTATCACAGCGGTAAGATGTGTAACTGCTACAAAGTCCATAGAGCAAGAAGGCAGACAGTTCAATCATTTATTAATCAGGCGCCCTAGAAAGAGGATGTTTCTTGCTTGGTGACATTGGGAACGTCTTTCTACAGAAGCTGATGCTTGAGCTCCATCTTGAAGGATAACCTGGAATTCTTTATCTGAGAAGAGAAGAATTGTTTTAAAAATTTCCCTTAAATCATATCTAGTCTATTCTCAGTGCTTGGAGAGAACACAAGAAACCATGTCTACATTTGTTTACAATGTTAAGGTGTCAAATTCTTCAACCCCTGAGGCCAAGAGATTTTTTCCCCTTGACTCTGTTTTCCACTATCTTGTCCAAATTGGACACCAGATCCTGCCTGCTTAGTTTGAGAAAGGCATTTTATCTCTGGTTCCTTGATCACATCAGAGCTTATATTTAAAGCATGAGAGATGAGAAGACACCGAAGCTAAGCCCTTGGCTCTCTCCCATGGCCACACCACCCTCCTTCTCTCTACGGAAGACTCTAGAAGCCAATCCTTCTACGGTTGGTGGGAGTCAGAACACACCATGAATAAAACATCTCAGCCCTCTAATCAGTGAGTTCTCCTTTTCATCAACGGTACATGAGAAACCTTCAGAGGCATGAGTGTCCTGACTCCTCGTATCTGTTCTCCCTATGTTTGCTGGTTAGCTGCCTTGTATGCACTCTGGCTCAGACACCCCAGGGATTTCTGTGTGGGCTTCAGGTTCCCCATAAGGCTACTCAGTTCTCAGCTCTGTTCTCACAGAGACCACTCTGTCTGGTGTAGCTATTTCTGGATCTGGGAGACTGACTCCTACTTTGAACAGGCCCTGGAAACCATGTTCAAGGTAGGTATATGTGTGTGTGTGTGTGTGTGTGTGTGTAGGTGTAATTTCTGTGTTCTGCAGGTTATTTAATTCCTAAATCTCAGCATTTCCTCTGCAGCACCATCCCCACAGGGTTAGTTTACTCTTTCAATAAAAGGCCTGGCCAGGCATAGTAGAACATTCCTTTAATTTCAGCACTTGGGAGGCAGGGGCAGGTGGATCTTGGTGATTTTGAGGACAGCCTGGTTTACATAGTGAGTCCTAGGACAACCAAAGTTACATAGTGAGAACTTGTCTCAGATAGATAGATAGATAGATAGATAGATAGATAGATAGATAGATAGGTAGATAAGTGGCCTGGGCTGGAGAGATTGCTCTGTGGTTAAAAGCATGCACTACTAAGCTGGGAGTGGTGGCAGCACATGTCTTTAGTCCCAGCACTTGGGAGGCAGAGGCAGGTGGAGCTCTGTGAGTTTGAGGCCAGCCTGATCTACAGAGTGAGTTCCAGGACAGTCAGAATTACAACAGAGAAATCCTGTCTCAAAAAAAACCAAAAAACGAAAAAAAGAAAACGTACTACTTTTTCAGAAGACCCAAGTTTGATTCCCAGCACCCATCTCAGGCAGCTCACAATTTCCTCTAACTCTAGATTCAGGAGATTTGGACACTAGGAGTACCAGCACATACCCACACACAGAAACACATAATACACATAATAAAAAATAAAAATTAAAGAAAAGGTCCATGTCAAATTCCTAGCATGTAGCTGGTACTCCATCTATATAAGCTTTAATTAACATTATTTTGAAACAGAGTCTCAAAAATAAAATCAATATATATGTACACATCACACACATACATATACAATACACAGACACATGCACACTACAATACACATCACACATGCCACAAATATATATACTACACACACACACACATACAGCTGTGTCTTTCTAGCTTTTTTGTCTTTTGTTTTTGTTTTGGTTTTTTGCTTTTATTTTTAAGGTGGAGTCTCTCTATAAAGACCAGACTGTCATGCATGCACATGCATGTTCTATGTACTCAGGGAAAATTGAAAGCTGAGTTTATGTTGTGTAACCTGCTTTATTCATGTAATGATCATGAACAGTTCCTCATGTACTTACTATGTGACAATCATACTTTCAATTGCTATGTAGTTTTTTAGCATGTTAATATTCACACAGTTCATAATTCATTATTTTGTCCCTTGAATCATTTCTTGTTTTCATTTCTGTATACAATTGTGGCAAATGTCCTTGCTCATAAGTTTGTGTCTCTGACTATCTCTTCAAGACAGATGCTTAGGAGTGGAACATCTCTACCCTGCTGTTGCTTTGCTAACGTTAGGTATGTAGAATTGGACCATAATCCCCTTGGCTCAAGACACATTCTCACAGTTGGCAAGTAGATGGTCTGATATTATTGATTTAGGCAATAAATTTATTCATTTAATAATGTAATCAGTAACTAATACCTAACCATATCCTGTCATCTCCCTCTCCTCTCCACCCAAGGGCACCATCTTGTATCCTTTGTTCATTTCTTGCTTATCTTTTTTTTATGCAGTTTCATTGTTTCTATGTACATTCTGAAAGAGTGATTTTTAAAAATTATGCATAGCTTTACAAAAAGAGTATCATATTGTATGTAATTGTTTAGGACTTTTTTCTGTGTTTAATATTAACTGACTAAAGTCCATCCACATCACTGCTCATTGCTGTGGGTTATTCATGCTGATTGATACAGGGGCATCCAAATGAATGTAGCATGGTTCATCATCCTCTCACTCTCCCATGGATGGGCAATCCCATCTCCAAGGCTTTGCTCTTTCACTCAGCGCATCTATGATGTCGTCAACATCTCCTGCACTTGCACCAGCCACAGACTCGAGACCTTTTGGACTCTCATCCTCTGCTGTTCATGCTTCTGTGGCCTGAGAGCCATATTGTCAGGCCACTCTCCAGACAGAGCAGTTTATGCCCCCTCTAACATCCAGCAATGTGCATCTTCCCATTCTTCTCCTAATGACAGGCTTGTTTAAGCCATTTTGATCATTTCACAGGCAAAAGGCAAAACCTCTCCTGGCTCAGTGGCTAGGTACTGATTCCTCTAAATGCTGAGGGCAGGTTTTGGGCTCTGAGAATTGTCCCCAGTCTGATAACGTCAGTGATTTCTGGAACCTATTTTCCATGGCTCAGCTGCTTTCCTGTGTCCTGAAAGAAGTGACACTGCTGGGAGCAGGCTGTGAGGGGAGCCAGGGTGGGAAACATCCCAGCTCATTACAGTGGAAGATTGTCTTCTGGTCCCAGCCTCTGCCAGTGTCAGATCACGCCTAATGAAATAGGCATTCTCTCTCCCTACTCACTATCCTAGAAAAGCCAGCATAATGCTACCCTTTGTTCTTGAATTGATAAATTTAAACCCCCTGCCTTGCTCTGCAGTAAAAGAACTTTCTATTTTGGGCTTGGTGACATAGCCAAAACCAAGCAAGAGCAGCAGGCTGCAGCATGAGTTAATAGCTTGCTTTAGGGGAAAGAGAATCCACAAGCAAAAGGAGAATCTTCCAAAATGTGTCTTCTGCATAGCAACACACAGCCCATTTGTCTATCTTTCTTCTAACATATGTATTTCAAGACTGCAAACTAAACTCTATTTAACATTCAAAGTAAACTGGGGAATTGGCCCTGAACTGACAGCTAGCTGTCCCCTTCCTTGAATGTGTCTCCTGTAGCCAAGGCTGGCCTTGAATTCCTGATCCTCCTGCCTCTACCATCCCAGTCCTGGGATTTATGGGCATGAGCCACCATGCTCAGTTTAGATTTCTTAGTCAAAGGCAAGAATTTGCTGATAGTCCAAGTGGCTGTAGCACTCAGCAGGCACTGTCAAGGGAGACAGAGCTGTCCTCGGGGATTTCTCCCACCAAAAATGATGCTAATGTGAAGGGTGTCCTGAGAATTGTCCAAGAATGGGTTTTCCTCTGCTAATCTGCTTCTGTGTGAGAAACCAGCCATACTGGGGTCAGGATCTCAAGAGGCCTCAGGTTCACAGAAAAGGCACGTGCAGATCTATTTAAGTGAGGCATCAGTTAGCACAAACCCAGGTCTGGAAGAATCAGGCAGCAAAGAGTGAGTCCTCCCACTCTCTCCTGCTACATTTCTTTTGTGAGAAGCTTCAAGTGTGTACAGAAGCACCATAATGAGATTGACTCTATTAGTCACTGTCTGGTTTCAGCAATTATTAACATATGCATTTTATCCATACCACCCTCCCAGATCTCCATTCTAAAGAAAATTAGAGCCCTTATCTTTATATACTTTATATGTACCAGTAGGAAATACAGACTTTTTCCAATAATTATTGTATTGAATCTGAATAAACAATAATGTATTAATGTCATTAGGGTCAGAGAGGTCAAACTGACCTGGAGATGCTCGTTCTTCACTGACTCCCTGCAATAGTTTGGTCTGACTTGGAGCAAAACAATGTCATTTGAGCAGTTGTAGTGGGACAGGTCTGTAATCGAAGCACTTTGGAGGTAGAGTCAGGAGAATTAGGAGTTCAAGGCCATCCTCTGCTCCACGCAGCAAGTTCTAGAGCAGACTGAGCTACTTGAGACTTTGTCTCAAACGAATAAATAAAAAAAAGAGAGAAACGGGCTGGAGAGATGGCTCAGCCATTAAGAGCACTGGCTGCTCTTCCAGAGGACCAGGGTTCAACTCCCAGAACCCACATGGCAGGTCACAACTGTCCATAACTCCAGTTCCAGAGGATTTGACATTCTCACATGACATACATGCAGGCCAAATGCCAGTGCACATAAAATAAATATAAATACATTAAAAATACAAATAAAAAATAGGCCTACAAGATGGCTTAGCTTGTGGACACTTGCTGCCAAGCCCAGGAACTCACATGATGGAAGTGATAATTAAAGAACCATTTTAAACATAACTAAAAATAAACTTCTACATTATTCCCCCTTTCTGTCTAAGACAGTAAAAAATTGCTTTATCTCTTCAACACGATTTGACATTACACCAGCAAAACTATAAGAGGAACAATGACAAGGACAGGACCAAATGAAGCCAAACATCTATTAAGCTTTTCATAATATCTTTGGACAGCAGAAAAACATTATCAATATCCAGTTATCTGTAATTCACTCACGATCTTCTGGGGTCCTCCGAAGGGCTTGGGTCACTCCTCTGGCTCTGCCCTCTGCAGCACACACAGCTTGTCCTTCAGGTCCTGGCTGGCTATCCTCCACCACTGCTGCTGCCCTTGGTGATCTTCCCATGGTACTGGCATCTTTAAAACTTCCGGGGTCCCTTGCTGCAACTGGACTGCACTTTCACTAATAGCTTTTCCTAGGCTCTCTTCATGATTCCAAGCCTCAACTTCTCTGTATGATCCCTTCAATCTGGGCCTTCAACTGCCACTGAGGCTGAAACCAATGGCCTCTCTTGGCCTCTCTTCATGGTGCCAAGACTCAGTTGATCTCCATGATCCCTTCATGCCTTCAAGACCAGTACCACATGGGTGACTCTTACAGTACCAAGTCTGGCAGCTAGCATAAGATACAACTTCAGCTAGTTTTGAAAGACAACTTCTGTATGCTGACCCTGAAGAAACACTTTCCAGATTTTAAAATAGAGCCTGGTTTGCAGATAAAAACTGGTTAGTTCATGTTTTAGTTCAAAGTTTGGTAGAATGTTCCAAAGACATCTTCATAATGCAGCAACCATTAGTCCTGATTCTTTTAGCAAGTGTTTTTCTTAGATTCTTGAAGGTGAACATTGTCTTCAGGTAGGGTTCCTTCATGGGTTGGAGTTCTTATCATCATAGCAGATGTGTCTTGTCAGGACAACCTGTATCTGACCACTAGTATCTGACTGTTTGTCTTTCTCTTAGTTAGGTTTGCAGAAAATAACTGGTAAATAAGCAACTCCAATCAGCTTCAAGCTCCCCAACCCTCATCTCCACCCTGGTTTCCACAGCACGGGGTCCTGGGCCATTGGGAAGACTGAAACATCCCGGTGGTTTGGCACTCTTTTTCACAACCATTATGGGGAAATGTACAACCTTCTTCATAGACCTCAAACAAAGACCCACTTAGGCTTCACACACACAAAAAGCCATCAGAAAACTCAGTTTGCGGAACAGTATGCTCTGGTTTCTATTTCCCATGCCCTGGCTACCACCAGTGGCAGGAAGGGAGTGTTGGCTCCATGATCAGGAAAAGCTGTTAGAACCTTACTTTCTAATGCTTTAACAAACCTTACCAATGTTCTCATACTTTACCAGAAGGACTTCTCAATTTTTTCAGTATCCTTATCTGTCTTTCTTTAGAAGCCTCACTTCTGTGACTCTCACTTTTGAGCCCTCTTTCTCACTTAATTTTCATAATTTTCTCTTCATAGAGTCTTATTTCCCTTCTTACTCTCCTCTTCCTTCAGGAGACTTCTACTCATTGTTTTTGCATATATATAACCTTTGTCCTCTTGGAGCTGCCCTGAGCATGCCTTACCAGACTCTGCAAGGTCTGGAGTTTCTTTCTCATTCTTCCTTGTCTCCACATTGGATTAACTGGTGTGATGCTGTGCCCTTCTTTGCTATTGGGTGCCATTTGTAGTTGTACACCTACTGGGTCACTCAGCAAGGAAGACACGGAGACATTTTTGCAGATACAAACCTTGACAGACCTCAGAAGAGGGAATCACTATCACAGCAAATGCTATCCTGGACAGTGGAATCCTGAGTGTCTCATCTCAGGGGTTTTTATTGATACCTAAGTTCCTCAGGTGTTCTATTGTTACCACGTGCAGATCATGAGCAATCAAACATCCCCCACATAAAGCCAACACCTGCAAACAATACAAATGCCAAGGCCTAGAAAGCCCTTTTCCCAACAGTGCACAAAACAATCATTTGAAACATAAATGGAAATAAACTTTGGCATCAATTCTCACCCTTGCCTTTACCTATTTGTTTTTTGTTTGTTTGTTTGTTTGTTTGTTTTTGAGACTGTCTTACTCTGTAGCCCAGCCTGGCCTCAAACTCATCACGTACCCTCTTGCCTCAGCCTCCTGAGTACTAGAATCACAGGTGTGAGCCACCACACTTGGCTAGTTTCTCTTTCTTGTTGTCTACTCTCTGCTACTGTTGAAGACAATATATCTTTTATTTGCTATGACCATTTAACAGGCTACTTCAGCCTAGTGGCAGTTTATCATACACACTGGAGTCTATGGGCAGGAATTCAGATGAGGCACTGTAGGGGATGGCTTCTCTCTGTTGCATGCTTATCTGGGGCCTTGTCTGGGAAGATTCAGAATCTGTAATGATGTTACCTCTGAGATCTATCAGAATCTGAAGGCTTGATGACAAGAGTAGCTAGATACAAGAGTAGCTAGAGCCTGACATGGCCACTCTTTATGTCTTAGTTTTCTGACAGCAGGGTGGGTTCAAGAGAGTCAGACTTTTGTTTGTTGTTTGTTTTGTTTGTTTTAGTAAGCTCTGGGAATCAAAGTTGGAACCTCACACATGCTAGGTAAGTTCTTCATCACTGAGCTACATGGAAAGCCCCAGGCACATTCCAGCCAACAAGCTGGAGACTGTATCATTCTTCACCACCAAATCGCAGAGCTCACAGTGTCAGTCTTGCTATGCTCTAGTGGATAAAAGTCCAGAGCCCTCTCAAGTGGGATGGATCAGACTCTACCTTTAGAGAAGTAAGATCCTAGCAGAGATGACCCAGTGGGAGGTCATGATGGCCCGTTGAGGTTACCTCTCTTGCACCAATCAGGAAAGATGTTGCAAACAGTGGAAACCTGGTGGAGGAGAGAAGAGGAAGTTAGATACATCCTGCAGTTGTGCACACTGTACCCGGGACAACTGAGGGGCTGAGTGAGCGGAAACTCAGAACCACCCGTGCCCTCATCTCCAGGAGGAACGAGGGTCTCCCCCACTTTGTGTCCGACACCACAGGGCTGAAGGTTCTGGTGGACTACAGCCCTTAGATGAACACATCTTCCTGACACTGGGGAACTACTGAACACGGGCTATTTTGGAGCATATTAGGCCTTTTGTGCCTTGAGGAAGACCCACTGATTAACCATAAAAACTTGAAGTTGTATTTATTACTCAGATATTGTTTAAAATTTTAAAACGTTGCATGTGTGTGCTTGTGCATGAGTGCAGGTGCCCAGAGGCTAGAAGAAACCATCACGTCTCTGAGAACTAAGGTTACAGGAGGTTGTGAGCCTTCCAATGTGGGTGTGAGAACTGAACCCAGCTCCTCTACAGGAACAAGTGCTTTTAGCCTCTGAGCCACCTCTCCAGCACTCAAATATTGTTTTTAAGTGGTATGCATGTTTAGCTCGTAGGTCTTGCACTTGTTACTGTTGTATTGGTCTAGAATGCTTAGTATTGTCTTAGGAGTTGAGATACCATGTCCTAATGTCCAGGGACCCGACCTGACCCATCTGCTGTCAGACTTAGCTAGACACTTATGGACATAGAATTTCTAGGAAACCAAGTCAAACAAAATTGAGGATTTTCTTTCTTTTTCCTTATTAATTTGTTTTAGTCCACACTAATAGTTAACATAGCTTTTATATTTGGGAGAAATACAAGAGTAAATACTTACATTCTACTTCTGGGTATCAGGAGACTAATATAAAGTAATTTCCTGAGGGCAGAGAGATGTCTTAGTGGTTAAGAGCACTGACTGCTCTACCAGAGGACCAGGCATGCATGAAGGGCACAGACATACATGCAGACAAAATACCCTACACATAAAGTAAATAAATTACTTAATTTAAAATAAAGACATTTCTAAGCATTAAAAACTTATTTTGAATTCTGTAACTATGTGTGTTGGGGGGTTGTGCATGTGTGAATGCAGGTCCCTCAAAGTTAAGAAGAAGGCAAGATATCGGATTCCCTGAAGCTGAAGTAATAGGCTGTTGTGAACTGCCCAACATGAATGATGGGAATCAAACTCAGGTCCTCTGCAAGGGAAGTAAATGCTCTTAACCACTGGACCATCTCTGCAGTCTAATTTCTAAGCATTTTATAGAGCAGAATAGCATTAAACACCCCCACACCTGACAAGGGCAGGCAAGTTCCGAAATACCCCCACAAAATCCACATTTACATTTCTTTCAATGAGATTATCAAGATGCTATGAGGATGCTGATAAAACCATGCCAGAAGTAAACATCTGGTTGAGGAAAGCCTCAAAGGGCATTGTCTGGGCACTTAATTTTATTTTTCTTTTAAATTTTAATCATTTTCCAACTCATTAAACCTGAGAGAAAGAGAGAAAGAGAGCAGTATTCACATTTTTTCAGTTTATAGCATATTATACCCTAATCAGTCCATGCAAGACTCCTCTTTTGTTTTATGTATTAGTACTCACACATGCAAACATGTATGTATGTAGTAATATGTGTGTATATATACACCTGTGTATGTATGCATGTATACATGATATATATAGTAGTATGTATATATACAAGCATCTGTGTATGTATGTGTATATGTATGCATGCACATGTGCATTTATGTATGTAATAGTTTATGTATATGCATGCATCTCTATGTATGCATGCACACATGTACGTATGTATGTAGGAGTATGTGTGTATACATGCATCTGTGTCTGTATGTATGTAGTAGTATGTGCATATGTATGCAGCTATGTATGTATGAATTCACGAGTGTATTTGTCCCATTCCTCTCTTTGGTTCTTCCCTTATAAGCAATTATTCTAATATACTTGATGTTTCCTAGCTTTTATGTGTTAATGTCAGGTGTGTGCTATTGTTTGCATGTATTTTCTTCATTCATATCAGCAGTACTGTGTTATATCTCTCATTCTGACTTCTTTTATTCCTCTTTTTCTTCTTATTCCTTCTTTTATCCCTCAATTTGTTTTCTAGGCCAGACTATATTGCTATATGTCAGTCCAACTGCTGAATGGCATTCTGTAGTGTGAACCCATTACATCTGTCATCTCTGGTTTGCTAGTCATGGACATCCCAGTGCCTCCAATTTCTCTCCCCAAACCATTGCTGTCAGGAGCAGCCATCTGGGGGACTCATATCAGACTCAAGTGGAAATCTCTCTCTATTTTAATTAAGTGACCTTTTAAATTTATCCTTATTATTCTTGTGTGTGTGTGAGAGTGAGAGAGAGCGAGCACAGGCATGCCAATACTGCATGTGGAAGGCAGAGGACAGCTTTCAGGAGTTTGTTCTCTCCTTCCACTCTACTGAGCCAGGGACTCTCCTGATGTTTCTGCCCTGCTGTGTACTCCAGGCTAGCCAGTCCATAAACTTTCAAACAGTTCTCCAGTCTCAGATGGCCATCTCCCATGAAGAGTGCTGGGATTACAAATGTGTGTCATGGCCTTTTTTTTTTTAACCTGAGTTCTGGGGATCAGGGAAGCACTCTTTCCCTCTGGGCAATCTCCTTGGATCCCATGTGAGAATCTCTCTAGGCAGCTTCTTAGAAAAGGCCTGTCTTCCTGCAGCAGGACAAAGCTGGAGGAAGCATGGCCAGCAGAGTGATGTAACAGACAGCTACTGTGGTGGCTCAACAAAAAAGACAAGGAGGCATTTTTATAGGTGCAAACCCTGCAACATCTCAGCAAAGGGAATCACCACCATGGCCAGCGCCATAATGGACAGTGGAACCCTGAGCCTTTCATCTCAGGGGTTTTTATTGATATGTAGGCTCCTCAGATGTTCTACTGATAGCACATGTAGATCATGAGGAATCAAACATCTTTTACATAAAGCCAACACCTGCAGACAATACAAAATGCTAAGGCCTAGGTAGTCCTTTCCCAATAGTACACAAAACAACTATTTTAAACATAACTGGAAATAAACTTCTGTAACATTTCTCCCTTTCTATATAAGCCAATAAAAAAACTGCTTTATCTCTACACTACACCAACACACATATTCACAAGAGAATATCCCAAGGTTTGCTAGGACGCACAGGACCAAATGAAACTAAACATCTATCAGACCTTTCACAATGACTTTGGACAGTAGAAAAACACTATCAATGTCCAATTATCTGGAATTCAATCACAATCTTCTGGGCTCCTCCAAAGGGCTTGGATCTGGCTCTGACCTCTGCAACACACACAGTTTGTTCTTCAGGTTCTGGCTGGCTCCCCTCTACCACTGCTGCTGTCCTTGGTGGTCATCCCATGGTACTGGCATCTCCAAAACTGCTGGGTCCCTTGCTGCAACTGGACTGCACTTTCACCAATAGCCTCTCCTGGCCTATTTTCATGGTGCTAAGCCTCAGCTGCTCTCCATGACCCCTTCATGTCTTCAAAACTACTACCACCTAGGTGACTCTTACAGTTCCAAGTCTGGCAGCCAGCACAAGAAACAACCTCAGCCAGTTCTGAAAGACAGCTTCTGTGTGCTGACTCTGAAGAAATACTTTCCAGATTTTAAGATAGAGTCTGGTTTGCAGGGGGAAAAAATAACTGGTCAGTTTAACTCAGGGACTTCTTGGTGCCAAGCCTTGGCTTCCACAGCAGTGGGTCCTGGGCCTTGGGAAGAATTTCAGGTTGAAAGATCTTGGCAGTTTGGTGTTCTTTTTCACCATTGCTACAGGGAAATATACAACCTTCTTTATAGATTTCAAATACAACATCTTGAGCTCCTCTCTCTCTCTCTCTCTCTCTCTCTCTCTCTCTCTTTCACATACACACACACACACACACACACAAATATCTATCAGCAAACTCAGTTTGTAAACCACTATGTTCTGGTGGCCGCAGGGGTGGGGGTTGGAGGGGAGCATGGCCAGCAGCCAGAGTGCACAGCCAGTACCCATGCTGTTTCCCTGTGCTGGGGACAGCTCCAAGATCAGATCAAAAGCTGTTAGAACCTTGCTTTTCCATGCTCCCAGCTGAATTCTCCATTTTTATCATGAAATTTTGTCCAAAATACTTATCCAAAACATTCCTAGATGACTCATGGGTGCTCTGGCTGAGCCTGAGCTAATGCTTTGACTGACCACGCCAAGGTTCTGGTTCTTTATCAGGACTCCTTGCCTTCTCAAATTCCTTCATTTTCTATAGAGGCCTCTATTTTGTGGCTCTCACCTCAGAGCTTGCTTTCTCATTTACAACTCTCTCTTATAGACCCTCTCCTCTTCCTTCGGGTGCTTTTCTTTACCTTTACTGGACTCTGTGAGGTCTGGAGTTTCTTTCTCTTCTTCCTTGTCTCCGCTTCATATGTAGCTGGCGTGCTTCACTTGGTAGGTCATCTGTTGCAGTACACCTACTGGGTGGCTCAGCAAAGAAGACAAGGAGGCATTTTCATAGGTGTAAACCCTGCCAGACCTCAGCAGAGGGAACAACTATCATGGCAGCACCATACTGGACAGTGGAACCCTGAGTGTCTCATCTCAAGGGTTTTCATTGATACATAAGTGCCTCAGGTGTTCTATTGATAGCATGTGTGGATCATGAGGAATTAAACATCTTTTACATAAAGTCAACACCTGCAGACAATACAAAATGCCAAGGCCTAGGCAGCCCCTCACCCAACAATACACAAAAATCACCATTTAAAAACATAACTGTAAATAAACTTCTGCAATAGAGTGAAACCCCACAGCCAGCAGCACAACATGGAGCTGGGTAACATGAAGATCAGGCTGGGGTTTGGCCTCCACTCCCTCCCTCCAGCAATGCCTGTTGGGAGTACAATCACATCTGTGCAAGCCTCCCATGGCTTTGCCCCAGGCTGCTGTGGTTGGCAATTTCTCTCCTGGCCTGTGTAAGAAAGGAGGGTCTCTGACTGCAGAGGTCTGAGCACAGGACAGAGTACATAATAAACACATGCTAAAGCTGACCCAGTGCTACTACACTGATGGAGCATTACACACAGCCTGCGTGGGCCTCCCACTGACTTGTGAGCTCCACAGGATCTGGAGAGTCAAGTGTGGTTGTGACACACTACTGAGGGGTGCTGTGCCATGTGGATAAGTTCCACTGCCTGTGGCTCCCCTAGTAAACACTTCCTGCAATAGTGGGTCCATACTCAGGAGGCTGCAGTTGACCTTCTCCTTATTGAGCCCCCTTGCTTTAGATTCCCAGGGCTGAGGCAAGGGGCTCCAGGTACAGCACTGCCTCATATTATTTTGAACGTGATGGGAAAACACCCCCTGACCTTCTGTATACCAGTGCTCCATTCTCTTGTGTGAACACAGGCAACATGGGGACCACATTCACTGAGCAACAGCTCCAAGTGGGTTTGCCACAGGGTGAAGATATGGCCCCCAGCCACCCTGTGTGTGTTCCTTGATGGAAGTCTTGTGACAGAAAGAAATAAGGGTGGTTTCCATCCAAGGACACCAGAATAGCTTGGCTATAGTCATCTAAGTGATCTTTAAAAATTGGTCAGAATTGAGAGTCAGCAGAAATCTTATTGACTGTACAGACACACTTAAGCCCTTTTAAAGTGACTATGTGTGGAGGAAATAAAATATCTATATGTAAAGAAAGTGGATATTACTTATTTTATATTTTCATTGATTTATTTTGGCTTTCTGGGATAAGATTTTACTATGTAGGCTGGGCTAGCCTGGAACTCAGAGTCCCCTTTCTCAACAAATCCAGTGCTAGCATTGCAGGTGTGATTTATCCTTCCTGAGGGAGTGGCTGCAACATAGCTTTGTCCCCTTCCATCCTGCATCTTAGAGATGCATTGTCCTGGGCTGGAGGGATGGCTCAGCTGTGATCACATCGCAGAAGACCTTAGTTTGGTTCCTAGCACCCACATTGGGAAGATCACAACAGCCCATAACTCCAGCTCCAGGGGATGTGATGGCTCCCTCTGGACTACATGGGCACCTGCACTCACACTGAGAAGTTCCATATAGAATCTCTCTAAAGCCAGTGTGCTGGAGAACTGAACAAGGAGATCGCTGGCCTCCCTGTGGTTTTGTGAGCTTCTCAGAGAGCACAGATTGAGTGTGCTTCCAGGACTGGCAATTTCCGGGTCAAGCCCTTGGATGAGAAAGTTTTGTGCCGTTGCCTTGCCAACAGCTGAGGACTCCTAGCTCCACATACCAGGCTTCTGAAGTTGTGATGAGTCAGCTCTGCTTCCTCCTCTATTTCCTTACCACCAGCATAGCTCAGTTTCAGCCTGGAACCAGGAAGGGCCTACTGTATCACCCACTCTCCAGAGTGACTCATTTCGTTGTTTCAGCAGCTTGCCTGAAACACAAGCCAACTCCCTCAAACTATTTTGAAGCCCAAACTAGAGATCATAATTCTCAAAATGTGGCACTCTAGTAACCAATCACTTGATTCCCCACAGCCTCTGAGAAAGCCCCAAGGCTGAGTGAAGTTGGCCGTGGTGCTATACTGTGGAGGAGACCTAGCATGACCTCAAGTAGAGCTCCTTGTACACTTAAGGACTTTGGATCATATTTAAGATAATGCTATGACATTAGCGATAATATTTTCTACAACTTTATGATAAAAGAGGAAAAGAGTTGTAGGAATAACTGGGTTGCTACCTCTCCTTTTTCTTCCACCCCAAGATTGGTTACCCTGCCCTTCTTGGGCTTTTTGACACAGGGCCTCATGTAGACCCTTCTGACCTCAGACATATTATGTAGACTTGAACAACAACTTCCTCCTCCTCCTCTTCCTCCTCTTCCTCCTCTTCCTCCTCCTCATCCTCCTCTTCTCTTTCTCTTTCTCTTCTGCTTCTTCTTTTAGTTTAGTTTAGTTTTGGGGACAGAGTTTTTCTGTGTAGCTGTGGCTGTCCTACAACTTATTCTGTAAACCAGACTGGACTCAAACTCAAGAGATTCACCTGCCTCTGCTTCCAGAGTGCTGGGATTAAAGGCATGTGCCACCACCGCCCGGCTGGCCTTGAACTTCTAATCCTCCTGCTTCTGCCTCCCCAGTGTTGTGATTACAAATGTATGCCCCCATGTCCATCTATGCTAGTTATTTTTATGACAATTTGACACAAAGTACTCCCATTTGGGAAGTGGGAACCTCGATTGAGAAAATGCCTCCCCACACCAGATTTGCCTGTGGGCAAGCCTGTGATGCATTTTTTGTAATTAGTAATTGATATGGGAGGGCCCAGCTCATTGTGAGTGATGTCATCCTTGGGCAGGTAGTCCTAGGGTGTATAAGAAAGTAGGCTGAACAAGCTGAAAGGACCAAGCCAGTAAGCAGCATTCTTCCATGGCCTCTAAATCAGTTCCTGCCTCCAGGTTCCTACCTTGAGTTCCTGCCCTGACTTTCCTGGATGTTGGGCTACAAGCTGTAAGATGAAATAACCCTTTCCCTCCAATTTGCTTTTGGTCACAATGTTTATTTATCACAGAGATGGAAACCCCTAGACACTGTCTTTAGATTATTTCTATTTTGGAGAAAGAAAAAACATGCTGTGATCCCCTAGTTACAGAGGAAAATGCTGTCAGTGTCTGAGTGATCTCAGACTTTTTGAACCAAGCCCCAGATAATCACCATTTTGGGAATATTAGCTCCTACTCTTTGATGTCTTATCTTGTCATCAATATATCATTTGATAATCCTTGAAACATTATAATATTCAGGACCATAGGATGAGGGGCTGGTTAGGTGGAAAGCCCTGCAAAGAATGAAAGAAGCCAGGAGTGAAAGACCTATAAAGATGCAGATAAAAGGTACAGAGAAATGCAGGTCACTAGTCACTGCCCTATCCACTTGGGTGAGTGTGGGCTGGACTGAGATGGCTGATGGGCAAAGAGAATGTCATACACGAAGGTGAGGTATTACTGGGCACACAAGTCTCTGGAAACTCATCCTGCCCTCTACCTAAAGAGCAATCATTGAAAAATTATGTGTATTTTCAAACATGCATAATATGCATATATGCACATATAATTAAACGAATGTAACCTGTGTAATTTCAAACATCTATAAAGGTCCTAATTGCTAATTTATGTAACACAGGGAACAGTATAATGACTCTGCTTCCCCAGGCGGGGCCCCATTAACTGGCTCCACAATCATCAGCTCAGAGCTATCATTTGCTTGCGTCCTCCGTGACCCCTGCATCCTGTGCTATTCTGAGTAAATCCGTGCATTAGGATCTCGTCTGTAAACAGTAACTGCCTCTAAAGATAAAATTTCAATCTGATCACTTCTATACTTAAAATTAGTATCTCTGTAATATCCAGGTTATTTTATTTTAGGCAGGAAATAAAACACTGACAAGGGAGAGCTGTAAAATGCAGGCCAGACAGCTCTTCTCCTACACAGATGAAACCTGACCACTTCAGACTTCAGAGGTTTTCAAAGTTTGAAAAACATGTATAGACTTTTCAGGTTGACCATCCCCAACCTAAAAACCACGAATGCCCCAATTTTGCACTTTTGGGAGGAGGGATGCTGAACTGTGCTGCAATCCTAATAGGCATTTATTTAAATGAAAGGCATGTCAGATTGGTTGCTAGGATGCCGGGGTAGGCTAGGAGATTTCAGGAAGTCCAATGTGTGCTACCATCTACACTTGGGGTGGGAATTCATGGGGACACACTTGGCATGATAAAAATTAGAGAGTCTGTCTCTTTATGAGCAATCTCCTTTGTGACTCCATGCCATGGTGACACACATTACCTCAGAGTGACACACAGCTCAGGAATGTGAGCCAGTACAAAGGGCGAGGGAGTCACATGTGTATCTAGAACACAGGCAAGAGGCAGCAGTCTGTGAGAGCTTTTCAGGGTCCTATTTTGTTGATTTCTTGGAACTAGAAACATGCACTTATTTGGCATGTAATAACATAGAGCCATTCATGAGGGTTAGAAGACAATCATACACATAAAGGATTTCAGTTGTAAGTGACAAATCCTTGCACATTCTCCATATTCCTTACAAGGGTTGAGGAGTGGGCCCTAAAGAATATCACATAAACACAGGTCTGTTCATGAGGCTCCTGAAGATCCACGTGGAAACATTTCTCTAGAAAAAAAAATCCTGTTTGTTCTGTTCGTTTTGAGACAGGGTCTCAATGCAATCCAGGCTTCTCTGGAAGTCATTATGTAACTCAGGCTGGCCTTGAACTCATGACAATCTTGCTGCCTCAGCCTCCTGAGTTCTGGAATTTCGGGTATGAGCTACCACACCAGCCCAAATCCTAGCTTTAAAGTTATATAGTAGAGCAGCTGAGTGGTTTTCATGCTTCCTATCCTGCTGTTCACACCAAGTTGTCTTCCTAACACACATATCTGGTCCTGCTACCTTAATAAGCATGTAATGTTTCCATTGCCCTCTAAGATTCTCTCACTTCCTTTGCACAGCACTCAAAGTTCTCTTGATCCATCCCCAGCTCACAGAAGAGCCCTCTGCCCACCAGATATTCTATCCTCCTAACAAGCATGCTTTCACACCATAGCCGTTTTCCAACTGAAGTGAACCACTGAATTCACTCCTAGAACAAATAACGGGATAGCTTAGAATTTAAAGCTACCCTTCGAGTCGGACTGGATTGAATCCTGCCTGTGTCATTCACCAACTGTGTGTCTCTGAAAAAAAAAGTCACTTAATTTGACACAAATTTCTCCATCCCTAAACTGGGATGATAGCACATATCTCATTGAGTTGCCAGGGCTACCAGGGAGGTACATGCTTAGCCCAATGCCGCCCCCTCCCAAACATCCAACCTACAATAACTCATTACCTGTATTTCAATCTGTTAAGTCCATCCGCTGGTCAAGCCCCAGTTCAGCTGACTCTACCATGGAGCCTTTCCAGCACTCCCCACACTCCCAAACTCTTACAGCTCTTCCATACCTCTCTCAACCTGCTTCCTGCCTCAAGTTATAATTACTTACAGGTGCAACTTTACTGAATCTTTGCCCTTTGTTTTGGGAATGCTTTGGGAATAAAATGTAAGTAAACCTTGATTTTTAACTGAAAAAAAAATCTAATTAGCAAACAGACACAAGTAACTCAGATACAGTTCTCTAATTGGCTGAATGAAGTGGCGGTCGACTGTCATCCCCGTGACATTTCGTTGTCCCAAGGTTCTCTTTATAACACAGTATCAGTCTGAGCTAGATTTCAAACGGACACTGTTTCCCCTTCTGTTAGGCAGGGCTTATCCCCCAAGAGCATCAGCAGTAAGCTATAGTTGACTACATGGGCCGTCAAGGGGAAAGCAACATCAGTGATGTCAGGTTCCTAGGAGATCATCAACTATGACTTTCCCGTTCCCAAAGCTTTCACCAAAATAATACACGAAGTGTTGGACTTACAACACAGCAGAGGGCTAAAATCACTTGTAGTCTCTCTTGCCTGATGATACGGTTGTGATGTGCTTTCTTGGAATATATGTGACATAGAGAACAGGTGGTGTAGTCTACAGGGCCATGCTGTACCTCACCCATCCCCCACCCCCACATCCTGTCTATAGACAGTCAAGGTCATGAGGTAAAGGGCAACCTTGGGCTTTGGCTACAGCATGCCAACAGTCCTACCTGCTGCAGGAGTCATGTACCTTACACTAAACCATGCTCTGTCACTGCCGGGTGCTCAGTGTCATCAAGACTTCACTCAAGGCTGTTCAGGCTCCTGCCTCACCCAAATACCAGAAGATGACACCCACAACACCTACCCAAAAGGAAGCAATGCAACTGGGCAACATATTTTTGTTGTACACATGAACTGGGTACATGTCATCAAAGTGACTGCCCTAGACTGGCAGAGGAGAAGGGGCATGTCTGCTGGGCGCAGCTGCCATTCTCTTCCTGCTGCTGCCTCCATGCCAGGCTGATCGGCCACTATGGCCTGGTGGGAGGGTTTGCCTGGCTGCCTCACTCCATCTTCAAATTTCTAGCTCTACCAGGAGCTGTGGGAGAGGAAGCTTTATCTAATTATGGCCAGTTTTGTTTCTGAACATAGCATGTTTCTAAAACATGAAAGTCAAACAATAAGCTCTTATAAGGATGGGTCAGTCTAAGAAAGCTTGAATCACTGGGGAGCCCTACTACATCTCATGTTCTGATCATAGGATCAAGTAATGATATTCCTTCCTTCCTTCCTTCCTTCCTTCCTTCCTTCCTTCCTTCCTTCCTTCCTTCTGTCTCCCATCCTTCCTTCCCTCCCTCTTTTCCTCTCTCCTCTCCTCTGCTCTCCTCCTCCCTCTCCCTCCCTGCTTTTCTCTCAAGTAACCCAGTCTGATCTAGAACTAAGTAGCAAAGGATGACACCGATCCTCCTGCCCAGTGCTGGGATTACAGGTGCGTGACACCATGCCCAGTTTGTGCAGTGCTGAGAATCAGACCCAGGGCTTTGTGCATGCTAATCGAGCACTCTACCAATGGAGCCACATCTACAGTCTCAATCAATGTAGTTTCCACGTTTTGAGATTGCTTTCATTTTTTTATACTTCACAATGGAATACGTAGGACTAGCACTCCAGTTGCTCTCAGAGCCTCGAAGGAGCAACTTCTATGAACAGTATGACATTGCTGTAGGTGCTGCTTCTAGCCGTTACCTATAGTGGTCTCATCTCCTTCCTATTCATTTCTGGGCAATTCTATCTAAAAAGAGGGAAAAATCAAACTGCCACCAAATATCACAGTGCTCCACAGTGGAATCAACTTAGCAAGACTGCATCATGGGGCTGGCAGCGGACACCCCACTACGACAGCTCAGATGACAGGTGAGAGCCTGAACATAAGATGAGTAAACATGGGGAGTCTCCTCACAGCACCAAATTTGAATGACTGAGAGATGAGGCCTCCTGTTCTGCTAAAATACTTCTGCAAAGCACTCATGGGTTGCAATTCACTTTCAGGATGTTATCTCATTTGGTGGATACATCAATCTTTCATCTATTTCCACACCCTTCTTAGTTTCATGGAAGAGCAAAGATGGTAAGACTGTGCGAATCAGTATTTGCTTAGTGTGAATCATTAGTAAACAAGTATTATTTGTCTTACTTGATACATTAAATACTGAGAAACTGTGCAGATATTTAATGAGATTGGAACAAGAAAGATATTAAAGGGGCATTTTTATAAAGACCATAGAAGGAAAAACAAACATCTGATATGCCTTATATTAGAGATCTACAAGCCAGGCATCTGTGGAAATTGCTGGTGGCTTCCACAAGCCACCTGAGGTCTAGAATCACAATCCATCCTATTGGGTGAAGGAGCTATCTTGTGTTCCTAGTGACATCTTCAGCCCCAGATAATGTTCAGCAGAATCTCACTCAGTGCCCTCATGGGATAGCCCATTACCAACTTACGACGACTAGAAGCCACATGGTTCAAACAGAATGTAAAATGTGATAAATGAGAAACCTGGAAACTTAAATGTGAACTAGACTTTTGATGGTTTAAAACAGTCTGTAGCTCTGATAAACAATTACATGTTTTTAAAAGACACACTTAACTTTTAGAGATGCATTTCGAAATATTTAGGGAAGAATTATATGATGTCTAGGATATGCCTCAAAATAATACAAAAGGGAAGGAAATGCTGGGAGAACAGAGAGGACAAAATTGATCATGTGTTGAAAATTGTTAAAGCTAATTGGTGAAGGGGTGGACTACCTCCCTATGAGTTATTGGTCAGGAGGGCCCCTGACATCCCTCAGAACAATACAGAAATTTGCTATAGCTGTTGACTGACCACCAGAACTAAATAAGACTCTACTGCTGAAGACACCACATGCTTTGGTCAAAGAACTTAAGATAAATCAAATTGAAACTGGGCTGGAAGCCTCCTGCCTACTGACTCATAGTGCCAGGAAGTGCTATACACACTGCTGGGGAGACTGCCATCAATGGTCTTAGTCAGCTGTGACCCTGTGCATAAAGTTATTAAGCAGCCAGGCAAGGTGAGTTCACTGGTACAATAGTGGCAAGTCTGTTATGGGGTAACCAATTGCTTTCTGATTGGTCTTGAGGCACACTCCACAGGAGGACATTCATATCTGGTACTGTAAATCCAGTCAGAAGCCTGTAGCTAGAAAGTCTTAGGCCCTAGTGGGAAAGTGACTCTAGTTGTTTTTGCTAAGTGAACATGATGTGCCTGTCAATTGCCTTCTAAATAACTATGTTTATGCACACAGAAAATGCTCCTGTCAGCTCTGGTCAGAGAACCTTTTTCGCCTCAGTAGTTGGCAGTGTCCGCAGAGGCTCATAACTGGTCGAAAACACTGAGAATAAATGAATATTGAGAGGTCATCCATAAATGGGACATCTATATAATCCCTTCCAGGGCTAAGGAAACACTGGAAGGAGGGACTTGGAGGCCTTCCATGGCTGCTGCGATCCTGAACTCACAGCAGCTGTGATTGCCTGCATAAGAGCTGCACATGATTGGACCTGTCAACACCCTGTCAGGGAAGGAGGAAGGGTTCACAGGGTCCTACTGCTTCCACTTCCTGAGGATATTATATGCTATTAATGGTTGTGCACACACAAAACCATGGGAATGGATGGGTGGCTAGTTGGGTAAAGGAAAGGGATTAGCAGATGAAAGCGATGGGGTGAATGTGATCAAAATACATTGTGTACATGCATGAGAATATAGTAATAAAATCAACTATTACATATAATTAATAAGATTTAAAAAAAGATTTATAGTAAGTACATGGGATGAATCATTATGAGATTCTATTTTCTTGAACATGTGTGATTTACCCATGGCAAAAAGTTTTTAAAATCTTGGAGGATTGGAAGCATATATTAAAACTGGACACTAAGAATCCTGTCACATTCTCTCTCTCATTCTCTCTCTCTCTCTCTCTCCTCTCTCTCACACACATACACACACACACACACACACACTTGGAGAAAAGAGCTTCAAATGTACCACACTGTACCATTATTAAAATGCCACACATGGTGCTGGAGAGATGGCTTGGTGTTCAAAAACACCTGCTCCTCTTGCAGAGGACGTAGGTTCAGTTCCCAGCACCTACATTGAGTGACCTGTAACTCCAGATCCAGGGGACCTAATGCCCTCGTCTGTCTACCTTAAGCACCCACATTCACATAACACATTAACATGCAGATACACATAATTTAAAAAAATAAGATGACAGATATGCCAAACAATACAACCTATGCAGACCTTTATAGGCACATGCATTTGTAGGTAATCTTAGACCCAAATACAGGAAGGTGCTCAGTCCCAATTCCAGCCAGCCAGAGGCTGGTTCAAAAAATTTAGTTAAAATACATTTAACATAGACACATGACATAGTAACATGACTTGATTTTGTTTGCTTTATTTTTAATTTTAAAACCTTTATCACATTTTATTTATGTTCTGTGTGTATACACACATGCACGTGACACAGTACACATGTGGAGGTCAGAGGACAATTTAAAGTTCTCTCTTCCCATATGGGCCCCAGGGATTGAACTAAGGTTTTCAAGGTTGGTGGCAAATGGCACGTTTCTGCCCTTGGGTATTTTTTTTGTTTTTACTTTATGTATATGAGTGTTTTGCTTGTATCTATGTCTGTGCAACATGTGTATGCCTGTGCCCTGGGAGGACAGAAGAGAGTGTTGGATCCTCTGAAGCTTTATGTTTTTTCTTTCTTTATCCCCTCCCCCTTTTAAAATAAAACATTGTGCATTTTTGTATTTATGGGGGGGGTAGAGAAGAGAGAGGGAGAGGGAGATGCCATGTGGGCACTAAGAATCGAATCTGATCCTCTGAAAGAACAAGACTGCTGAGCCATCTCTCCAGCCCCCTAGATGATGATGATGATGATGATGATTTGATTTTATTATTTTATTTTATTTTATTTTATTTTATTATTTTTCAAGACAGGGTTTCTCTGTGTAGCCCTGGCTGTCCTGGAACTCACTCTATAGACCAGGCTGGCCTTGAGCTCGAACTCAGAGATTCACCTGCCTCTGCCACCTGAGTGCTGGGATTAAAGACATGCTCACCACCACCACCCAGTTCTCCTAGATTATTTTTTGTTTGTTTGTTTGTTTGTTTAGAGACAAGGTTTCTCTGTTGTAACTCTGGCTGTCCTGGAACTCACACTGTATACCTGGCTGGCCTTGAACTCTCAGAGATCTGCCTGACTCTGCCTCCCAAATGCTGGGATTAAAGGCATGCATAGCCACTGCCTGGCAATTATTTTTAATATATTACACTGACTTAAACAAGTCCATTTCTTTGTAAGTATAACACATTTTTTATGAGATACTCTGCTACCCTCAACTTTCACACAACTCTTCCTTCTCATAACTACAGTTTTATGAAAAATGTGAGCTCTATCCATGTGAATGGCTATAAGTGCAGTTCATTTTCATTGTGTAGAAATAACTGCTCATTAATACATGTGTTGATGAACTGTTGCAACATTTACAGCTGTTGCTGTGACAAACACTGCTGGGATCATCATCACATTCATCGGGAGCCCGTGTGCAAGGCGTTCTTTAGGGTAGACACCTGGCTTCAGTGTATAATGCTAGGCTGTTTTCCTGAGAGGCGGGCCCACATCGCACTCACTCCTAGCAGAGCACTGGCTCCGGCTCTGTGGCATCCTCAGGAACGCTGTGTACCAATGTCTAGTCCTTGCCAAGTGGGTGAGAATGAAAAGTGGAATCTGCCATTTTCATTCCCACTTTTCTGCTTTCTAATAAAGTCTTTTCTTGTTATTGGCCACTCATATTCTTTCTTTTATTATCTGTGCATTTTATTATCTTTTTATTTCTTTTATTTCTTTTATTATCTGTGCTCCACTGAGCACTCTGATAAAGGTGTGACCACCATGGCTAGTTTATCTACTTACTTTTTTTTTTTTCCTGCTGTTTTTTAAAGAGATTTTTAGGAATTCACTATACTCTAGGAATATGTTAACTCTAAGTTTCAAGTAGAGACTTTTCCATTCTTTTTATTGTTCTACAATGAAAGATAACCATAAACTTTAAAAAAAGGTTTTGGATTTTTTTTTAATGTGTAGGGATGTTTTGTCTGCGTGGATCCTCTGGGAAAGAGCCCAATTCCTCTGTCCTTTCGCCACAGTCCAGTCCCACTTTTAAGGGTGTGGCCAGGATTGTCGATGAGCATGAACGGGCCTGTTCCCAAGCTCCTCGTCAGGTACCCTGGCTCATTTTCCACGCTTTCATCACTTTAGCAATGTCTTAATTACAACTTCAAAACCCTCTGCGGTCCAGTTAGACAAGTTCTTCTACTCTGGTCTTTATGATGCAGCTCATAGTCCCTGGCTGTTCTACACGAGTTTCAAAATGAAGTCAAGATCCTCGTACAAACTGTCGGGTTTTATTGGAATGCCCTGTGAGATGCTGACACCTTTTTGACATTGAGTTCCTGCTGAAGAGAGGAAGAAACACGCTGAGGCAATCCTGGTCTCCTGCTGATCCCTTGATAAATATCTCAGTGGGTTTTAATGTGGATTCCTTTTCAGATTCAGGAGGTTTCCTTTCCTTTCTATTTAAAAAAATTTTTTTTCTTTTTCCTTTTTAACCAGGAATAGATATTGAACTAGATACTTTTTCTGCAGTGACTAATATAAATGTGCCCTTCTTCTCCCTTCTTCCCTCCTCTCCCTCCCTTCTTCCTTCCTCTCTTGGGATAGGATCTTCTGTAGCTCAGGCTGGCCTGGAAGTCCAACTCCTTCTTTGGCCAAGGATGAGGTTGCACTTGTGATCAAGGATCCTTCCTCTTGCCTCCTCCTCCCGAGTGCTCAGATGATGGTGTATATCTCAGGCTTATGCAGTCTCCAGCATCCAAACCACCAAAGCCTCATGCATTCCAGGCAAGCACTCCACTGAGCTATACCGCTGGTCCTGGATTGTTCTTCAGTCTTTCTTAATATTCATGACCTTGATCCTTAGAGTGCTACAGGCAGTTGTCATTACAGTGTCTTCGCCTGATACTTCCTCATGTTTAGAGCCAAGTCACTTATATTTTTGCAGGAACATCAGGGAAAAAACGTATAACACTGTTCTTGTTACATCTTGTCCAATGTTATATAACTTTTTATTTTAATTTACATGTATGTCTATTGTGCTCACATGCATGATGGTGTCCTCAGAGGCCAAAAGAGAGGGGTCTTGAGTACACTCAGGTCCTCTGCAAGAGCAGAAAGCATTCTTAACCAGTGGCACCTCTCTAGCCCTTAGTTTACCCTATTCTAAGCACTCTGATAAAGTTACAGGTGCCTTCTATTATTCTCTCTGCACAAACCATCCTTTTTCCCTTTTATAACTAATAAGCCTCTTCTAAGAGGAGAGTCTGAAACTAAGGAAGCACACTATTTACCTTTACTGTCATCAATGAATATTTTAGTGGTGGGGATGGGGATGGGGATGGGCAAGGGAGTGGTTGTTCAGATGGGGTCTTGTTGTAGTTCAGGATGGCAACAAATTTGCTATGGAGCCAAGGATGAACTTGAACTCCTGATCTTCCCTGCTTCTACCACCTGATCTCTCCCTGTCCAAGCCATGTCCACATTTACAGTGAGCTGACTACAGGACAATCAGGAGAGACCATGCCATGCCCTTTGCTGCCTCCAGGCTTTAACCTGGTGAAGTTCCCAAATGACCTCTTTAATCAGCAACTCAGTTCACATTGAGCTAAGAGTGAGCAGCTTTTATTTACATTAGAAAGAAGGCTTTCAGCTATAGAAACCACACCCTGCCAGGCTTCAGGCATCCAGTGCAACGATTATCTCCAGTGAATATCTGGAGATATGTTCAAATATGCCACAACATCATTGCTGAGATTATAGACATGTACCACCATACCTGGCCTCCTCTGATTTTTGTTTGAATTTTTTTATGATTTCACTTTATTTATTTAGTAACTGGGATGGGGCATAGTCATGCCCAGGACATATGTGAAGGTCAGAGGACAATATTCAGAAGTCAGTTTTCTCCTTACATCATGTGGGTCTCAGGGCTCAAACTTAGGTTGTCAGGTTTGTGTGACAAGTGCCTTAACTGCTGAACCATCTGAAAGGCCCCTGAATCATCTATTAATGTGTTATTTGGTGATGATGACTTCTTTTCCCATCATTCCTCCTACATTTATTGATTGGACCACTCTATAGGTAGAGCTGTGTATTCCTCTTTGATTGCTACTTTTCAGGTTTCTTTTGGTTTTTGTTTTTTGTTTTTTTGTTTTTGGCTTTTCAAAGCAGGGTTTCTCTGTGTAGCCCTGGCTGTCCTGGAACTCACTCTGTAGACCAGGCTGGCCTCAAACTCACAGAGATCCTCATGCCTCTGCCTCCCAAGTTCTTGGATTAAAGGAGTGCACCACCACTGCTCTGCTTACTTTTCAGCTTTATACACATAAACTATATACATATATATATATTATATGAAATACATATGATTTTATATGTGTCTAGGGACTGAACACCTGTCCTTATGTGTATATGGATTTATAGATAGATACTGTTACTGTGTGTGTGTGTGTGTGTATTCATAGACACTCATTGTTATGTGAGCTCCAGTCTACTCCAGTCTTGTAACTGTAATTATTTTAGTGCCCCATATTTGGCTATTGGGAGCTCCTTCCAGTTGGCTTGTGTCCTTTTGATATGCTGGCATAATTTATTTAGTTGTTCATACTTTCTAGCACAAAACATTTCCACTATATCCAATAAAAATATTATTTCATTCAACAGTATATTTGCCTAGCTCTTTCCTAGAACATACATCCAAGCTCAGAATTACTAACACATGCTATTGTGGAATGAATTTACAAACTCGAGTGAAGTAATGGCACACTATTCTTTTTGTTTTTAGCCTTATCGTATATAGGCAAACAGTCTTTTCCAAACTCAGTTAGATTAGTCTCTTTGTGGGCAGTTAACTAGCTCACTGGGTGAAGACGCTGCCAAACCTGACAACCTGAGTTCCATCCCCAGGACCAATATGATACAAGGAGGGAACTGACTCCTGCAAGTTGTCCTCTGACTTCCAAGTGCATGCTGTGACATGGGCATGCCCACAACATACACACATGCACACACAAAATAAAATGTCCTCTAATCTCCTCACACCTCTCTCTCTCTCTCTCTCTCTCTCACACACACACAGAGATACACACACACTCATTAAACTGTAATAAATAAAAAGAATTGGTTTTTTTTCTTTTCAGCATGACTTTTGGTTAATTTGTACTGGTATGCTTTGTGGAGTCTTTCCTACCACACAAATACACATACGGCTCACCAGCCAACTGAAATCAGTTCAGCAGAACAGTTCCAGAGGGGCACAGCTGGGTGTCTTCCCTATTGCTTTCCACATTATTCTCAAAATATGTTTCTTCAGGCCCTCAGATGCACATTGTTTAAATGAAGGTTAAAATGAAGATATGCAAGTGGTCATCAAGGGTATGACAAGTACACAGCATTGCTGACTGTTGGGAGGGTGAACACATTCGAAAACCACAGTGAGATTCCCTCACCCCATCCATAACAGCCATTGGCTAAGGGGCAAACAATAGCAAGTGCTGGTAAGAAGCAGGGACACAGAAATAAAGATTTTTCAGAAAAACGAAACTTAAATGGATTTGTTATCAGTCTGCATAAAGGAAAATGTTAAAGATCATTTTTTAGGAAAAGAAAAATGATTCTATATTATGAGCCTGGAGATGCCTAGAGGGATAAGTAGGAAAAAGTAGATAAATGTCAACCATGTAAAACAGCACTGGTACAGGGTTAACACACACCTACATAAGGATGACACATGGTATTGTTAGCACACGATTAGAGAGATAAATGGGTGAAGGTGTTCTAAGTCACTTCACTGTGCCTAAAGAATAAAAATACAAATTGTATTAAGCCAAAGGACCAAAATAATACAGAGCAGAGTCTCTGACCACACTCCAATCAAGCTAAATATCAACTTCGAATGCTCCTGTGTGCCTGTAAATTGGAAAGTGTGTCTCTAAATAACACACAGTTCAGAGACGTTACTGTAGTAGAAACTAGAAAATATTTTCACTGAGTAACAATGGAAATAACACATACTAAACCTTGACTGATGGAGTTAAAGATGTTCCTAAGGAAAGTTCATGGCGTTAACCGTTTCTTACTGACAGAAGTGAACACCAGTTTCAATGACCTATGCTAGGAACAGGCAGAAGTAGTCGAGTGTGGTGACGCGCACCTTCGCTGCAGCACTTAGGAGGTCACAGTTTGAGGTCCGCCTGGGCTGCACACTGAGTTAAAGGCCTGTCTAGGCTATAAAAGTAAGACTTTGTCTGGAAAGGGAGACATAGAGGGGGGAATTAATCAAAACAAAGTAGGAGAAAATAATAAAAGCAGGGAAGATATTGAAGTGTGGAAAACATACAGTTGAGACAATCACTACTCAAAAAAGTGATGAAGAAAAACTAGAAAACTCGCAAATTACAAACTGGGGTTTTTACTTTTTTTTTTTTGAGACAGGGTTTCTCTGTGTAGTCTTGGCTGTCCTGGAGCTCACTCTGTAGATCAGGCTGGCCTTAAACTCACAGAGATCCACCTGCTTCTGTCTCCTGAGTGCTGGGATTAAAGGCGTGTTCCACCACTGCCTAGTCACGATTCTGGTTTTAACATCAACCAGATGTAAGTCAATTATCAATAAATAAAAGGGGAACATCACTTAAATCCCATAGAATTTTATAAAACAATGAGAGAATATTATGAACAACTTTATGCTGATAACTTTTCTTTATGTGTATTGGTGTTTTGCCTGAATGTGTGTATGTATACCACGGGTGTACCTGATGTCCATGGAGACCAGAGAGGGCACTGGATCCCCTGGAACTGGAGTTACAGATACTTGTGAGGCACCGTGTATGTGCTGGGAATCAAATCCTGGTCCTCTAGAAGAGCAGCAAGTGCACTTAACCAATGAGCCACTTATTTTAGAAAATCTCCCAATACCCCACAGGACCACTAGCCTATGCCACATACCTGCAGCCTCACACCATGGCCAGTGTTTAAACCCAGCTTTCATCTTAGCTTGCACTCCTCACACATCTAGGCTGGTCCTCTCCAATTGAGCTGATCTCCCATCCATGTGACCACACTATTTTCTGCTCCCTTCTCTACTTGATATATCAATTCATAGTCCTCCAGATGCTCCAACACATGACAAGCCAGCAGAGCCGTGCTAGCAGTGGGGCTATCGACACCCAAGTGTTACAGTGATGCTATCACTGAATTCTAGAAGTTTATGTGTTATTAGCACAAGCTTTAGAAAATCTTTGGGCCGCCGGGCAGTGGTGGTGTGCTGGGAGCCCCAATACCCTGGTAACATGGATAAGTCTGTATGACAAAACTCCAGCTCCCTGGCCAAGGAATTTCAGCTCACCAGCTATTTTGCCCCCTTCTCTTTGCTGCAATGGCAACAAAAAGCCTTTCATCAATAATAATAATGTCTCATGGCCTAGTAATGCCTGAGCTGGCTGTTGTTGGCTGAGAAGGGGACGTAGCTATTTTACTCAAAAGTAATTGTTATTGTAAAATACCTTGCAGGCTTCTAAGTCCTAGCATGTGTAGAGCTATCTATGCATACTGATATAGTACATTGTAAAGGCTATTCCTGGGGTGGGCCTTGGTCCTCCCAGGAAGAGACAAGCCTTTATCATATAGAAGCAAAAAGAGACTAGCTAGAGAAAAAATAAATATGCTCCGAAGAGCTAAAAACCATTAAAAAAACAAAACAAAACAAAACTCTTCTTTGGTGCCTGCATGGCACCCTGCTCTGTTTGAGGCAGATGGAGATATTATTCAGCCAACAGTAACATTCAACCAATCATGGGTTATTGAGTCCAATGTTCTTTGATAGTAAATAAGATAACCTTGAAGTTTGTAAGGCGCAGGAGGAAGGACACCAGGCTCCTTCCTGGGCGTGACTGACTTCTGCAAGTGACTACATCTACATATCAAGCTGGCCCCTCCTGAGGCCTGACCAACTTCTGCATACCAAAAAACTGCATTTGGCTTTTTAAAGTCTTTGCCAGAGCAATTCTCTCTCTTTCTGACATGGTTCTCCCCTGGTAATGTACATTGTCGGTCTTGAAACACACAAAAAAAAAAAAAAGAAAGGAAGGAAGGAAGGAAGGAAGAAAGGCAGGCTTTGGGGTAGACTTTTTAAAAGTCCATGGACATGTTTGTTTAAAAACCAAAAGAAGCACATGCTTCACAGTTCGGAAAATAACTTGCTCTGATGTGTGGGTGCTTCACCATGAAAACAAACTATAAGGGGCTGAAGAGATGGCTCAGCAGTTAAAAGCTCTGGCTGCTCTTCCAGAGGACCCAGGTTCAGTCCCCAGTACCTACATGGAAGCTCACAACCATCTGTAACTTCAGTTCCCAGGGACCTGATGCCCTTTTCTGGCCTCCATGGGCACCAGACATTTGTGTGGCACACACATATATGTGCAGGCAAAGCATTCATACACAGAAAACAAAAATTCTTTCAGAAAAAAGAAAAAGGAATAAATGAAAGAAAAAAGGAAGAGAGCAAAGGGGATGGGGGAGGAGAAGAAAAGAAAGAACAGAGAGAACAGAGAGAAGTGGGTTGGTGGGAGAGACATGGAGGGGAAGGAGGGGAAGGGAGCGACCTCTCACAAAGAAAACTCCATTTCACTGACGGGTTTTTATAAGACTCATTTGCAGTTAAGAATAAGCTCCCCTGGGCTGGACAGATGGCTCAGTGGTTAAGAGCACTGGCTGCTCTTGCAGAGGACCTGGGTTCAATTCCCAGCATCCACATGGGCCCTCACAACTGTCTTGAGCTCCAGGTTCCAGGGGATCCGGCACCCTTATACATACATACACGCAAGCAAAACACCAATGTACATAAATAAAATAAAGACAAATATTAAAAAAAGAAGAAGCTCCTGTTTGCCCTTTGTCAAAGCCCCCATAATTTGCAAACTGAGGTTTCTGTTTGCAGTCAAGAATGAGTTCCTGTTTGCTCTGTGGCAAAGTCCTTAAAGTTAAGGCTCCTATTTGTATTTAGAAATAAGTTCCTGTTTCTCTTTTTCTTTTTTGTTTCTTTTGCTTTTTTGTTTGTTTTGAGATAGAATTTCTCTGTGTAGCCCTGGCCGTCCTGGAACTCACTCTGTAGACCAGGCTGGCCTTGAACTCAGAGATCCACCTGCCTCTGCCTCCAGAGTGCTGGGATTAAAGGCGTGTGCTTCCTTCACCTGGCATAAGTTCCTGTTTCTTATGATGTGATGTAATCTGCAAAATGTTTTACAAATCACACTAAACTCTCAACCCCCATGACATATTTCCTTAACTTTGTACCTTCCTTTTCATGCATTTTTCTAACAATGTATAATAGTCAATTCACCCCTGTAAATACTTCATCTTGCCTGTAAAAGGGACCAAAAGGGGCTGGTCTCTGAAACCCCGATTTAGAAGGAGACAGCCATCTGGCCAGTCTCAGATGCACTCCAATATTAAAAAGCTTGCTTGATAAGATAAAGGTGGATTGGTTTTTCTCAGAATTCTCAGGTTTAACACTTTTATCATAGAAATAAAAGAAGCCAAAGTTACACAAAATTTTCAGATAACTGTTTTTAAAAGATTTTTTTTACTTTTAATTATGTGTCTGTGTGTCTGAGTACAGGTACCCTTGGAGGCCAGAAAAGGGCAGGCGCCTGATGTGGGTACTAGAAAACAGTTTGGTCCTCTGCAAGAGCAGTGAGTGCTCTGACAAGCTGAGCTGTTTCTCCTTTCCAGACCCCCAGGAATTGATTATTTTTTTTAAAGAAAGGGACATTCCAGAAAGTACTGGAATTGAATCTAGAAATTCTTAAATGCTAGGCAAACACTCTACCACTGAGATATATTCCCAACCCAAAGGAATTATTTTCAGTATCAGTTGAACTTTGCAACTGGGTGTGGTAGCACAGACCTGTAATTATAGCACTCAGGAAGCTGAGGCAGGAGGATTGTAAGTTCCAGGCAAGCCTGGGCTACATAGTGAGGCCTTTTCGCAAATAAATCTTATCAGCAATTTGGCTATTTTGTGTGGTAGTCGCAAATAACCCTCAAGTTGCAGTAACTCAAGACGCGAGAGATTCCTTTGTCATCTCCCACATCAGCTGGGAATTTGCTGCGGCTCTTCTCTGGGCCAAGGGCAGCTGTGGCTTTCATCCCTGTGGCTTCTTTGTTCTGGACCCAAACTGAAGGAGCAATCTCTATCTGGTACTTGCTGTTCTCAGGTTATAATATCAAAGGGAAAAGGGCAAGGAGTTGGCCGAAGACACATGACACTTCATGATTGCTGCTCAGATGAGGAATGTGTCACATCTATCCACTTACAACTGGAGGAGCAAGTCACTGGACCAAATCTCAGCTTGGACAGGGATGGGTGTTGCTTCTTCCAGAAGCATTTTTGCTAATCACACAATATAATCTTTTTGGAGGGAGGAGTGAGTATTTGTGACTAGTGATACATAGCCCACTACCCAGCCAGCTTTGATAAATCTGCATAACCTTGATGTGTGAAGTTGGTAAGATTGCTTTATAAGAAAAGAAACTTATGCTACAGGCCCACTCTTGTCACATAGATGTAGATGTTCTCAAGTGGGATCAAGTTCATACTGGCAATTTGTAAAAAGCATGGGAATGTTCTGTTGTGGTTTTTTTTTTTTTTAATTTAGGCAGGATATCTAGAAACTCTGCAGGGAGGAGAGGCTCTCTATGTAGCCCTGGCTGGCCTGGAACTTACTTTGTAGACTGGGTTGGCCTCAAACTCAGAGATTGCTTGCTTGCCTCTTTCTCCTGAATGATGGTGTTAAAGGCATTCACTACCATGTCTGGCCTAAGAAACATTTTTTAATCTATCTCTATCTATCTATCTATCTGATTGTGTATGTGCGTGTGCGTGCACACCTGGATGTACATGCCACATCACACAAGTGGAGATTAGAGGACAACCTGCAGAACTCATTTCTCTCCTTCTACCATGTGAGTCCCAGGAATTGAACTCAGATTGTCAGGATGGCCACAAGGGCCTTTACCTGCTGAGCCATCTGGCTAGTCCTCTCTTCCTCTTTAACTTATTTTATTAATTCCTTTCAAAACAGTTATATAGCAGCAATCCTTATAAATGTATTGAGATTTGTTTTATGGTTCCATATATAGTTGTCTCAGTTAATGGTTTCCATTGTTGTGATAAATGCCATGTCCAAAAGCAACTTGAAGAGGAAAGGATTTATTTCGTTAACACTTCCAGGTAACAAGTCCTTTACTGAGGGAAGTCAGAGCAGGAATGTGAGGGCAGGAGCTGTTGCAGAGGGCATGAAGGGGTGTTGCTTACTGGATTGCTTTTCGTGGCTTGCTCAGCTTGCTTTCTTATAGAACCCAGGACCACCAGCCCAAGAGGTTTCCCCACGCACAATGACCTGGGCCCTACCACATCAACTATCAATCAAGTAAATGTACCACAGGCTTGCCCACAGGCCAATATGGTGGGTGCATTTTCTCAATTGAGGTTCCCCCTTCCAAAATGACTCAGCTGGTGTCAAGTTGGCATAAAACTAGCCAGCACATTAGTCCATGTACTAAATGTCATCTTCATACTTTTAAAAGTGTGGCTCAGTGGTTAAGAGCACCTCCTATTCTTGCAGAAGACCGGCTTCCATTTCCAGGATCCACATCAGGAGGCTCCAGCTCCAGGGAATCTGATGCCCCCTTCTGGCCTCTGTGGGCACCAACATGCAAGCACATATGTACACAGACACATATAAATAAAAGAAATAATACCTTTTTAATATGTATTCCCACTACCTTGGGTGTAGTATTCTAGAAGCATCTACTTTTCAAGCTGGGGGTGTGATTCGCATCACCTATGTCCCTTCTAACTTCCCTTTTACTTGTTTGTCACTTATTTGAAAGAGTGCTGAAGGTGGTGTGGCCTGTGATCTGAGCTACCTGGGAGGCTGGGGCAGGAGCCTAAGTTCAAAGCACTCTGTCTAGGTGACAGAGTGAGTTCAAGCACAGCCTTACCATTTAATGAGACTGTGGGTAAATCGTCGGACCACAAAAAAGGTCTGAAATATCTGCTATGCTTATAAATTCGCCTATCAGTCATTGCTTAATGCATTTTAAGGCTCTCTTATATAGTGCACTTGCACTTGAAATAGTTCCATTTTCTTTATGAATGGACTGTTTATCATTATGGAAGCTCTAACCCTGTATTCCTTCCTTATCCAGGCCTCAACTCTCTCATAACAGACACTTCAGTTCTCTCATGATTACTGTTAGCACACTTTCCCCTTCCTTTCCCTTTTCTACTGCATCTTCATACTGAAGCATGTTTCTCATATAGTATTAAATAGTATTCTTTTTCAACTGGACAATTTTTAGGTTTGTAACTAGAGTATTTATATATTTATATTTACATATTTAATATTTTACATACTATTTGGATCATATTCTTTCCCCTCCTGAACCATCTACATACAATGTAACTATTTACGTTGATGGAACATCAGTTCCCACACACACCACATCTATACTGGGCTAACAGGTTAGCCAACTGCTAACCTATTTTCTTCCCTGCTACATTTCCCTCCCGGGACATTTCATATGAACAAATTTGTAATAATAAGTGTCTCTTGTAACCTTCTTTTCTTCTTCTTCTTCTTCATTTTTTTTTTTTTTTGGTTTGATTTTCTGGGATAAGATCTCACTACATAGCCTTGCCTGCCCTGGTACTCACTATGTAGATCAGTCTGGTCTTGAACTCAGAGATCCACCTATTTCTGCCTCCTGTGTGGTGGGATTAAAGGTGTGCACCACCAAGCCTGGCCTTTTCACTTTTTTTGAGGTTACTCCATGTTGTAGCATGTACCAGTACTTAATTCCTTAAAATGCTGTTATTATTATTATTGTGTATATGCACACATGTATGATGCGGAGAGGAGGAACATATCCCACATCCATTTGGAGATCAGAAGACAATTGTAGTTGATTCTCTCCTTCTGGGGATCATAACCCAGGTCACAAGGCATGCACAGCAAGCATCTTTATCTGCTGAGCCATCTTGCCAGCCCCTTTATCCTTTTTTATGAACTCTATGAATATATCACAGTTTTGCTCGCGTCTCTTTGTAGATGTATGTTTTCACTTCTCATAGGAGTAGAATTCTGTGCAATCAGTTGAGGACCGATCAGATTTTTTCCCAAAACACTTAAATCACTCTATACCCCACCTACAGTGTATATGAAGATTCCAATTTCAGGAAGTTCTGATTAGCATTTGTTAATAACCAATCTTCTAATTCTGTCTTTCCTAGGGGATGTATCTAATTTGAGATTTGAGGTACATTTCTCTGAGAACTAAAAATATTGAGCTTACTAAAGATACTGGGGACCTGTACATCTTCCTCAGAGAAATGTCTATTCAAGTTCTGTCTTGATCAGTGTGGGTTTCCATGACCAAATGTCATATATAGAATCACTAAACAGACATTTATTTGATCATAATTCTGGAGCCTGGAAATCCAGGACCACAGTGTGAGCCTGGACAGGGGCTGGTGAGGGCTCTCTCAGTTTGCAGGTGTTCGCTGTTCACTGTGTACTCACGTGGCCCTTCCTCAGAGCATGCTCAGTTGTTTCTATTGTTAATCTATACCCTGAGTCTCCAGTGGCTCTTCTTCCAAGGACACTGATCCTATCAGATTGGAGCCCTATTCTTACTACTTCAGTTAGCCTTAATTACTTTGGCAAAAAACCTGTCTCCAAAACCAACACACATGTGGGATTAGGGTTTCAACAAATGCATCTGGCAAAAGTGGGCTACAACTCAGCTCATACAAATTCCTTTGTCACTTAAAAATTGGATACATTGTCTTGAGTTTGCTTTCTGAGCTGTGATAAACACTATGACATAAATACACCTTGGGGAAGAAAGGGTCTATTTCAACTAATACTTCTTAAAAATAGCCTGTCATTAGGGGAAGTCAGAGCAGGAACCCTAGGCAGGAACCTGGAAAAGGAATCATGGAGGAAGGCAGCTTACAGGCTTACAGGCTCATGTAGCTTTCTCATAAACCCAAGTCTACTAGCCTGGGGATGGTGCCTCCCCTAATGGGTGAGGTCCTCTCACATCAATCATCTATCCAGAGGGTCTCTTACAAATGTGGCTATAGGCCAATTGGATCTAGGAAATTCCTCACAGAAGTTTCCTCTTGACAATAAAAACCATCTAACACAGTAATCATATTGAATTGTAGATTTCTTCATATGTTCTAAGAAGATACCGTCTCTTAACAGGTATATGATTTGCAAATATTTGTTCCCATTTTATATGCTGTTTTCCACTATGTTCTCTATAGTCCTCTCAATAGACTATATCTTTATATTTTCTGTGTTTTTGATGCTTTGACATGATGGGGCCTTTCTTATCCTCAAAGGACTATAAATTGCCTCCCTCCTGCCCCAGCACTAGACAATTCCTAGAGACAGTACAGGTCTCACTTGAGAGTGTGCCATTCATAAGCAAACAACTTACCCACAGCCCATCCCCCAGCCATGGCTCCAACCACTTACACTCAGAGCACTTCCCACTGCCCTAACCACACCAGCACCAGCCAGGAGACAGCTCAGGGAGCCTCTTCACCTCGTGAGTTCAAGGCCTACCTGGGCTGTGTATGGAATTCCAAACGAGCATAGCAATAGCAAGACCCTGTCTCAAAACAAAAACAAACTCTCACCCTAAAACTGCTCACCCTGTCTCTCCCATTCCTCCCTTCATGCTCTCTGCCTCCTGTGGCAGGATGCATCTCCTTCACCCAACCAAGTATCATCCAGGGCCAATGCTGCTCAGCTTCTGAGATCAGGCACATTCAGAGTGACTTGGTCACAGACCAAGTGTCTGTGTATCTTGTGATTTGTGTTCTTTTTGATACTTTTAATTCTTAGCAATTTGAATCTCCCCAGATATGAGGACTTACAGGGGTTTTTTTTTTCTGCCCTTTCTCTTCTTTCTGGAATAAAAGAGCATGCTACCTAAATATTGTCCCAACCTCACTTTTCTTCCCGTTTTGTTGTTTCAATTTCATTTCAATCTTTATCACTCAGTTTGGATGCTTTCTACTACAGTCTTATAGAGATGCATCATTTCTTCTTCTGTACTAAGCTATTGCATTTTCAGCTTTAGAAAGTTCCATTTGGCTTGTAGGGTGTTGGGGCGATACCAGGCTAGGACCTCATGCATGCAAGATGAGCATAGTCTGATTCTTTGGCTGGCTTTGTAAATTCCATCCTGGGCTGAGTGGAAGATGCCGACAGGCATCCTATGTTCTTCAGAGGATGGCAACCTTCTCATCCCTGAGGAGCCTGTCAGGGATGAATACAGGAAGTATGGCCTCAGTGAAAACGTAATAATGAACTGCAGAGTGCAGGAGATAAGGCCATCAGGCAATGATATTCTCCCCCAAAATCTAAGAGGTAAGTTTTGGAGGCCTCCAAATATCCACCAAAGTACATCTACTCCAAATTTGGAAAGACACATTTCCATAGTTCCCATTATCCTTTCTTCCTGGGGGAAACACAGAAAGACACAGCAGATTTCAGGCCAGCAGTGACTTTTTCCTCAGCCTCCTCGTGGCTGAGGAACTGAACTCCCTAACTCAGCTGTGTCTTTAGTAGCTCTCAGAGAGAATGTGATGGTGCTGAAACCTCCATTTCTAAATAGTCTGACCCTCTTGGCAAGCTTATCTTCCCAGTTGGAGGCTGCCACGTGTGTCTATTCACAGTTAACAAAAGTGTGAAGTAGCACCAAGATGCGGCTACTTTGGGTTTAGCACATACACCACTCTGTCCTCTTCGTGTCAGTCACAGCAGTCTTGCCTCATCCTGCTGACCACAGCAACCTGCTTTTGTTCTATTAGAAGTTCTATTAGAACTTTATTCCTGTCTGCTAGTCTGTGGACACAAGGACTGCCTTGGCAGTTGTAACTCTTGCTGTTACCTGACAGAAGTATGTCATTTTGGAGATAAGGAATTCCAAGTCTCCAAAGCCCAACACTACAGGAATGGGAGCACAAAGCCCTCTAAATGGGGTGTGAACTCTATGTTGGGAGCAATGGTCAGAGGAACTTCTTCTGGTCCCAGACTCAAGTACCTTGCCTGTTGGGGACCCAGCACTCTAAAAAGATCTCTGACTTAATGCACAGCCCACAGACTAGCCCATCATTCTTTTCATGTATTTCCTCTGACATATACAGGCTGGTCTAGTATTGAACAAGGCTGGATGCCTTAGGATGGGACTCTATGTGACAGAACCAGTGAATCCCATGATTGAGAGCCTCACCTGCCTCTTTCACCCTGAAGAGGTTGGATGCCATGCTGGGTGTGAGTCCATGTGCAGAGATTAATTATTCTACAAACCCCAGGTAAGAAGTCACATGTGATAAAGACATAGTTACACACGGGCCCTATACTATCCCCATGAGCATGAAATACAAGTTCCAGGACAGAGGAGGCTGACATGCAGGACTTGGTTGATCTTCTCAGGGAGAGCGTCAGTCTCTGTTGCTATGGTTTTCAGCATACAAGGCTTACACTGCTGTGTGGCAGGCTTGCTTAGTGGCCATGGTGAGTGGGTGCTATCTTCTGTAGCCTCATGTGAAATACAGTTCTCTGTTTGGGCATCTGGCTTTACATAGTCCATTTATTCTAGCATGCCTGCTCAGACTCTTTACACCTTCCTCTGCTGTCTATAAACACAATTCAGGCCTTTTCATTTCCCTGAATGTTGAGATCTTTTCCCAAGCTTCTAAGCTACCTCAGTGGAGAATCTGCCTTATCATCTATGGCCTTTCCTAGGGTGTGAAATCTCATGCCCAGAGAAAATGTGCCGACATCAATGAATTGTCTTTATCTAGGGTCCATTCTCATCTGATTAAATGCCCTAAGTACCCTAATGAACTAGTTCCAAGTTTTTTCTTCCCTGGCTCCAGTCATATGCAATCTACTTCTCTCCATTCTTTCCTCAACAGGCCCAGCATATTTTCAAGAAGCTCCACTGGGATCCAACCAAAGTAAGGAGTCAGGGCAGTTACTGAATCGAATCTGCAGCACCCAGCAAGTGGAAAGTGCTATTCTTACAAAGGAAAACAAGGCCACCTCCAAAAGCCCACAGGAACCAAGGACTGCTGCACCAGCATCCTTACACACATCCACCCAGATGTTCCTATTCTGTGTTTCTGAGTTCTAGGCTTTCCCTCTGCTAGTGTGCTGGACATTCAGAGCTTCTGAAGTTCTGCAGCTTTAACCATTACTTTCCCCTTGCGGCACAGCTGAATCTGTTCTTCTGTTGAGATTTCATGAGACACAGGCCTCATGAAAGACACCAGGTTTGATGTCCAGCTCACTCACTCCTTAAGGGCGTTGGTGTGTGTGTGCGGGGGTGGGGGGGTGGGGGTGGGTTTGATAACTCAGCACTTAAGGGCACTTGCTGCTCTTTGCAAGAGACCTGAGTTCAGTTCCCAGCACCCATGTTGGGTGGCTTGAAATCTGTAACTCCGGATTCAGGGGGTCCGATGTCCTCTTCTGGCCTCCCGTGGACACCTGTATGCACGTGCCCACCCAAATAAAAAATCTTTAAGAGAGTTGTCAGTCTCTATCCCTCGGTAAGGATCAACACAATTTAGAAAGTGTCAACTACCTCTGTGGGCATTCTCCCTTTTCCCTCCCAGTCTTTCACAGGCCTTCCTCATCACAGAATGCCTCTCTAACAGAATACCCTTCAGGGCATCATCTATGAATGACTTAGTTGTTGAGCTCCAGTTTATGCCAGGATCTATTTATGGCTCCTGTGACAATCAGAATGATGTCCTTTCTGTCCACCCCAAGGTGTGCCAGCCAGTCTCAGATCCTAGGTCAACATTAATTTTTTCTTGGTACTGTTGAGTTGGCCTGCATAGTCTGAGAAATAGATCGCAAGAAAGAATTAAGATTTGGGGAGATTTTCCAGGGGAAAAACCTGTAAGAAAAACTGGGAGGGGAGCCGGGTGCTGGGCAGAGCAACGTGCTACAAAACATGTTTGACCTTGAGAGAGTCAGAAAAGTTGGAGGCAAGAGAACTGGACTGGAGGGCAATTTTAAGGAAGGCTGGCAATGCTGGTAAGGAACCAGCAAAGATTCTGCAGTACTTCCAAGAACAGGCCTGCCTGAGCAGCCCTGCTTTATTCTCGGCAAGTTCTCCCTGTTAGTGCCCCATCTTGTCAATTCTCACTACCTTGGCCTCTCCAAGCTTCTGTCCATACTGTACCTCAGCAAACTGCCAGGCTTTCTTTAGGTCAGTGCTGTGGTTCAGCAGCTGCCTCTAGGCAGAAGCCCTCTGTGACTGCAATGTTCATCTCTGCTCCTGAGGCTGGCCCAGGTTGACTCTCCACTCAGTGCCTGAGATACTCATTTCAGGTATTTTGTTCCTCGGGCCAGTTTGTTACCAAGCAAGACTAAATACACAGTCACTCCCCATGACAGAAACAAAGCTCTTTAGTATTCTCAGGAAAATATGTGTTGTTTAGAAACACTTTTATCTTGTATTCTTCATTCAATTTTCTTGGGGTTTACTATTTTTAACTGGCTTCTTAAGGTACAAGCTCAGGTCTCCAGTTGTTTTGGATTCAGTAAGTACCCCCAAAGGCTTATGTAATTAAAGACTTGGTCTTCACTTATTTCCTGGAGATTGTGGTTGTGGATTCCCACTAGGTAAGGCCTGATGAGAGGAAATTAAGTCATAAGGGTGCCTTTGAAAAGGATCCTGAGACCCTGGTCCTCTTTCCACACGGTCTCCAGGCTACCAAGAGGTAAGCTTGTGCATTAAACCATCCTTCTAGTTTGCTATTGTTATTAATTTCTACCTTAATCCTACTGTGGCCAGAAGATATATTCTGAATGTTTCAAGACATCAGTGAACTTTGCTTTATTGTCAGTTTTGATAAACTCACCACGTACAGTTAAAAGTAATAATGTTCTACCTTGAGTGCAGTGCTCTCGTGTATCAATAGGGGCACATTCGTCAGCTGCTATTTCTGTCTTGCATGTCATTACTGATTCATGTAAGCCTGCTTTATGAACTACCAAGAAGTGTGTTGACTGTTATTACTGTGGACTTGTCTGCTGTCTCTTTCAGTTCTGTTTCTGCATTTTGTATTCTGAAACCATGCTACTTGATGAACACTGACTTAGGATTTAAATTGATATATTCCTTTGAAAGATGCCTTCCTTGAGATGACAAAATATCCCTTTTGTCTCCTCATTCTTGCCTTAAGATGTACTGTCAGTTTCCTTTTGCTTCATGTTGGATAATAGATTTCCCCCATATTTTATTTTCAATATTCCAGTGTCTTATATGTAAGGCTTCTTTTGGAAGTAGCATAGGACTGGATAGTTTATCTATCCTAGTACTTACTGTATTTGTTCCATTTCATATAATTATTAATGAAGGTGTGCTTATTCCTCTTTGATTTGTCTGTTAGCTGAGACTCTCATCCAGTGAGATTTACTTCAAAGACAAGGGAAAAATAAAGATTTTTATCTGTACAGACAAAATCATGTAACCAGCAGTCTAGGCCTAAGGCCAAAACTTAAGTGAATTCTTTTAGTTTTTTTTCATTTTTGTTAATGTTTGTTATTTTACTTAAACAATTTTTAAAAACTGTATGTTTGTGTAGACATCCCACATGCTGGGCATGCCCAGGGAGGCCAGAAGAAGGTGTCAGGTTGAATTTCCCAATGTGGGTGCTGGGAACTGAACTCGGGTCCTCTGGAAGAACAGCACATGTGAGAAAAAGACGCCTAAACCCTGGCATCGGGTTCTCTGTACCTCAGCAGCATCCCTCTTTCAAGAAGCTAGAAATCTCAGTTGCTTCTTGTTTCAAAATTAATGTATACTTCTGAGGACCGGAGGTGTGGATCATCATGCAATGCCCCTGTAATAATCCCCTCTAACCATTGTTCACCAATGGGTTCTGATCTGAGGCAGGGTCTCACATACCCCATGTTGATCATAAGCAGGCTGTGTAGAATGACGACCACCTTAAACTTCAGACACCACTGCCTCTACCCCCACCACCATGCCCAGCTTACTTTAATTGACAGCTTCTTGTATTTTATCCAGGTGGCTGTTAATTCTGTTGTAAGCCTCTGAAGTCTATCCAGGAGCACAGGTCTCCTGTTCTGTGTGGAGAATCTACTTTCATTAATTTCCTTTTTTATGTTTTCTGATTTTCATTATTATTTATTTCTTGATAGATTTAGAAAATATATTTAAATTTTCATATGTATGGGCTATTTTTCATTTCTGGATAAAATATTTTCCTGTATGTCCATTACAACAAAGTTTAACACTGTGTTACTTAAATCCATATCCATGTTTTGTTTGGTTTCTTGTTTCATTTTGATCTCTTTGCTTTGTCTATTACTCAGGAGGCAGAGAGGCAGAGAGGCAGAGGCAGAGGAGGCAGACAGATCTCTGTGAGTTTGAGGTCAGCCTGAGCTACATAATGAGTTCCAGGACATCCAGAGCTATGTAGAGAGACCCTGTCTCAATAAAAACAAAAAGCAAAACCAAACCAAAACAACAACAAAAAACAAACAAGAATCTCATACTGCTGATAATAGCCTTCTCAAGTTCTCCTGGGCCTCATTAAATTTGTCTTTTACATATTCATATTCTGAAAGCATGCTGTTAAATATAAGACCCTTTTGGGGGTGGACATGCAACCCAGGGCCTGATGCATGTTGTGCATGTTCTCTGCCACTGAGCTACACCTCCAAGTTGTTGGCACAAAACTTTTTAGCATCTAAACTAACTATATAGTGCCCCTCTTATGTATACGCAGGTTTTTCCTTACAAATTTTTAAATTTTATTTATTCAGTGTGTGTGGGTGTGTGTGTCAGAGGACAGCTTGCAGGAGTCTGTTCTTTCTTTCCACCATGGGTTCATACCAGCTAGGCAAGCTTGGTAGCAAGTGCCCTGACCTACTAAATCATCTTGCTGGCCTCAATTGCTTTTTTCTAATATTAAAATAGCTACAAAAAGCTCCTTTCCTCAGTATTTGCCCTGTATCTTTCTAAACAAATGCTTTTTTTCTATTTTTGTGCCCTAATATTTTGTGAATTGTGGCCTCAGTTATCTACTAATCCTTTACATTTTACGTTTGTACCTTAAAAGATGTAACCTTTTATCCCATTATTTATTGTGTGTGTGCATGCATGTGCACATATATATGCCCATTATGTATGTGGAGAAGACAACCTGTGGGAATCTGTTCTCCCCTCCCACCATATGGCTCCCAGGAATCAAACTCAGGTTGTCAGGCTTGGCAGCAAGTGATTTCATCTGCTGAGACATCTCACCAGTCCTAGATTTTTTTTAAATTACTGAATAGTGAATTTATTTCTGTCATTGTTTTGTGTGGTACATTTTCTATATCATTTCTTTGTAATTTTCTTCCTTCTTTGGGAAATGTTGATGGCCAGTATGGTTGCCAATCTGACTTCATAAAGTGGTATCTAGAAGACTGATCATGAACACGGGTGATACCCAATAGGTAGGAGATACATGGAGCAAAAGCAAGGCAGAGTTTGGGAGGTAGAATTGCATGCTCCACCCTTCTTGGTTGGATGTGGGTTGTGTCATTACTGTCTCCTGTGAACATCAGATTCTTCAGCCTCGTAGTACAGATTTGCACTAGAGGCTCGCAAGGACATTCAGGCCTTTGGCCTCAGACTAGGCCTACAACACCGTCTCTTGCACTGAGGCTTCCAGCTTCTTAGCTCGAGAGCCACCAGTTTTCCTTGGCTTTCCAGTTTGCAGATGGCCATTGTGTGACTAGTCATCCTCTGATGATATAAATCAATCTAACAATCCTCCTCTTGTAATCTTATTCTATTATTCTATTTTTTTTCCTCTGGTGATATAACACAAAAACTAAGCATAATAATGTAGACATTTATCTCACATGAACAAATTTTAAAAGTAAGCAGTTCAAGCTGGTTCAGTTGAAGACAAACATAAATTAAGAGGTAACTTGTTTCACAAGACAGGATGTGAAACAGTTAAAAAAAACAATTAAAAATGAGAATTTAGAGAAAAGAAGATATCACTATGATGGCTAAATACGCTTAAATGTAAAACTTAATATAATCTGGGAGAATCAGAATGTGACAGCAAGAATAAATAGGTAGGCCTGCTGCCTAAATGGTTCCCTGATACATGGAGACTGAAAAGTACCAAGTTGATGCCAAGTTCCAGACCAGAGAGAACCATGGACTGAGACAGGAGTCAGCTCCTGTGGGAAGGAAAGGGCAGGGCCCGTGGTGGGCCATGGGCTAGTCAAGCAGCTTGCAAATAATAACAATGCTCACCATCACAACCATTGTCCTAACAGGACAAGTAACATACGATCACCTCTCTGGTTGAACCAAGGGAACACGTATGGGGTGTGTAGACTCCTCACAGATGCAGCCCATGGTACCAACCCAACATAAGTAATTTCAAAAAGAGATTACCTAAGTCTCCACCCAATTCCCACCTCACAACAGAATACCAGCGGGCAGGTTCACAGCAGTACCCTTCTTGGACCCTCCCCTATCCATTCTCAGGAGTTACTCTCATTTTCCTTAATAAATCTATGTTTGCTCCGCTCACTTCTAGTTCATGTTTCCTTATTCTTGGGCATGAAAAACAAATAAACAAATAAACCCAGGGGCCAGGGGCCAGGGGCCAGGGGCCAGGGGCCAGGGGCCGGGGGTAGCTTTGGTGACTGTTGACTGTCTAGCATCCAAGTCCCCCAGAGTTAGGCTGACCAAGAGCTGAGACAGGTCTCTTTAAACTCAAGGGATCCACATCAGTTCCACTTTTAAAAACAAGAAGAGCTAGAAGTAAAACATGGTTTAAGGATAAAGCAATCCTGTTTAGACCTGTATATCTACAGGGACCTCAAGATGATGAAGTGGACATATTAGCAAACATCCAGAGGCCCGGGCTTCAAATAACTGTCAGCATGAGAGCTACAAGGTTCTGCTCTCAGCACCTGGGAAGTGGCAACCAAGGCCAGCTCCTCTCAAAGAAGAACAAAGAACTGATGACCCGAACTCCAGAAAATGCTGGCAGGGAAGAAACAGATGAGAAGGTAAGTCATCAGAAGAGCAGAAATGCATTTGGAGGTGAGAAGAGAATGATGACATGTGACACAGGAGATGAGAGAGACTCCAGAAAGGGGAGGTGATTCCTGGTGTCAAATGTGACATAAGGTCAGAAGAAATGGAAAAGGACTCAAAGAAAGTCACTGAACTGAATGAGCTAGGAGATCACTGGAGCTTGGTCAAAGCAGGGTTTGATAACTGGCAAAACGGAGGCAGAGCCAGTAATTTAATGGGTCAAATTTTAATCTTATTCTTCAAGGTGATGATGCAGCAGCACCCCTATCCTCTCTACTGCATCCTCTGGTTCTTTTTGAAATTAGGTGGGTACCACACAACAATGCCCATGGAGCCACCAATTGTTACCCTTTCCGCTTGTGGCAACTGTGGACAAAGGATTCTGCCTCATCCTATGGATGCCTACCCCAGAGACTTCAAAACCCAAGCACCTGATTAAGATTCAGCTGCACTGCTACAGCATGCTTGAGGAAGGTGTTAGTGGCCAAGAGGCTCCAGTGGTTGTAATCCTGTCAGCAGAGGCCTACCTGCTGAGAATCATGTGGCCCATCCCCTGCACACACTTCTTCCAGGGCCATGGAAGCAGCCTAGTAATTCTGCACTTAAAATGTGAAGTTCTGCTCAAAAAAGAACTCTCATTTAAAAACATCAACCTCTGTAAAAGCCCAGAGATGTCTAAATTAAGTGGTAATCCACTAACCACAACCATGTTTGTAATATCACTTTAAGAACTCCATGAGCAGGGTGGTGGTGCACACCTTTAATCCCAGGGCTCTGGAGGCACAGGCAGATGGATTCTGTGAGTTCCAGGCCACCTTAGTCTACAAAGTAAGGTCTAGGCCAGTGAGGGTGAGACCTTGAAAAACAATCAAACAAGAAAACAACAATGAACTCCATAAATACATAAAAATTCTGAAGGAAAACAACAATAACAACAACAACAATGTAAACTCAAAAAAGAAAAACTATGACCTGGTGGTCTTGATGGAAGATAGCTAGAGCACTGATAGCTCCCCTATGAGAGGAGGTACAACACTGAAAGGCCACCGTTGTCTCCATACTGACTTTCTTTCCAAGAACTTTAAGAGACATGCATGTCTATCTTGAAGATTATTTTATTATTTATGTCTATGGATGTTTACCTGTGTACTACTTGCGTGCCTGGTGCAGGCAGAGCACAGGAGAGGGTGTTGGATTCCCTAAAACTGGAGTTACTAATGGCTGTGAGCCACCACCATGTGGGCGCTGGGAATTGAACCCAGGTCCTCTGGGAAAGCCACCAGTGCTCTTAACCTCTGAGCTATCTCTTCAGCCTTGTCTTTTAAAATTCTAAATTCATATGGGCATGGTAGTTCAGACCTGTGCTCTCAAACACATGGGGAGGGAAGTAGGAGGATTGTGAATTAGAGGCCAGCCTGGGTTACACAATAAGACTGAAAATAAAATTAACCAAACAAACAAATGAACAAACTCCCACCTAATACAGTGTTTCTTCTATTTAATGAACATCATATGCACACAGAGCAGACAGTGAATATGTTGTCACTTGTTCCAGCCTCATATATAAAGCAAAATGAACTACTCAGACAACATGCCACACAGCAGAGGGTACTTCTGGACTGAATTTATTCCCAAAGTAGTAAAGTCAGGATGTACTCTGACAACTTAGACATCAAACCAAACCAAAATAAAATAAGAACCACAGTTCGCCTTCTTGAAGGAAATTCTACAGGCCCTACAAATAACTGACATTGATCAATCTAAACCCACATATGTCTGTTAAGCCTTGTCTTAGGAGCTCTCACAATATTTCCAAGAAGTAGGGTTCAGTGGTTAAGAGCACTTGCTGCTCTTCCAGAGGACCCGGCGTTCAGTTGCCAGCACTCACATGGCAGCTCACAACTGCCTGCGACTCTGGTTCCAGGCGATCCGATGCCCTCTCTGGCTTCTGCCTAAGGCAAACACATGGTGCACACACACATATGCAGGCAAAACACTCATATACGCTAAAAAAGAACAACAACATAATACTTCTAAAACTATTTTTATGTTAATTTACTCTGTGTGTGTGTGTGTGCGTCTGTAAAAGTCAGAGAATAATTTCTGGAAGTCAGTTCTCTCCTTCCACGTTGGTGATACACGGATTGGATTCCGGTTTTAAAGGCCATGCACAAGCATCTCTACTCACTAAGCCATCTTGCCAGACTCTTAAAATTTTTAATTGTGTGTGTGTGTGTGTATGTGTAAATAAGCTACTGTTCCCTTTTACAACCAGAAAATCTGAGGCAACAACAACACACACACACACACACACACACACACACACACACATACACACACACACACATACACACACACACATACACACACACACATACACACACACATACACACACACACACATACACACACATACACACACACATACACACACATACACACACACACATACACACACACATACACACACACACATACACACACACATACACACACACACATACACACACACACACACACATACACACACACACACACACACACACACATACACACACACACACACACACACACACACACACACATCCCCCAGTGAAGAGGTGGTAAAGGGGCATAGAGAGATGACTCAGCAGTTAAGGGCACTGTCTGCTCTTCTTGAGGACCTGGGGTTCAATTCATAGCACCCACAAGGTGGCTCCATTACCATTTATAACTCTAGTTCTAGGAGATTAGATGCCCTCTTCTGGCTTTTGTGGGTAGCAGGCACACATGCGGTACACAGACATACATGCAGTCAGAACACTCGCATATATAAAATTTAGAGAGTGGTAAGGTGCTGACCACTGGGTTTTTTTTTTACCTTTTCACTCAATGGTTCTGACTCTCATCTAGACTTTGATAGTTATACTCCTTATGGATTTTAATAAATATGGGATGTTTGTTCAATTAAATTTTTCAATGAAAGGATCGTGCAGGATTACATGGGTACAGTTTCAATGAGTACTGTTGGAATCTAGCACTAGATGGTCTCTGGAGAAGAGAGAAAAATGAAAAGAAATGATTTTCCAAACTGAACAGCAATCCAAAAACTAGTGACAGCAAAATGATTCCATAATAAATCTTGTTTTTCATGAGGCACCAGATGCTCTGGAGTGATAATAACACAGTTCGATGTAATAATTAGTAACCACAAAGAAAATACCCAGAGGAGCCGCCCAAGCGTAAAAGCAGCCTTAACCTCATGTGAGTTGTTCCAAGGCTTGGTTTAAAACAGCCCAAGATTAGGAATCATTCACCTGAGGAAACCAATCCCAGAGTTTGCCTTTTTTACATCCTCATTTGGGAGATTTTGAGCAAAAGGCACTGATGCATTAGGTACCCACCCATCTTCATAGCCTAGTCCAGTCCAACAGGGGACCAAATTGCTTGTCCCTCTCTCCCACCAGGAGTCCTAAAAAAGCTGGACCATAGACTCCCTCTCTGGAGGAGACTGTCTTCTGGGAGGGAGGCATATGTAGTACACCTGATAGCTACTAAGGACCTACTATAATCTATAGTCTGAGATGCAGAAAATGAAATTAATACTATCACACTACATCCAAGTTCAGTAGCATGTGCATATAGTCCAAGCTATACAAGAGAGTGAGTCAGAAGAGTTGGCATGCTCCTTTTGCTTTTTCAAGGGCTTAGTATGTGTGGTGCTTACATTCATTTATGGTAAATCAGATGTTACTGAGTGCCAATGAATTCTACACAGAGGGAATGCAGCCGTGAACAAAACAATAAATCCCTGCCCCATTCAAGGTAGATTTCAGTGGGCACCATAAACAACAGAAACAGCTTATCAGACTGGTAAGTGCTACATGAGTATCACACAGGAGATGGGGGCAGGGAGCTGGAAGCAGAGAGTTTGGTTTATATATAAGTACAGACAGGTCAGGAGGCTTTCCTGAAGAACTGACGAGTGTGAGGAGATCCTGCAGTGACACTGTCGGAGGGAGGGTTTCTAAGCAGAGAAACTCACACACAGGAATGATGGTGCTGGACAGCTGACCTTCGAAGGTCAGGGTGGAATAAGAGGAAAGCAGCAAATGGGACCAGAAGAGGAACAGAGGTGGACTTGTGGGGAGGCGGGAGTCACCTAACCTCTGTAGGTTTACTCTAAGTCAAGGAAGTTTTTACCAAGCAACAAATCTGACTAGATTTTTAAGGAACATTTTGGTTGTGCATTGGGAAGAAACTGAAGGCTGAACAAGGGTAAAAGCATGAAGACCTGTTAGGGGATTTCTACAAAGCCTGGGCAAGAGATGTCATGGGAAACAATGGAGGGTTAAGTAGTTGGGGCCTGGAAATACTTAAAAAAAAACTAGACCTGAAAGGGTGGAAGTAGAGGAGAGGAGAGACTTACTCCATAGTTTTCCTCCTGAGCAACAGGAAGAATGGAACTGATGCCAACTGAGATGTGGAAGTCAATGAGGGAGTGAGGGCATGACCAGAGACGCCATCACGGACGTGCTGAGTTTGAGATGCCTCACACACTTCAGTGGTACTGTCAGACCACTGAAAATCTGAATGTGGAGTTTTGGGACCATCTAGACTAGAGAGGAGTAAATTTATTCTTTTTGTGATCTAAGACATTTATAAGAAGAGTGATATGCTAGTTTGCCCCCAAGAGGTTGCCTAAATAAGAAATCAAACTTACTGATATACGTGAGAGTCTGTCTCAAAAAACGAACAAACAAGCAAACAGCAAACAAAAAGCCAAAAAGCAAACAAAACAGTAACAACAACAACACACACACACACAAGAGAAAGTGAGAAGAAATGAAAACTAATCTATAACAACCATCTCTTGCCAACTTTAAAATAAAAACTAATGTATTGGACTAGCCTGACTCAGCACAGCCTGAAGAGCTCATAATCTAGCGTTTGCATCAGTGTGGCCTGAGCATTACCCATCACAGATGCACACTGCTGTTATCCGACTCTTCCAGAAAAAAAAGACCTGCTGTAGACCTGTCTCTGTGGTCACAGTTTATCAGTTTTCCTACCTCTGCAGGAAAAGAAAGTTTAGGAGATTGATAACAGAGAATATTTCTTTCTGAGCTTTGCCTTCTCGTAAACCAGAGTGCTTCCTTGAAATCACATGACACAGCATTAATATGTATTTGTGTTTTTATGTGTAGTGCTTTTAAAAACTAACGTTATTTTAATTTTTTTAAGAATATGTTCTCATCTTTAATCGTCTTGAACCATAGTTCCTTTATTTCCCTATACAATTCTGTTAACTGTTTTAGTAACATGGCCCAATTTCCATTTAGGGCCCTTTAATTTTCAATTTAGTCAATGTGGTTCTGAATTCTGGGCAGTTGTCCTTCTCTTGATGTTCCTGACACACTGGTGTGGTTTACTCCTATATCCATGCAATGATGCAGGCCAGAAAAGGTGTGTGTGAGTGTGTATGTCAGATCTCCTGGAACTGTAGTTACAGTCATGAGCCTCTGCAGGAACTAAACCCAGATCTTCTGCAAGAACAACAAATACTCTTGATCACTGGGCCATCTTTCAGCCCCCTAAATATTTTTGGGGTGTTGAGAGTTGTGTTAGATAGGACCCCATGCGTGCCACATGGCTGGCTTACCCAGTGGGGACTGAACCCAGGACTTCATTGCATGCTGGACAAGCACCTGGCCAACTGTGCTACACCCTCATCCTTGAATTATAACTTTTCTAAGACTCCCCAAATCATGCAGGATATTGCCATTGCTCTCAGTTACACACTAGAACTTAATGATAAGCCCTACTGCTAAAGACACCACAAACTTCTGTCCAGGCCATGGAGAAATCAAGTTGGTACTGACCAAGGAACTTTGCTCTTGGCTGGCTAGACACCATAGTACTGGAAGATGTTATATAGGCTGCTGAGAGGGAAAAAGTCATCAGCAGTCTTACCTAGCTATGAACACTATGTACTACAATAATGACTAGCATGGCAAAAAATGTCAATGAGTACAACTGTGGCATAAATGTTTTGGGGATAAACAACAATTGCTTTCTGATTGCATTTAAGGCAGTGGTTCTCAACCTTCCTAATACTGAGACGCTTTACTATAGCTCCTCATGTGTGGTGACCCCCAACCATACATTTATTTTCATTGCTACTTCATAACTGTAATTTTGCTTCTGCTATGAACCGTAATGTAAATATCTGATATGCAAATGGTCTAAGGCAACCCCTGTTGCAAGGGTCACTCTACCCTCAAACGGTCGTGACCCACAGGTCCACTGATTTACAAGGCCTGCAGAGGAGAAAATGCATACCTAGCACTGTAAATCTAGCTAAAAACCCACAACTGGGGAGTTATAGGCCCCAGGGTTGGACCTACTATTACTCTGCTAAATGGACACAGTAACACTGCCCTCTAAATTCGTATACCCATAGACTAGTGTGGCTCTCAGAACTCATTAGACAAGTTTTTTTTTGTGTGTGCAGTGGATGGTGATTAATGCAGAACTCACAACTTATCTGTACCACCCAGCCTCTCACAAAGCTCAGAGAACATAATGGAAGAAGGGGCAGAAAAAGACTGTAAGAGCCAGAGGTCAGGGAGAACTGGAGAGAAACAGTGCCTTCTAGACATGTCAGAACCACTGCACTCAAGAACTCATGGCGGCTGTGAACAAGTCAGTCACTCTAACATGGAGGGTGAGGGGCTCATAAGCCCCTACCCCTGACTGAGAAGCTTTGGACAACTAATGACTTCTGGGGGAGGGGGAACCAGTTTTCTTTAAGGGTGTGGCCACTTGGTGGGCAGGTAGCCCACACCCAATGGATGGCCCCACACCCAAAATAATATAGGCAGCACAAATTGAACTTAATAGGTTATGAAAAAAAATAAATATATGACCTGAAATTGGGGATGGGGTAGGAAAGTGGGGATGGATCTGGGAGGAGTTAGGGAAATGAGTAGGAAGTGAGTATGATCAAAGCACATTATGAAATTCTCAAGGAATTAATAAAAAATACTAAATTAAAAAGACTTCCCTAAGTTAAAAACAGCACAGTACTGTATTAAATAAATTATGTTTTCTTGCTGGGGCTGATGGCACAAGCCTTTAATTCTAGCACTTGGGAGGCAAAAGCCAGCCTGGCTTACAGAGTGAGTTCCAGGACAGCCAGGGATACACAAAGAAATCCTATCTTGAAAAACAAACAACAAAATTGTGTTTTCTTTTCTTTTTCATGTTTATTTAGTAACTAGAAAATCAGACAGAAGCCTAGTAAAATACCAGGTAAGACAATTGTATAATTTTTTACAGAGTGAAAAAAAAAATCTAGAATTTTGATAGTGCTTTGGCTTAAATATGTATCCTTCAGAAGTTCATGTGTGGAACATGGCTAGACTCTGAGCATTCAGGAGACTGAAGCAGGAAGATTGCTCCAAGTCTGAGGCTAGCCTGGGCTACATAGAGAGTACTAGGCCAGCTGCAGCTATATATAATAAGAAACTGTCTTAAACAAAACAACAACAAAAGGTCCATATTCTAGTTCAGTGGTAGAAAGCTTGCCTCACACATGTGAGTCCTGAATTCATTTCTCATCACCTCCAAAGAAAAAAGAAGTTAATATGCTGTGAGCTTAATCCCCAAGCTATATGTCAATGACATTAGGCAGCTGGAACCTTCAGGAGGTAATTCAGAATGAATGGGGTCATGAAGTGGCTGCCTCTCTATGTGATGCCTTCCACTAGCTTCGCTGTAGAAAGCTCAATGTAGCAAGGCCCTCCCAGACACTGAACAATGTGCCAGTGGACTTCCTAGCCTCCAACTATGAGCTAAATCATCTAATTTTTTATGTTAACCAGCTATCCAGTCTGTATTGTTATCCAGCAATAGCCCAGGATAGACAGTAAACCTTTTCTAGGTTTCTTTAGGAAATTCTTCCAGCTAAATGGAAGGCACTATCAGACCAGGGGACTGGGAAAATGCAGGCAATTGCTTCATTTAAAGGAATTAGACACTGGAACATCATATTACTGTTAGATGTTATATAAGTGCTATAGACGCTTCACCACTAACCAACAGAATGTCTTTCATCATGTGATGGTAACGAATAGTTACTATGACAACAGATAAGAAGGCTCATCGAGCAGTCACCTGAAGAGGCCAGTGCTTTCCAGGAGACAACTCTTTTGTGAGGTTTGACTCTCAGCAGACTAAGAGCAGTGTGAGCAGGGCATATCACGTGGCACTGTACTACCCACTCAGTGATTATTATTATTATAATGGCAAGGAAGGAAGCAGGCAGAGAGAAGGTGACTTTATAATTCCAAATCAAGCATCAAAATAACAGCTTTTAGAGAAAAGAAAAATGGTTAAAATTTTGCTAACAAAATCAAAAAAAGTAGATGATGCTGATGCAGATAGGATGGATGGCTATCTTAACAGCAACCTATGTTACATTCTATTGTGTATAAAATAAAAAGACTTGTCAAGTTTGTATTTTTAAGATTACTTAAAAGACAAAACACTATCCGGAAAAAAAAAATCTGTTCCTCTTCAAATTCTTCCCCTCACAATCGCCATCTCCACCCTAAAATTAAAAACCAAGCCAGTAAGAACCAGGGATAAGAAATGTCAAATCTGTTGTCAAATCCGTGACTGTATTAATGCTATACTACAGGTGGTCTACTGAATGGTAAGCGCTGCTCGGTTTTTGTCCTAGCCTTTCAATTAAACTATGGGACTGGATTCATGTCTGGCCAACATGGTCAGTGTAGAACCAACACCTGCTCATGCTTATCTTCATTGCTCAGGAATCTCTGGTGTCTAGACATTGGGACTCTCTGTGTTATATATTTATATTGGGATACTCCGTATTATACATTTACATTGGGACTCTCTGTACTACAAATTTACACCGATACTCTCTGTATTCTATATTTACATTGGCACTCTTTGTATTACAAACTTGGGACTCTCTGTGTTATATATTTAGTAGCTTTCCCTTCTATAATTATAAAGCTCTGAACCAAACCTAGGAAGGAGTATTTATCAACATGACGAAAATAACATATGATTAAATAAAATCTCAACTTGATATGAGACATAGTTCTATTAACAGACATTTGTGAAATAAATGTTCATATTAAGGAAATAGGAACAATATTATAAATTTAAAAGCAAAAATAGGATACTACACCAGATATACAGGCTTCACTGATAGCACTTCTGTGCACGTAACATTAACAAAAAGGATTGTTTTAACAACACGCACTTCTGGGATTCCCTGAATTTTCATCTGCCACATTTTCTACTCTATAGCCAACAAACAGGTTCTCCTCTCTTTTTAGCTGCTGCATTTCTTGTGTTCTAAAAACAAACAGGAATTGTTGAGTCACTGACTAAAGGAACTCAGACTGATATGAAATACCTGTACTTTGCCCCAGGGGTTGCTTCATAAAGGCACAGGAAGACTGGTGACAAAGGACTCCTCCTTATCAAACACAACTTCTTACTACTGGTCTCCCTATGGGCTCTTTTCTCTGTTGCCCAGGCCACTCATTCAGTCATGTAGGGTTCTTTCTGGTCACAGAGTCCTTTCAGTGTGCACCTACATTACATAATGTATTGCTGAGACCTCTGAAAAAGTTTTGTTGTTGTTGTTGTTGTTTTTCAAGACCAGGTTTCTCTGTGTAGACCAGGCTGGCCTCAAACTCCAAGATCTGCCTGCCTCTGCCTCCTATCTGCTGGGATTCAAGATGTGTGCCACCACTACCCAGCAACCCCTGAAAAAGTTTAATACACATCTAGGAAGTGCTTGGATCTGATGAAGTAGTTAAAAAACCAAGCTAATGGAAGAGTCAAGGCTAGAACAAGTAAGTTCCTATTCCCTGACTTCTAGTTTTTCATTTTTGGGGTTGCTGGAGACAATGCCCATGCTAGACAAGCTCCTATCTTGTTTTTAAAAGTGTGCTATTTTGTCTTATACTATAAAATAAAGACTAAAAATTTAGAAGAAAAGATTTCCAGATGAGGTCTCACTATGAAGCTTTGGCTAACCTGGAACTCACTATGTAGACCAGGCTGTCCTAGAACTCATAGTGATCCACCTGTCTCTACCTATCAAGTGTTCTCTGCCTCTCATATTCTGGGGTTAAAGGCATGTGGACCCATGCATGGCTAAGGAAAATTTTTAATGTTTCACATGTATCTATTTATTTTATGTGTGCATGAATGTGTGTGTCATAATGTTCATGTCAGGATCAGGGGACTTGTGGGACCTGTTTCCTTCTTCCTACTATGTCAGTTCTGGAGTTGGACCTCAGGTCTTTAGGCTTGGCAGCAAGCATATTTACACATGGAAAATTCTGACATTAACTCACTAAAATGTGTTCACACTAGCGTTATCTCAGTCTCAGTCATGCACTACAGCAGCTTCTGAATGCTTCGAATAAGCTCGAGCAACACTGACAGCTTCTGGTTGTCTCTAATAACTGCAACTGGCTTCGGTTTCTCTCTTCAAGGCTGCCTTTTCAGCAATTCTACACCACATAAACATCTGAGAGAACTGTTTTCATTCATTTTTCCTGCATGTATGTGTGGTTTTAGTCTCTGGACCTCTCATGAACTAGCAGGATGAACACTGGTGGCACATCAGAGCTCTCCTCAAACACAGGAGGCCCAACTCACCCAATAAGTCAACATATCTGCAAATGGTATGCTATGCAGGCTTCTGGAACATGCGTACATCACTGAATGCACAAGCTTCAAGGATCTTGTGACTTATAAAGACTAAAAGATGGCCATTAATGGCTTTCTGGTTCAATAACAGCTATGATTCTACAAAGTAGACTGTGACATACATAAGTAGTTCTGGGACTGTTAAAACGAAGCCATAGCTCTAAACGTCACAGTTAAAATGCCTTCTCATAGGGTTTCAGAAAAATCTATACATATATATGAATGCATATTTGTTTTTATCTTCTGAGACAAAGTCTCATAGGCCAGATGACCTCAAAGTCACTGAAGATGACCTTTAAGTTCTGATCCTTCTGCCTCTTCCTCCCAAGTGCTGGGATTAGAGGATGTGTACTGCCTCACCCATCTATGTGGAGCTGGGGCCTTGTGCATGCTAGGCCAGCAATCTACTGACTGAGACACACATCTCCCACCCAGCCTTCCATATTTTTAATTTACTCAATTTTTTTAATAAAGTAGGGATAACTTTATCATGAATAAAAATGTAGCCAACTTCATTTGTAATGGGGATAATGAAATTGATGGATTATGTACAGAGATGACCTTACTAGGATACCACATACATGCTGGGACTCAGTGAGTGTCAGTTCAGTCTCCTTCCCTTAAGAGACGGCATTCAAATGGATGCTGACAGCTACAAGATTTCTGAATAAAATCCAAGAATCGCTGTGGTAGGTGGGGGTTGCAGCTGACCACAGATATTTGTGAAAGTAGAACAACAGAAGGGAAGAAGTCAAAGGCAAATACAGCTGCACTGTGCCCAAGGCAGCCAGCCCCTACTTGTTCCATGGCATGGGTCACCTGACATTGCTGGATGAAGAACATAATACAGTTACTACTTGTCCTGGATGCTGTGTATTCTAATAGTTCAAGTTCAAATGAGGGCTGGTGTTTACTACTCAAAAACTAACATTAAGAAGCTTTCAGTAGTTGGTTATAAGAACATAAATAAATAGGTATGGTGTTACACACCTTTAATCCCAGCCCTGGGGAGGCAGAGGCAGGCAGATCTCTATGAGTTCAAGGCCAGCCTGGTTTACATAATGAGTTCCAGGACAGCCAGAGCTACATAGTGAGACCCTGTCTCAAAAAGCCAAATATATATATATATTTTATATATATATATAAAGCTATATATATATATAAAATATATATAATATATGTAAAATATATAAGATATATATATAAGGTATATATATAATATATATTATATAATATAAATTAAAAACAGACATTTCTAGAGTTTAAAAATTATACAAGTTTAATTTTTACAAAAATTTCCAATAATAACTAAATTTAAGCACTGAGTAAAAGACAAAACAACATTCTATAAAGAGTATAAATTGTTTACCTCTTGTTTTTCTTGATTTGGTTCCACACTAAGTAAAGTTGGTATTTTAGGTGAATCTGTTTTCTTTGACTCTCTCTTCAGCACTTTTATCTGTTTAACTTTTAGGGGGAAAAAAAAAGTAATTTGGCCCTGCTGGCCCGCAGTAACACTGCACTTTCTTCAAGGAGTTCACGTAGGTACCGGACAGCCACTAAGCCCACTATTGAAGTTAGGTGCTAAGGAACTGGGTAGCTGTGAGTTGTAAGTTAGGGTGTCTTTATTTTGTGATCTCACAAAGGCACTTCTCCTGGTTTTGTTGAGTGACCCTCAAGTTGCACACATTGTACATCTTGTTATATCACATTTTCACAAGGTCACTGTTTTCCAAGGAAAAGAAAGAATATTTGCTCACACCAATACATTTCATAAGATAAACGTCTAACTTTTATTATATTCTATTTTTATTCATTTGTTTTGTTTATTGAGAGGGACCAGCCCTCTCCTTCTACAACGTGAGTCTCATGATAAAACTCTGGTCAGGCTTAGCATCAAGTGCCTGTACCTCCTGAGCTGTCTCACCTGCCCTTAAGATAAATCTTAAGGTTACAATAAGTTTTAAATTTATAAAAATCTACCAAATCCATGCATGCCCAAAGAATCTATAACACTTTGGGGCAAATATCCAGAGAAGGTACTTTATCCCAGATTACAAACTGAACTAAATTCACCTTCCTCATAGTTTGCACCAGCATCTCAAGATTAAGCTAATAAAACATTTACCTTTGGGACTATCTTTACTTTTATTTAAAATTATTTCTATTAATTTTGACCCTTGCTGGACATAGTGGCGCATGCCTTTAGTCCTAGCACTCTGGAGGCAGAGGCAAGAGGATCTCTGTGAGTTCAAGGCCAGCCTGATCTACATAGTGAGTTCCAGGACAGTTAGAGATACATAGTGAGACCATGTCTAAAAACAAAAAACAAAAACCAGAAGTCTAATCCTTTACTTAACTACAGAAAAAAAATCTTATCAATGGACTTTACTTTTTCAAAGCAATTTACTACTTTCTACAAAGATCATATGTAAGTTACCTCACAAAAAGTCCCACCCCTTGATTAGGTCATCTGCAGAGCTTTGTGGACTGTGCACCACACGGCACCCACCTTCCATGCCTTTCATTTCCTTAGCCTGTATTGTAAATGGCAGTTCAGGGAAGTGGAATTCTTTCCTGTCGCATCTGGAGAAGTTCAGTTTTCTTTTGTTCCCACTTGCCGTTGGGTCACTCTGGCCTGTCCGCTCAGTAAATATGCCTTTCTCCATTTGGCTCTAGACAAAGAAGCACCAGTTAGCTGGGAGAATTATGCAGGACTAACTGCAGAATCACAGGCCTACACATACTGGCCATCAGGATGATGGAAAACAGGTCTGGTGATCATCTGAATAATTAAGAAACAGCACAGAACCAGGTATGGTGGGCAGGCCTGTAGTCCCAACACTTGGGAGTCAAGCAGAAGGATATCTAGTTCAGGGCCAGCCTAGGATATATACTGAGCCTCTGCTTCAAAGGAAACAGCAGCAAAACAAACACACAGCTGAAAGAACAGAATACCACTAAACAGAAAAGCAGGCCAGACTCCCAGGGAAGTTTCCTAAGTGAGTTTTTAGTCTGTTTACTATTCTTGATTTTGAGAACCATAATCTTAACTTGTAACTTTTTTTCAAGACAGCGTTTCTCTGTGTAGCTCTGGCTGTACTGGAACTTGATCTTATCAATAGAATTTGCTTTTTGAAACCAATTTGCTACTTTCTACCAAGATCACAAATAAGTTACCTGACAAAATGTCTGGCTGGCCTTGAACTCAGAGATCTGGGCCTTTCTGCCTCTCTCTGCCTCTCTGCCTCTCTGCCTCTCTGCTTCTGCCTCTGCCTCTGCCTCCCAAGTGTTGGGATTAAAGGTATGTGCTACCACCATCTTGGATAACTTGTAACTCTTGACTCTGAAAGATTGTTTCAGTTAATTTTATCAATAATGTGTTTTTCTAATTGTAAAACAATATGCTTAATAGACTCTGGGAAACTCCAGTGGAAAAAATAATGTGTGCACATATATTAGCTGGAAAATCTTTTGGTTCCTATTTTTGGTCCCTGGATCATAAAAACTGTTTTCTCTTTTTGAGATAGGGTCTCCTGTAGCCCATACTGGCCTCAAACTGGCAATGCAGGCAAGGCTTGAACTCCTGATTCTTCCATCTTCACCTGACACCACCACAGATGTGTGCAGGTGCACAGATGTGCACCACCACACCAGCTTGGGCTAGGGATGAGGCTCAGGACCTTGTGCACATTCGGCAAGGACCCTACCGATGAGCTACCTTCATAGCTCCCTAAAATCTTTTCTTGGGGGTGGTGAGGCGGCTCAGTAGGAACAGTCACTTGCCATCTAACTTCATGATTTGAGTTCCATCCCTGGGAGCCACAAAGTAGAAGGAGAAGCTGAATCCCACAGATTGTTCTCTGGCCTCCACATGCATGCCCCCAAAATAAATAAATGGAATGGAATACTTTTCTAGAACAGTGAACACTTTACAGTATAATATGCAGCACCACATCACACAAATGCACCCTCATGTACTTCAGAAGCTATCAGCTCTTACACAGGTTTGTGTTGCTTTCTATATTTTCTTTATTTTGAGTTAGGGTCTCACTATGTATCCCTGGCTGTCCTGGAATTTGATATGTAGACCAGGCTGTCAAACTCAAAGAGATTGTCCTGCCTCTGCCTCCTGAGTGCTGGGATCAAAGGTGTAAGTCACCACACCCAGATGTTTTCAATTTTTTATATCATAAATTATGTTGTCCCTTAAATGTAGTAAAGTGATTATACTATGTTAAGAAATGATGAGCGAAAAAGAAAGAGCATTTCTAGAGCAAGGAAATTTGCATTTTTTGGCAAATGTTTTTAATCCATAAAGATATTTTTTGAAGTGAAAAACACAACTCTTATATGATTTTTAAAAATATTTATTTTATGTATATAAGTGCTCTCTCTGCATGTACACCTGCATGTAAGAAGAGGGCATCTGATCCCCTTATAGATGGTGGTGAGCCACCATGTGGTTGCTAAGAATTGAACTCAGGACCTCTGGAAGAGCAGCCAGTGCTCTTAACTGCTGAGCCATCTCTCCAGCCCAGAAAGGAATTTTTTTAATGTGAGAACTTAAGAGAAAAAGGTAGATAGTGTTTAAAGAGGTCATATTTTATTAATTAATTTATTCATTCCATGTATATGTGGACATGTTCTTATATGTGTACATGTATATGAGGGTATACATGCACATGAGTATGGAAGCCAGCGTTTGCACTGAATACCTCTCCACCTTATTTTTGAAAACAGGTTTCTCATTACACCTGAAGCTCACTGATTTGTCTAGATTGAGATGCCAGCAAAGCCCTAAGGATCCTCCTCTCTGACTCCCCAGTCAGATTGCAGGCAAGCACGACTGTGCCCAGCTTTTTACAAGGGTGCTGTGGATCCAAACTAATCCTCCTGGTTGCTTACTTAGTACTTTACTGAGACAATTCCCCAGCCCCAAGAGTCCATATTTTAATGACTAGCATCTTGCCTTACTTGCGTGGGACCTGTGTCTTCTTGTCTGCTATTAGATAAAGTTTGTCCAATAGTTTGTGAAGAACTGCGTCTCTTTTTAGCTCTCTCAGATAACCTATTAATTAAAAATAAATGAGAAGTTATTAGAACCCCCCAGAATTGTCTTTGTTTTAGGTTTAAGAACAAATAAGTTTAATAGGTGGGCTTCGTTGTAAACACCTATAGTACTGACACTTAAGTGACTGATTCAGAATTTTTAATTTAAGGACAGCCTGGGCAACATAACTAGACCCTGGCTTATGAAAAAGAAAGGGATTTATACCATGGTACTGTTAGAACACTGAGTGTCAAAAGACAATTGTTGGTTCTTAATTCTGAGAGCTCTAGGGACAGAATGATAACAACTAATGCATGGCTAACTGCTGGTGAAAAATATGTCATAAATTTACTTTTGTGGCCCATTTACTCCCTTGTATCCATTCTAAATGTAGATCATTTAACCTCTGGAGTTCTCATTTTATGGGCTTGTTTTCTGAGACTGGCTTACAGCCATGGTTACTGACAGTGAGGCTTGAGGGCCACACGGGTTACTGCAGCCTATGGCCTGACATACCTTTGGACATATATAGACATGTCCACTGGCCTACATCTACTGACCATTCATCCTCACAACCAATAGCCTAAACAGTCTGTTAGAATCCAGTTGAGCTAATGCACTTTGTCTCTTCTGTTACCTGGAATCACAGTGTAAGTTTGCAAACAGACCTAACTGTTTATCACCAGTCCCCAAATTAAGCAGACTCACTATCCATCTCTCAATCTGTAGCAGAAGCTAAATGTAAAACAGGCCTGATACACAATTCCCTACCTTTTGGTAGGAATTTTCAATACTTAATATTGAAAAACTATCTGCTAGGAAGGACTAATTTTGGACTAATCTCTTTCCATTGGAGAATCTGCTATGAGGCAGAAATAAAGCTTACTGTGTGCAGTACTGAGCGCTACGATTAGATATGGTTTGTCCTCTGATGGCCACACTGAAACTGGTTCCCAGTGGGCGGGGCTGAGATGGGTGGAGCCTGTGAGTGGTGAGGACTCTTAGAAAGGAGGTGACTAAATCTCAAGACAGAGTGATGACTTTCTCCTTAGAAGGCATACTTGTACTTGAGGCATACTCCATTAAAGAGGGTCTTTATAAAGGACCCTGGGCACCTCCCCTGAAATCTCTCTCTTGTTTGCATACATGTCATTCCTACATGTGATTGGTTTCTTGCCTCCTTCCCTGCTTTGTAGTGACACAGCCAAGGAGACCTTATCAGAGCAGTGGCACAGTGCTGATGGACTCTTCAGCCACTCTTACCATGAGCCAAACAAACCTCTTTTCTTTATAAAGTGTCCTATGTTTCAGTTATTTTGTCATAGCAATACTAAGGGCACTAACACATAAAGACATGTGGATGCCAAAACTTAGGTCAAATTTCCCCCTTTCTCTTCAAATAGAAGGAATTTTTCTTTTAAAAAGATATTCTAGGCTCAGCAGTTAAGAGTGAATACTGTCCTTGCAGAGGACCTGGGTTCAGTTCCCAGCACCCATGCTGAATGACTCACAACTGCCTGGAACTCCAGCTCCAGGGGGTCTGATGCTCTGAGGCCTTCACAGACATTGAATGAATGTGATACAATACACACACTCATGACACTTATGTACGTGTCGTACAGACATAAAATAAAGATACCAGTGGACAATTAAACATCTAAGCTGGTCTTTGGTACACATCTGTTATCCTAACGCTGAGGAGGCTGAGGCCGGTAGACCATGTGTAGGAGGCCAACTTGGGTTACAAAGCAAATTTCAGGCTAGTCTGGGTTCTGTGGCAATTTGTCTCAAAAATAAAAATTAAATATCTATATAGCTAAGAAAAGACTTCTCATATGACATTCCCATGAACTACTCAGTGAATGCCCTGCCACATGATTGCAATTTCAACCAGTCTTTATCAAATTCAGTCTACACTGACACTATAGAAGTAACTCTGAAATGCCACCATACAGGAACACTGTTTTACTGAGGCCTCCTCTCTGTCCCAGCTCACCGTGAACTGGGTTGGGAGACATTTGAATTGAGATTTGCAGCCGTCAAATTACTGCTTGTCAGGTTGATGGGTGGCATTATCATAGAAGCTCCAGCATGTGGGTCTTCTTTGACACCCTCAGAGTTCATGCTGGGATTGACAGGGTTTGGCGGTTCAGCCACATCAGGCTTTCTATCCTGAGATGAAACGTCTTCAGCAGTGTCCTGCTGGCGGTGTTCACCTTCACCTTCTGTCTTTTTCAGGTCTGGGATGTCTCCTTTCCCTCCTTTAACTTTAATAACTCTGACTTTGATCTCCTTGGGCCTTTTGTCTTTGTCCATTTCCTGAAAGAGGTATGTTGAGAACTGAATCATGAGAACATCGCTTGTAATTAGAGACCAAACTATGATGCAACTACATAGACTGAAACAAAAAGCGAGGGGCTCACCTTTCCATAAAGGGGCGAGTTTCCGTAAAGCAGAGTGTTGGTAAAAATTGGTTTTTTCTCATCTCTCACAGGTTCATTTTCTTTGAAACTCTCTTTTGGCTTTATGAATGAATTAACCTTTGCTTCTTGTAATAATTTAGCTTTCAGCTCTGGTATGAATCTGATGAATCAAGCAATATGAACCGATCATCTTTTTTCTTATATAGTTTATCTTAATATAACCATTCAATCAAGCATAAACAATGCTATGTAATTATATGTGATACCAAGAAATGGCACTATTTGATTTTTTTTCTGAACAAGGTATCACTGTGTGGCCCAAGTTGATGCCAAGCATAAAGTCCTTCTGCCTCAGCTTCCTGAGTGGTAGGATGGCAGGTGTCACCATTACCTGGTCAAAATGGTGTAAATATTTACCTAACGATAATTGTGTACTGGCAGAAGATCTTTCAGACATTTTACTACAGAAATCTACCACATAAGACTTACAAAACAGACTCACAGTAGATTTCCTTTGAGATGTGAATTTAATGAAATGTCAATTTGAATTTTGATAAAGCAGCTGTTGCGTCCTTGGACTTACACAGCTTCTTTCCCAGTGCTCATGCTGGGTATCTTACATCTGCCTGGAACTCACCTCCAGGGGACCTATTGTTCTTTCAGTTTCCTTAGGCACCATACGCATGTGCACATACACATACACATAGATAAATATAAAGTTAATCCTTTACAAGTACATGAAACAAGTTCTTTCAAAGTACTGTTCCCGTGTTAGATAGAACCTCTGGTCTGAGATGAGACTGTACTTGTAGAATGGGGTCTTCGTACACTGCCTACAATCCTACACCCTATAACAAATGCTAGCTGCAATTACTTACATTAAATCTTTCATCCATGTCTCCTGCCATCTTACCATACACCTGACACAACAACTGTTAGGTTTCTATTAAATTGAATATTTTTGTTTTGTAACATTATTCTATCTAACAATTCCACTTCTAGTAAGTCTGATATAAAACAACAGAAAGACCACATATTCTTACTTCTCAATAAAGCCATCTCTAGTAAAGTAATCATGATGCAAAAGATCAGTAGATGAAATCCTCTCAGCAGGATCAATTTGTAAACAAGCCTAGAAAAGAAAAAAGTTCAATAAAAGATGAGGTTTTGGCTCTGCCTCTAAAATTAAGTCTTTAACAGGATAAAAATTTCATTTGACACATGACAATAGTAATTACCCAGCGCTAATAGAGTTTGTAAATAGGCAGATTTATAACAGTAAGTTCTGACCATTTATTTACCTAAGAAATTTACTCTTGAAAACTTTTAAAAGTTATTTTGTGTGGCAGAACGTGCATGCCACAGACACACAGGGAGGCCAGAGAACAACTCTGTCATCGGTTCTCTTCTGCCACCTTGTGGGATCTGGGGATTGAATTCAGGTCAATAGGCCTGCATACAAGTGCCTTTCCCAGCTGCCATCTCACCAGCTAGCAAAACTTATTAAAGGTTAAAGGTTACAGGTTGATGGGAGCTCACTAGCCTGCAGTTTTGGGTTCATTGAACATTAAAAGGGATACCTCTCTCTCTCTCCTCTCTCTCCCTCTTCCCCTATCATGCTGGGGATTGAGCCCAGGACCTTGTACATGTTAAGTATGCACTATATCACTGAGATCTACTCCCAAAAAAGAGATTCTGTCTAAACAGCAACAACAAAAGATGGAGAGATTTATGGAAAGACACCTGATTTCAACTTCTGGCTTCTAGAGATGCATGCATACAAGATGCATCTATGTGCACACATGCCCATACTATCAAGAACATATAAATACACATACAAACCAACACACACACACACACACACACACACACACACACACCCCACACATACACATCCATCTTAAAATGTTTTCTTATTCTCCAACTTAAGATAAATTTTGGAACTGGTGTGCCCTCAGCAAAGTTCAAATGATAGCTGTCATCAGATACCTCTGTAGAGAGTTAGGACAGCCTAACCTGGTAGACCAGATGCTGAAGGTGGTGGGAAACATGGAAAGTCCTTCAAGTGTTCCCAGTTTATCACTCAGTATCTTTCTTTTTTTTTTTTAAAGACAAGGTTTCTCTGTGTAGTTCTGGCTGTCCTGGAACTCACTCTGTAGACCAGGCTGACCTCAGAGATCTGCCTGCCTCTGCCTCCTGAATGCTGGGAATAAAGGCTTGGGTCACAACTGCCCAACATTCCTCAGTATCTTAAATTTTCATTTCTCACTTAATTTCTATGTAATTGGAACATATTAACATTACTTTAGGAGTCTTTCTGGAAACTCAAGTAACATTTTAAAACTGTATTATTGCTGGGAATGTGGCTCAGTGGTAGAGTGCTTGCCCAGCTGTGGGCTCCATCTCTTACACCAAAAAGAAGAAAAGACTTCATGTTAATACAATTTCTGCAAATTCTCAGCCATTCTTAATGTCTTAACATACATGAACTATATCCGCTAGCAATCCATTGAGCTTCGGGTATTTCTTTCTTGCATTTTTTGGGTGTTGAACTTGAGGAAGTACCACCCCAGAGAAGATGGGACTCTTGGAAAAGATATTGTGCAGGTGCGGGGTCAGGTTGCCTAAAACGAGAACAAAGAGTCTGAGTCACGAAACAATGTGGAGACAAGGAAGAACACTGACTTTTATTTTACAGTCGAAATTTAATAGCTAAATATGTCATAAAAATAGAGGTTCCAGGCTAGGACACAGCTCTGCAGTAGAGTGCTCATATAGCCTTAGGTTCAATCCTCAGCTCTGTAAACAAATTAAGTTTTAAAAACTGAGGTTTCCTCTATTAAGCTGCTGACAGACAACAAGATACATAAAACCATATAGTTCCCTTATCCCCCTACCTCTAAGACATAATATATAATTACCAGCAAAAGCTCTTTAAATTTCTCTGATGAACTCTTAATGGCTTAACTTTCAGGTGTTCATCAACCTTACAGACCGAAACTTTACTCAAAACAGCTAAAACAGTGAAGTAATTCAGAAACCAAAGTACTCTATAGAAGAAAGAAGACCAGACAGCAGCCACAGAGTTCACAGGACACACTGGAGATGAGGCTCTGAGGCTCTAGCACCTTTCACCACAACTTATAATGTGCTGTGGAGCAAATCTCTTTATCATTTATGGCTCGGATTCCTCAGTAAAATAACAGGATTAATATCATCTCTTCCAAGGTCTCTTCCAACACAGTCATAACAGGGACTTTTAAGAGGGCACATAAAGTGTGATGCTTTAAGGCTCTGATTTTTATTATCTTAAATCATCTTCAATGTTAATCCAGGTTTTATGCTTTGGTAACTTTTCACTCTACCCTCTTCCTCAGAATCCTGCAACTATATGTTTATGAAGAGTTTCCCCAACACACCTAGGGCTTCCTCCAGCTCCTCCTTCAGACTGAAATACCATGTGCAAGGCTAACAAATGCTTAGGTAGTTGTGGTGATCAGTGTTAATTTTCAACCACCTGAGAGACAGGCCTCTTGGTTTGCCTTGGGGAATTATTTTGATTGCATTAATTGACCTCCTACTGTGGATGGTACCACTCTGTGGCTGGCTCCAGGACTGTAGAAATGGAGGAAGGGAGCCAAGCAACATAAATGTATTTGTTACTCTCTGTTCCTGATTGTGGGTGTGATGTAATCAGGCCCTCCACCTCTTGCCCATGTAATCTGCTCTATGATGGACTGTAACCTAGGGCTGTGAGGCAAAATAAACTTGATCTTCCTTAAGTTGCTTTAACAGATATTTTTATCAGAGCAACTAGAAATACATCTAAAACAAGTGTTGAAACAGATTGTAAGATAATTAAACTTTTATCAAATATACTTTTTAAATTTTACTTTTCATTTACTACATTATTGGATAAGTTACTTAGCTACATGGTTTTCTACTATGGGTTTGTGGTGTTGTTGATAAAAAGGATGATTTAAGGGGACTGGAAAAGACGGCTCAGGGGTTAAGGGCACTCGTTGCTCTTCCAGAGGACCCAAGTTTGGTTCCAAGCACCCAACTCTGGTGGCTGACAGTTTACAGTCTGTAACTCCAGCTCCAGGGGATCCAACACCTCTGGTCTCTGTGGGCACCAGCACTTAAATGCACATACCCACATATAGATGCAGACACATAATTAAAACAAAATTAATCTTTTTTTTAAAAAAGAGAATAGTTTATGAGCAAATAATTAGTTTTCTATCTCCAATACTTTAAAAAAGCAACTGACTCTTAAAACTTTAATTCTGTAAGCTGGGTGGTAGTGGTGCATGTCTTTAATCCCAGCACTCAAAAGGCAGAGGCAGGTGGATCTCTATGAGTTAGAGGCCAGCCTGGTCTACAGAGTGAGTTCCAGGACCGCCAGGGTTACAACAGAGAAACCCTGGTCTCAAACAAGCAAAACAAAACAAAACAAACAAACAAACAAAAAGTAGAGGGGCAAATGTTTGTAGAAGCCAACTTTTAGTGGTAGAACAGCATAACTTTAGAAAAACTAGTACTGGGGTTGGAGATTTAACTCAGTGAAATACACTACTGTATTATTCTTCTTAGAACCAATGATTAACATGTAACTTTGAGTTCCTACAAAGAAAATATTATTTGTCAAAACGGAATTTTATGCCTTCTTTATCAGCACAGGCACTCATCGGCCATCAGCTGTCTAGACAAGGTTCTTCCTTATTGTTCATTTACTAAGAATGGCCATCAAGCATAACTGATCTAGCAGTGGTTACTTAGACATGCAGCAGAGTATTTCAGTAATACCTACCTACTTTTAAAACAATCTTGTGGAGCAAATCCAAATCTGAACTGCTAGGAAGGTAGGGATTGCCAGTGGCCATTTCAATGATCATACAGCCCAAAGCCCAGATGTCTACTGGTCTGGAACAAAAACAAAACAAAAGCAAACACTTACTTTGTCAGGCACCAATATGTATGATAATTAGTCTAAAAACATTTTATATAAGATCAAAGCTAAATAGTAAGAATGTTTATCAGCAGAAGCTGGAGAAGGAGAAGAGAAACTAAGGGCAGATGAACATGATCCAAAGTGTGTAATGCAAGAAAATGTTCCAATATATGCCATTATGTTACACAATTAATATACCCCAAAGGGGGAAAGCCACAGCAGTGGTTCACACCTTTAATCCCAGCACTAGAGAGGCAGAAATAGGTAGATTTCAGTGGCTTTAAAGTCAGCTTGGTCTACATATTGGATTCCAGGACAGCCAAGGCTACATAGTAAGACCCTATCTCAAAATCAAGGGGGTGGGGAGGGATAATGTTTAAGTGGTATTATTTACAAATTTTCACTATAGGATATTTGTTAATTGTAAGACCATGCTCTTTTTTGAGTCATCTAGAATTGCACAACTTTAAAAAAATCATCATGTGTAGTCTTTGAAAGGTAGGTGTCACTGTTTCCAAGAAACAGAATACTTGGCAGATCCCATTTCAACACAGAATTATGGTAAATGATTCAGGTGTCTTTGGAAGAGCTGGTGAGATGGCTCAGAAGGTAAAGGCACCTGACACTGGGACTGACCTACCTGAGTTGGACCTGATTCCTGCAAGTTGCTCTTTGACCTCCACATGAACGCCATGGGCCCTACTCCCATAAATAAACAAAATATGAAATTTTTAAATCTTTGCAGAACTTAGGAGCTGAACATCAGCAGAGGAGACACACTGCCAGAGGTGTGGCACAGATTAAAGCAAGCATGGATACAGTGTAAGGACGTCTGCATAGGCCTCCAACAGCTACAGCCATTAAACCCTCAAGTGTAAGCACAGATGCAACTACCAGTAGCACAGGTGCTCACAGGGTTTTCTGGGTACTTTAAAGGTGTCCCTCTTCTTTGACCAAAGCCAGACACAGAGAGCAGAGTTTCAGTAGTAGAGGAAAAATGACATCCCTGGGAGAAGTCAGGCAAGTTCCCCAAAGTATACATACTTTCCATAAGAGGTGTCTTTTAACACCAGTTCCGGAGCTCTATACCAGCGTGTGGCCACGTAGTCTGTATAGACATCCCCAGGAGCCGCTAGTGTTCTTGCAAACCCAAAATCACAGAGCTTAGTAATTCCTGACTGTGAGACTAAAATATTCTCAGGCTTTATATCTCGATGGATAATCTAAAAAACAAACAAAAGATGGGGTTTCATTTTCTACAGAATCAAAAACTATTGAGAGAAAAATCTACTTCACAGCTAAGATAGTGAAGACATTTCCTAACCACCCATCACTTCAAAATGAAACGAAGCCAAAGCAGACACTATGTAGACACAGCGCTACACACTGTGTAGCACTGAAAGGGTAAATCACACACTCTAAGTTCAAAGGGACTTAGTAGGAAAAAGTTCAACTTCCCTTTGACCCACCTGGTATCCATTGTCTTCACAGGCAACCCTCTTGAAAAATATTATATACTAACCTGTCCTCTGCTTCCCATGCTATGTTAAACTGCCCTGGACAGTCATCACCACTGTTGCCGCATCAAATGGATACTTCTCAATGCCTTACCTTACTGATTTCTTAGTGTGAGGATATTACCAAGCACTCCTCTATTCTGCAGTCCTGGGACTGGAAAGTCTCTTCTTTGCCTAGGAGTTCCTTCTCTGTCCCTTAAATGTAGATTGTCTCCCACTCTCTCTTCCCAAATATAATCCTCCCCCCAGTGTGAGTGCGTGAGGGTGTGTGTGTGTGTGTATGTGTGCACGCGTGCATGCTCGCACACGCGTGCGCATGTGTGTAGTTTTCTGTTCTGTTTTGTTTTTCTTTTTTTGAGACAGGGTCTCATGTAGTCCAGTCTAGCCTTCAACTTATAATGTAGGCAAGAATAACCTTATACTCCTGGTCTTATAGCCTTCACCTCCCAAGTTCTGGGATCACAAGCACACAACCACACTCAGCTCTCTGTCTCTGTCTCTGTCTCTGTCTCTGTCTCTCTCCATGGATCATTTTCATCACTTGGTTCTGAAGACCACAGACTCTCATGTGTTTCTTCCACCAACTGACTGTTCCATCTCAGTCTCAGCACTTCTTTTAATACTTTTAAGGAATAAGGAAATATTTTAATTGATATACATATGTAAATTAGTTGCATACATTCAATTATTAAAATATACCAATGAAGGCTTTAGTACCAGCACTCAGGTGATATTAAGCTTATTTTTAGTTATGTATAAAATATTGTTTTATGCACTGTTGGGTGAAGGGCTGCCTAGGCCTTGGCATTTTGTATTGTCTGCAGGTATAGGGTTATGTGGGGGATGTCTGATTGTTCATAATCTACATGTACTTTCAGTAGAACATCTGAGGAGTTCTGGATCAATAAAAACACCTGAGCTGACATGCTCAGGATTCCACTATCCAGTATGGTATTTGCTGTGATGGTAGTTCCCTCTGCTGACAAATGAAAGGGATTATACCTATGAAAATGCCTCCATGTCTTCCTTGCTGAGCCATACTCAGGAAACCAAGACAGGAGATTGCTGTGAGTTGAAGGCCAGCCCGGTCTACAGAGTGAGTTCCAGAACAAACAGAACTAGAGACCCTCTCTCAGAAAAACAAAAACCACTGTCCCCTCAAAACAAAACAAAACAAAGAATAACTAAATTAGACTGACACACCTCTTACCTATTGTCATTTTTGCAGAAAGGACCTTAAAATCTACTCTCAGCAATATTAAGTAACATAATAGTTACTAATTATAGTTACCATGTTGTAAAAAATAGTGTTTTTAAATTACTATCTGAAATTTGGTAGCCTTTGACAGAAATCTTTCTCCCACCCTCCTTTTAGATTGTATGTGTAACGTAATATGCTCAACATATCAACGTTGTCACAGATGATATCACGCCCTCGCATCAAGTCTCAACATTGTATGTACACTAGATTTTCTTTTTTACTGTATTTTCTGTATTTTCATCTACAGGTGAACACTTTGACTAATGCCATGATGCTGCAGTGAGTGTAAGCTTGCAGGGTCTCAGACTGATCTCATTTCCTTTTATACATGCCCAGCAGTAAGACTGCTGGATCATCCTACGTTCTAGCTTTAAATTACTGAGGACCCTGCATACTGTTCCCCATAATGTCCAAGTAATTTATAATGCCACCAGCCGTCTGAAACGGTTTCCTCTTCTCCACATTCTAATTCCTACTTTAAATGGTCATTTGAGCAGTTTTTCTGATGACAGACTTTAACATTTCTTCATATACCTGGTCTACTACTTAAAAATGCTTATTTCCTATGCTCATTGACCCCCCCTTACCCCCAAACGGGGTTTCCTGGTACAGCCCTGACCATCTTAGAACTCACTCTGTAGACCAGGCTGGCCTTGAACTCACAGAAATTCACCTGCCTCTGCCTCCCAAGTGCTGGGATTAAAGGCTTGGGCCACCACTGTGCAGCTTCCTTTGCTCATTTTTAATCATCCTTTTCACTTACTACAGAGTTATTTGAGTTTTATTGGGTTTCGATTTCTTCTATTGTGTAAGCTGTTTCCTCATGCAATACACTTTCCCCTTAGATATGCGGAAGCTTTTCAGCTCGGGTTCATTTGTTTGTCTACTTTTGCTTTTATTACATGTCCTTTGGGTTCATCTCAAAAAGTAAAAAATAAATCTTTACCAGTGTCACAGAACTGTTCTCCTCTGTTTTAGTATTAGTCTCGGGGCTCGAATTTAAGTCTTCGGTCTACTTTGAGTTGATTTTAATGTGGTTCATGGACTTGAGAAGTTTTGGTCTGTCGTTGTCACAGTGACGCTCCATTAAAAACCATCTCTCTTTCCATTTGGTTAGACTGTATTTAGTTTTCTCAGCAATGTTTACTTTTCAGTGTGCAGATCTTACACACCTTTTGTCAAGTTTTTCTAAGGTTATATAATATTTCGATGTTATAAATGTCATTTTATTTTACTTTAGGCAGGGTCTCATGTATTTCATCCACTATACAGCCAAGGTTTACGCTGAATTTCTGATTTTCCTGCTTCTTCCTCCCGAGTGCTGGGATTTCAGAGGTGTGACACTGCACTGTTTTATGTGGTGCTGGGGATCAAACCCAGGGCTGCATGCAAGCACTCTGCCATTTGAGCTTATTTCCAGCCCATAAAACACACCCTAAAAATTCTAATTTCTGATTATTTGTTTCTAATGTATAGGAAAACAATGTTCATCTTGAATCCTACAACCTAGAAAGTGTTGTTTAAATTTTCTATATAAATGAACATGTTGTCTGTGAATAAAGGCAGTGTACCTCATCCAACTAAAAAATGATGCCATGTCATGAATACTACAATAGCTACAGTAAAAGAGACAGTCACCAGGCTGGGAGTACACCTCAGTAGCACAGCCCTCACTCAGCATGCACGAGACCCTGGGGCAGAGCTCTAGCACCAAAACCCAAAAATGATAGTGTTACTTTGAAAAACAGTGTGGTAGTTTCTCTGAAACAACCACCACCAAAATAAATCAAACAAAGCTGTTGACAGTATTATTCATAAGGCCCCAAACTAGAAATATGGTAAATGTCTACCAGCCGGTGTGTGATGTGTCCACACTACAGAGTAGCACTCAGCACCTAAACAGAACGAAGCACCAATACAAATCCCAACAAAGATGACTCTAGAAACTGTTCTAAGGTGAAGGAAGCCATATGTAAGACTGTTAATTATATGATTTCACTTAAAAGAAATTTTCAGAAAATGCCTATCTATAAACACAAAGCTGGTTATTGGCTACCTGGAGCTGAGGGATAAACAGTGAGGAATGGAAAACTCTGACTTCTCTAATTGCCACATTATTTTAAATGACTTGTTTTCAACAAAAACTTAGGGGCATTAAAAAAAAAAAAAAGTCACCGGGCGGTGGTAACACATGCCTTTAATCCTAGTACCCAGAGGCAGAGGCAGGTGGATCTCTGTGAGTTTCAGGTCAGCCTGGTCTACAGAGTGAGTTCCAGGACAGCCAGAGTTACAACAGAGAAACCCTGTTTGGAAAAACCAAAACCAAAAACAGTAACAACAAAAAACAACTTAGTAGACATGTTCCCAAGAAGCCAACACTGTACTTGCTGAACAGCCTTTCCATCAGCTTACTTTATTTATTCCCTTTCTGTTAGCATATAGTACTTGTATAAAATAGTGGGTCTCATTATGACACTGTTTTCTGAGACAGGCTCTCACTGTGAAGCGATGGCTGTATTGAAACTCGAGGTATAGACTAGGCTAAGGTCAACTTGCTTCTGGCTCCTGAGCTCTGGGATTAAAGGGAAGCACCACAATGTGTGGCCCATGACATTCTTTTAAAAATAACATTGCTTATTTAGTGTGTCTGTGAGGAGTGCGTGCATGCTAGTGAAAGGAGATGAGAGGACATCAAAAGTGCTTGTGTCAGACCTGGCAGCAGATGCCATCTTCACTGTCCCTCATGACTTTTGTTTTAAAATGTTTATACATTTTAATTTATTTTTGTGTGCAAGTGTATGCTTTGGAAAAAAACTGTCCAGGACAACTGTACAATCATGTTGCCTCCTCCTTGGTCCCTGAATCTGATTTATCAGCACTCTCTGAAGTCCCCTGCTCAGGTTGACTTTCATCTTAACAGCAACAAGTCATGTACACTTCTAATGACTTCTTAGCTACATTTCAAATCCAACTTACTTTAGCTGTACCTCATCCTTACACTTCTATTGTTTGTTTGGCCCACACTCCCCGCCAGCACCAAGCATTACCCTTTCAATCTGCCTGGAGTGTGTGTGTGGGAAGATTACTTTCCATCGACTGCCTGTTTGGTATTTTAAAGTCAGTGAGGTAAGATCATGCCATTTTACAGAAAAGAAAGGAAATCTAAGAAAGTTAAATCTCACCAAGCCTTGTGGCATTTGTCTTTAGTCCCAGCACTCGGGAGGCAGAGGCAGGTGGATCTCTGTGAGTTTGAGGCCAGCCTGATCTACAGACTGAGTTCCAAGACAGTGAGTGCTACACAGTGAGACACTGGCTCAAAATAATAAAGGAAATAAGGAAAACATAATGAGTTTTAAGACAGTTAGAACTATGTGAGAGAACCTGTCTCAAAACAAACAAGCAAAACAAAGAATGTTAAATCTCCAGGATACAAAATCATGGGGCTGTCAGCTGTGGTTCCACAAACCATGTGGGTTTTCAGAGATAACTTGTGGTGAAAACACAGGTTAGTTTGATTTCTTTTTATTTCTTTTTCTTTTCTTTTCTTTTTTCTTTCTTTCTTTTTTTTTTTTTTTTTTGAGACAGGTTTTGTAGTAATATACTGCTATGTAGCTCACAAGGATGACAAGGAGGCATGTTCATAGGTGCAAACCTTGCCAGATTTCAGCAGAGGGAACAACTATGATGGCAAGCACCATACTGGACACTGGAACCATGAGCAGCTCATCTCAGGGTTTTTTATTGATGCCTAAGCTCCTCAGGTGTTCTATTGATAACACATGCAGATCATGAGCAATCAAACATCCTTTACATATAAGCCAACATTGGCACCTGCAGACAATAAAAACGCCAAAGCCTAGCCAGCTCTTCACGCAACAATGCAAAAAACCACCATTTTATTTGTTTGGGTTTTGTTTGTTTGTTTGTTTTTGTTTTTTTTCAAGACAGGGTTTCTCTGTTCTAACTCTGGCTGTCCTTGAACTACTCTGTAGACAAGGCTGTCCTGGAACTCACAGAGATCCATCTGCCTCGGCCTCCCTTATGCTGAGATGAGCTAGGTTAGTCTTATTTCAAAGACTGTATATGTTGTTTCGAGACAGGGTCTTGTCATGTAGTCCTGGCTAGCCTGAACTTGCAGTGATCCTGTGTATACCACATGCCCAGCTCTATAAGCTCCTGATGATTTCATAATTGCCTCCTCTTGGATCAAGCTGGCAAATACATTACCACATGAACTCCAATCACTATGATAATCGTTTTCAAAGCCATGAAATATGAGGCATTATTAGCAAGTCAAAGCAATAGAAGCTATCTGAAAAATAATGAGGTATACAATTATACTGAAATCAATTACTTAAAAAAAAAATCTCTGAAATGCAACATGGGGGCTCACGCTATGATACCAGTATCCTGAATGGTTAAAGCAGAAAGATCTAGAGCTTGACGGTAGACTGGGAATATATACTGAGTTTGGGATTAGATTCGGATACCCATTGAAAACCTTGTCTCCAAAGACAAAAACAAAAACTACAACAACTATTTTTGAGGTTTTTACTGATTTTTCCTGGATATATAATTTATTGTTATTTCCTAAGTATCTGTACTTTTAAAACCAGAAAGTACAGCCAGCTGAAAAAATAAAGTGCAATAGAACACTCATGAGCTAGACTGGGCTTGGTGGAGCATGCCTTTAATCCTAGCTTTCAGGAGGTAGATGCAGGTGGATCTCTGTGAGTTCAAGACTAGCTAGGTCTGCACAGCAAGTTGCAGGACAGCTAGGACAACATAGAGAATCCATGTTTCAAAAAACAAAACAAAGCTGAGCTACATCGCTCCTTAAAAACTACCAAAATGAATAATAAAAATTGGAACAGTGGGGCTTTTTCTTTGGTGGCGGGGGTAGGATTAAAGGTGTGCACCACCACTGCCCAGCAAGTTGGGCTTTTTTCTCCTCAATTTTTTACAGGATGAGTGATGGACACTTTGCTCAGCCTTCTTCCCCTAAAGGCATCCACTGACCTGCCATTCCCTACCTAACATCTACCCTCTGACTCCAACTCTCCTTCATTTCAAATCTCCCTTCCACAAAAGCAGTGTCTGACTTTCAACATTTTGATGCGTTTTCTCAGAGGTGTTCCTCAGTCCACCAGTAATTTCTTTAAATCAAATGATCAATATTACTTTCAGCATCTGCCACTGATTGGATATTAAGTGTTCCTACCAAAAGGCTCATTGAAGGGTATGTCTCCCCACTGCTGCTGCTGTTTGAGGTGGTTCAGTGGTTTAGATATCTAGCTAGAGGAAGTGGGTCGCCAGGACATGTCCTTGAAGGAATATACCTTGTCTGGGACCCTTTCTCTTTCTGTTTGTCTACCATGAGACAAGCACACTGCCCCATGCTCCTGTAGCCACGATGCTTGGGGGGAATTTTTGGCTGAAATCTCTGAAATCATGAGGCACAACAATTAATTTCTCCCTTTAAATTATTCTCACAGTATTTTGGTCACAGCATATAGGAAACAGTACCTCAGACTCAGTCTACCTTACAGTTACTATTCCTAAGTACTCAATAAATGCTTTTGGGTTGAGCAAATAAACTGAAAGGCAATACACCCTCCTCTCATTTTCAGCATGTCTATTAGTATTATACAGAGAAAAATGTTAACAACCTTCATAAAAATAGAACTATTAAATGGCACTCGTGAGTCATACCAGTCCCAGCTGGGCTTACTCAGAAACACTTACATTATTATTGTGAAGATACTCGATCGCACGAAGAATCTGGAACAGGTACTTTCTCAGCCGCTTACTCTCTAATCCATGGCAATAATGCTGTAACTCATCTAAGACTGTGTGGTCAATAAATTCAAACACCAAATGAATTTTCTTTTTTTGTCTAAAAACTTCAATCAGATTGACCAGGTTTTCATGACGAAATTGCTATTAACAAAAGAAACAGAGTTTTAAATAAAATGGTTTCAAACAATAATTCATTCAAACACATAATTTTTAAAGGAAACAAATAGTCTTAGCTTCTTTTTTTTTTTCAACAGAAATGTCTCAACTGATCTGGCACATTCTTAATATGTAAAAATTACTGTAAGTGATTTCTTCTTTCTGTAGAGAAAGGTGAGGCAGGTGGGTGTCTGATTGCTTATTTTAGTACAATATTTCAGAACTAATGTACCACATGCAATGACAAATTTTTGTTATTTTTTAATTTGGTTTTTACTTAACACATGAAATTTAAAAGGACTTTATGGACTGGGCATAATGGCAAGAGCCTTTAATCCCAGCACTTGGAATGCATAAGCAAGCCAATCTCTGTGAATTCGATACCAGTCTGGTCTACGTAGCAAGTTTCAGGCTAGGCAAAGTTATCCAGTGAGATCTGGTCTCAAAAACAAAAAAACAGACAAAAAACAATAAATAAAATAAAAGGGACCTTGTTTCGTGTTTGTTATTTTGTAGTTGTTGTTTCTTGTTTTGATTTTTAGAGACAAGGGCTTGTTATGTATTCCAGGCTAGCCTAGAACTCACAACCTTTCTGTGTCAGCTTCCGGAATTCTGAAAAGGCCAAGCGCTGAGATTACAGGTATAAACCACCATGTTCAATTTGCAGGTTTTTTTTTTTTCTTCTGGAAACAGAACTTGGGATTGTCTCACATGCTGAGCTATGCTGTATCTGTCCTCTAAAGGCCTCATATTTTCAAATGAGCATTGACTTTTTACAGTTTTTAAAATCATGTATGAATGTTGGTCTGCATGTATATATGTGCACCATATGCATGCCTAGCACCCAAAGAGGTCAGAAGAGAATAATGTCTGATCTCCAGGAACTGGAGTTAAGGATGGTTGTGAACCACCATGTGGGTGCTGGAAACCAAACCTGGGTCTTCTGCAAGAACAATTGCTCTCCAACCCAAGCATATTTCAACATCATTAAGCATGTGCTATAAAGTTACACAACTTATTCTCTAATTTTGGTCTTAGATTCTAGAGAATAAACTAGGGTCACTAATGAATTCATTTGATAATCAAAAGAACATCAAAATATGTTTAAAAAATCTTGAAATATGTGAAATAAACCACAGAAGTGACATAAATATGCAAATATTTATAGTATTTTTGTTCATTGTCTATTTTATACTTCTACTAAAAATGATATTTTTATTTAATTATATTCTACTAAACAACAAAATGCCATTCTCTCAGCTACTTTGGGGGGCTGAGACAGGGAGATAAGTCTGAGGCCAGCCTGGGCAACACAGTGAGACCCTCATTTCATACAAAGAAAAATTAAATAAAGAAATATTTTATTTTATTTGGTTTTTTGAGACAGGGTTTCTCTATGTAGTCTTGGCTGTCCTGGAACTCACTCTGTAGACCAGGCTGCTCTCAAACTCAGAGATCCACCTGCCTCCCAAGTTCTGGGATTAAAGGCATGAAGCTTAAATAAGTGATTTTAAAAACAAAACAAAACAAAATCCCTTTGTACTGGTATCAATCATGGTATAAAATAATTTTAAAGAGTTGGGAAGATGGCTTAGGGGGAAAGTGCCTGGTAGGCAAGCATGAGGATCTGAGTTCATCCCCATCAATCACAGATAAACCAGACATGACAGGGGCATCTGTAGCTAGCACTGAGTGAGGTGGAGATGGAGGGGTGGCTCACTGCTCAGCCAGTCCAGCCAATGAGCTCCAGATTCTCTGACAGATTCTGTTTCAAAACAATAGAGAGTGACAAGAGGCAGAACCCAATGTTGACCTCTGACATCCAGGTACATATGCACTCCTGAACATATACAAATACACTATGTACAAACATATACACAAAAGAAATGTTTTTAAATATGTAAAAATAATTTTACAATGTCAAAAAAAATGGCCATGTATCAGCATAGGAGGCAAATGATGCTTAATATTTTATGTAGCTTATTCTATTTTTCAACCTATTGTCCTTACTACAATCAATTCTGAAATATTTAACCATTTTTTAAATTAACAAACATATTTATTAATTTGGATAAAAATTAGTGCATTTCCAGTATTAGATTAACAAACTATATTTTTAGCTACTTTTATTCCAGTGGCACAATGTCATTTTTCTACTTTCCTGTGACTAACAGAGACTCTTGAAACATGACTAGTAGAAAAAATTGCCAAAATACAGTGCCAGATTCCTTTCCTATTTTTTAAGACAGGGTTTCTCTGTTGTAACTCTGGCTGTCCTGGAACTCACTCTGTAGACCAGGCTGGCCTCCAACTCACAGAGATAACATTTTACTTAAAATTGAGTTATTTGGGCAATTATTTTAGGTTAAGAGTATTAACAAATATAAAGTCTTTTATTAGATTATGTTAAATTGAAAAGTGGTGCATGGTGCCACGTGCATTCTAGGATTCCAGAAGCTGAGGCAGAATGAGGAGAAGTTTGAGGCGAGCCTGGGCTATACAATGAGTTCCAGGATAGTCTGGAACTGTGCAGTAAAATTTTGTGTAAAATAGAAAAAAGGGGCCTGGAGAGACAGAGCAGCAATTAAGAGCACTGGCTGCTCTTCTAGAGGACTCTTCTTTTAGATTCATTTATTTTACTATTTTGTGTGTATGAGGGTTTACCTGCATGCATGTCTGTACACCAGATGAATGCCCAGTGCCCAGGGAGGTCAGAAGAGGGAATTATATCCTATTATGCGGTCTCTAGGAATCAAACCCTGGTCCTCTGAAAGAGCAACAAGTGCTCTTAACTGCTGAGTCAACTTCCCAGCCCCTAGTGCTCTGGTCCTGGACCCACAGGCTGGCAGGGAATATGATGCCCTCTTCTGGCTTCTGTGGGCACTGCACAAACATAGTACATAGACATACATGCAGGCCAAACACTCATACACATAAAATGCAACTTTTTTTTTAAGTCTAAAAAATGTTTTAAAGGAAGAAAGGCAGGGAGAGAGGGAAAGAAGCTGGGCCAGCTCATAATGAAGTGAGTGAGAATAGTTTAAAGTGTCTGGTAATGGTGTCACATGCTTTTAATCCCAGCACTCATGAGACAGAGGTAGGTAGATCTCTCTTTGTAAGTTAGATGTTAGTCTGTTCTACATAGGACGTTCCAGAGCAGCTAGAGCTACATAGTGAGACCCTTTCTTAAAAGACAAACAACAGCCAGGCAGTAGTGGCACAAGCCTTTAATCCCAGCACTTGGGAGGCAGAAACAGATCTTTGTGAACTCAAGGCCAGCTGGTCTACAGATACCATTCCAGGACAGCCAGGGCTACACAGGGAAACCCTGTTTCAAAAAACAAAAACAGCAGCAATAACAATAAACAAGCAAAAATAAACAATGAAAGAAATAAAGTGTTTTAAATAATTTGCTATATACCAAACATGGTACCACATATCTTTAAATCTCAGCACTCAGTAAGTAGGCAGAGACAAGCAGATCAGTGAGTTTGAGGCTAGCCTGGTCTACATAGCAAATTCCAAAATATCTAGGGCTACATAGTGAGACACTGTCTCAAATAAGTAAGCTATTTGTTTATAGCTATAACAACAAAATGTTTTCAAGTTCATCTCTGTGTTCTTGTCCATGGTTTTATAACATGAATAAACAGGGAGTGAAGTTGGCACTCAGCTGGTAGAGTGTTGTCTAGCATGCACAATACATTGGGTTTGAGCCCTATCACCACATAAAAGTGGGTGAAAAGGTGGCTCAAAGGGCAAAAGCACTTGCTGTCAAGCCTGAGGTCACTCCTTGAAACACCTTCAACTTCTGGAAGTTCTCCTGTGTCCCCTTCATGTGTGCTATCGATGTGCACACACACAAACACAACAATAAAATGCCATTACAAATTTAAAACAGGCATGGTGTTACATATAATCTCAGCACTAGGGAGGTGGAGGCAGGGGGCTCAGAAGATGCAAGCCATTAACTTCTAATTTGATTTCTCACTTAAGGAGCTCAATTGGCTGGTGGTGGTGTTTCATCTCATCAGGCAGGGACTGGTGTCTCTCAAAGTAAAAAAAAAAAAATTCTTTAATGGCTTTTAATTTTCCTTCCTACAGTCTAAAAATATGGATGGCAGTTCTGAGTATCCACAGGTGTTAGCATACCACTCTACCTAGAAGCATAACTGATCTATATTACCTAATACAGATAAAAAGAAAGAAAATGTTTCTATTGTACCAGATAAAGTCAGGCAAGAAGAGCTGCACTCTTCATCACATATAAAACATCCAGACTCCACTGTCAAGTGAGAAACCTTAAAGCAAAACTAGTAAATCTAGTAAAACTTACTAGATTCCAATAAGTAGAACATTTGTATTTGGAGGCACTTTTTTTTCAGGTTCAATCTCTAGTTTTGGACCCAGTCTCCAAGGAATGTTCACACTCTTACCTTCTCAGTTCTTTGCCCGAATTTATAGTGCCCTGATCTCCTGATACTGTTACTGTTTGTAGAAGCCTAACAGTCTTTAGTCAAATATCTGTCACCTTCAAGTCAACATTTCAAAACGGAACTAGTTCTCAAATTCTCTTCCAATTTCCATCAACTGAGGCACGCTTTGAACGTCAATGACATCTCTGACTCCTTTCTATCTGCTTCTATAGTTTTCCATGTTTTTTGCAAAATGTCATCTTACCTTTATGTCTATTTACACTGCTGAATTCTTAAAAAAAAAAAAAAGGCCTCATAATATTAGGATTCCTAAATTAAATTTTCATCAGACTCCCTTAGTTTTTAGTCTTCTAATACCTTCTGTAGAGCACTTCCAGATTAATACTTAAAAGGGATTCTTTACAATTAACTCAAATTAACCAAAAAAAAAAAAAAAAACTCTTAAAAAATCAGGTTTGTGCTTTTGAGACAGTGTCATGTATCCCAACCTAGCTTGGAACTCAATATGTAGCAGAGGACGGCAACAGGATTACACTCAGTTTTAAGTGATGCTGGGGATCAAACCCAGGGCTTTGTGCATGCCTGCCAAGCACTGCACCAACTGAGCTACATCTCAAGCCCCCAAACCAAGTTTTGACTTCTTAGTGTAAAACACCCCAATTTACTGTACTAATCACACTATTTTCTAAATGTACACAAGAAACTCATAGACAAGAACCTGTTCTTTGCCTTTCCATTTCTGCTGTCCTGTTTTAGTCTTTCTGAGCTTATGCTGTTCCCCTAACCTGGAACTCAGTAGTATCTCCACCTTATCCAAATCCTACAAATCATTCAAGGCCAAGTACATACCCCATGTTCTGTTAAGAAACTTTCCCTGCCAAACAGGAATCTGTGGAATTTAATATTAACCATTAAAATAAACAAAACAAACTATATACTGTGTGGGTATGTGATTATGCAAAAATGCCTGCAGGTGTCCCTAGCCAGAAGTAGGTGTAGGATCCCTGGGAGTTGGAGTTATAGGCAGTTTTGAGCTTCCTAATGTGGTTGCTAGGAACTGACTCTAGTCCTCCACAAGAGCAGTAAGTGTTCTTAACCAGAGAGCCATCTCTCTGGCCCAGTATGAGCTACTCTTACTCAGGGTTATTTTTATATACCCTCCTGCCTAGTTATAAGTCATTAAGGAACAAATTTTTACTTCATTCTTGTCTCAGCTTTTTCCACAATCCCTTGTGCAAAGCAGACATCTTTATTATTACATTTAAATAGTTTTGAATTGTTACACAAAACTACATAACTTGCTACAAAACTATATACTGTAGACAATGAAAGTTTATGACAGGTCTTAGTAAATCTGTTAATGGAAATGTTCTTTCATAGATTCTATTTTTATTTCATAACAATTTTTTTCTTTCTTCTTTTTTTAATTTTAATTTAATTTTAATTTTTTTAATTTAATTTTATTTTCGAGACAGGGTTTCTCTGTTGTTGTTCTCACTCTGTAGACCAGGGTGGCCTTGAACTCACAGAGATCCACCTGCTTCTGGCAATCGTGCGCCACTACCACTGCCACCACCACCACCACCACCTGGCTAACATTTTTCTCTTTTGACTTATACAATGAAGGCCAAAGAAGCCGAATGTTGTGATGTAGGCCTGTAAATCTCAGAACTGGAAAGAAAAGAGTTCCATGCTAGCCTGTGCTTCATTGTAAGATGAAGAAGAAATGGAGAGAAAAAGTATATATAATAAAAGGCAAAAGAAGCAAACCTTTAGGAACCTTATTTCTCTCGTTGCAATTTTGTTGACAGATTTTTCTGGTTTCTCATAGAATATCTTAATGGCCACTATCCGCCCAGTATCCTTATGTTTGCATTTCATGACCGTTCCGTAACTTCCCTCTCCTACTTTTCCAAGGGTTTCATACATCTCCATTTTCAAGCCTGTTCTATTTCACAGAAATAAAGAAAATGTTAAACATTTACACTTTCAAGTATTCAACTGGATAATGTATAGAGTTGATAAGTCCTTACTTTCAGATATAAGAACAAACACTAGGAGTGTAGGCTACAGCAGAAACTGTTCGTGGAATTAATAGGTTGTCTGAAGAAGCTCCAACTTTCACCAGAACACAGGGCGTCCTGCATTAATCTAGCACTTTTGTGTAGACAGGGACTGAGAACTAAAAGGGAGGTCTGATGCGCCTTTAATTCAGGAATCCTTCTAGAATACGGGATTTAGACTATGAGGTCTCCTTTTAGAAAACAGCAACGACAATGTAAGCCAGGTTTAAAAGTTCCACCAAAAAAGCGCGTCCCGCCCTCTCCTCAAACCCAGTCTGAGCAGCCCGGACCGGAGTCGCGCCTCTGGCCACGCCGTCGACCTCGTCCTGAGAGTGGCCGCCGCCTCAGCCCATCCTGTAGGGCAGCCAGCCGGGCTCCACGAAGTCCCAGCCGGCCAAGGGACACCACGCCTCCTCTCCAACGGGGCCGGCTGCTGGGAGCCCGGTGCCCTGGCAACGGGGTGGGGGCGGGGCCGGCAGCGTTCGGGCTGCAGTACGCAAGACTGGAAATCGCTGGGGTCCCGACCCGGAAGGGAAAGTGACACGAGGCGGAAGCCAGATGCGGTGGGTGGGAGGGACACGGAAGGCTCGCGAGTTTGCAGGTGGGTGGAGGCGGTTTCGGTCGCAGATTGAACGCCTTGGAAGGCTTGTTCTGCGCCGGCGAAGAGAGCGTTTTGTCGCCATTGTGCTGCTGGTCATCTGCTTGTGCCCGGTCCTAAGAGGCTGACTGTCAGAGACAGCCGATACAGGGAAGCTGTGTGTGGCTCCAGTTTGCCAATGCTGTACTAATACTCCATACATCTGATTTCGACTTCAAAGTCGACCCTGATCCTTAAACCAGGGACAAGATGGTTCCTGGTTCTCTGGGCAGCGTAGTTCAGTGGTAAGCGAATACTCAGCATTCGCTATTCCCCTGACTTATTTCTGACACCAATTCTTTAACATTCTTGACATTCCTACGTGTTTTCTAACTACTGGTAATCCTTTTGTTTTGAGAGAGTCTACTTTGAAGCTCTGGCTGGCCTGAGACTTACCATGTAGACCAGGCTGGCCTCGAATTCCCAAGAGATCTGCCTGCTTTGAGTGCTGCTTTTAAAGGTGTGTTCCACCATGTCCGGCCCTAGCAGTCCTTTTTTAAAGTTTTCTCACTAAATGTGAAACGCAAAACTTTTTAGAAGCCCAAACAATTCACTGGACACCTCGGAATGTACATTTAAATAACCCGGAGAGTTTTGTTTTTTCTTAAGGGCTCCACTTCTAGAGATCCTGCTTTTGGTGTGAACTGGAGAAAAAAAAGTGGAACAAAACTAGGTCGACGAGATGGGTCAGTAGGAAAAGGCTACGAAGCCTGACAATTTAAGGTCAATCCCTTGGTCCTACATGGTGGAGAGAGAGAAGCAACTACAAGGTGTCTGCTGACCTACACACACGTATATGTATCAAATAAATAAATGTGCACAAGAAGTGTGCTGAGTAGTGTGTGTAGTATAGTTTGCTCCCCCCCCTTTTTTTTAAAAAAAAAAAAGATTTTTGAGACAGGGTTTCTCTGTGTAGCCTTAGCTGTCCTGGAACTCTCTCTGTAGACCAGGCTGCCTGCCTCTGGGAATAAAAGTGCTGAGACTAAAGCATGCAACACTACTGCATGGCTAGTTTGCTTTTTAAAAAGTTTAGAAGTGTCTCAAATTTTCCTACCGTCCTGCTAGAGCTGGACTTTGGAACATGAGAGTAAGGAGGGATGAGGTACCTGGTTTTATTTTGGTTTTTTGTCTAGATAAGATATCATCCTTAAATCTTAAAATACTCTGAGACCTGCTGTATATGTTTGGTTCCCTGGTGCCCATTTTGATCCCTGAGCTCAGGAGAGGCAGACAGAGCTCTGAGAGATTGAGGCCAGTTTTTTTTTAAAAAAAATGTAGTTCTAAGACTGGTCATGTTTCTGGCAAGCCTCCTGACCAAGAAATTGTATGGATTTTGTTAATATTCTGCTGTCTGATACTTTAGAACGCACATTCAATTTTTCAAAACATTTCATTTTGGAAAAATCAAACTATCTTGTCCATTTGAAAGTTATAAATTCCTAGATAGTTGACAGAATGGGATTAAAAAAATAGTCTCTTTAGCATTTCACTATATAATCCCACGTTTGTCTTCCTTCTTAACCATGTGGAAGATTAGAATTGGTATGGCCAGATTTGGAAAAAAAAACAAAACAGGCAAGAAAGACACTTGTTGCCTATCCCAACTACTTAGAGTTGCAGTTCAGCCTGGGGAACTTAAAGAGACTAATTTTTTTCCCGTGACAGGGTAGCTCCAGGTGGCATAAATTTGTAATTCTCCTGTCTCCACCCACCCATTACTGGGATTGCGCAGCACACAGGATCACATCCTGCTTAATAAAAATGTAAAGGGCCATGTGAGACCCTGGGGTTCTATCGCATACTTTTCAAGAGGGTAAAAAACCGTAAAGGTAATAACTTCTGACTTAGTAGCATTGTGAGTGCACAGCAGCGGCTAGCAAGAGTTATACCTGCCTAACAATCCTCAAGGTTACTCTTTTCGGGGTGGGGGGGAGGGGAAATGAGACTGTCTTAGGCTGCCCCAGGTGGTCGCCATTCCACTAAGCTACGGAAGCTAGCCTTAAACTCCTGATCCTTTTCATTTCCTGAATGGTGGGATTAGTAGGATGCACCAAGACATCGGGCTTTCAAGGTCACTATAAATCAAGAAACTAAAGTTTGAAGAAAGGAGGGATAAGGACAATGGGAAACGTTAACCCTTCCTGGTTTCGTGGAACTATGGGCAGGAGTGGAGCAGTGGATTCTCGTTCCATTCTCCTTACTAGAGTTAAAAAGTTCCGCATCTACTAAACTGTTCGGTTCCTCAGACTAACAAACCCTCACAAGAGCTAGAAGCTAAAGGTGGTAATTCCGTGACTCGAAAAGGAGCAGCCTGCAGGGTCAACGCTTCTGAACCTGCTACGCCCTACCTACCCTCCCCCGCCACGACCAGGCACTTCCGGCCCATTTGCTCCCTTTCTTGGTATTTTACAAAGACTATAATGAGTTATCTCAGACTTGAGATGTAACTCGCATGTCTGCACGATCTCTCCCCCGATCTGAATCATTTTTGTAGGTTTCTCTGACAACCAGCAGCCCATTGATAGCTCTAACACCACACCCCCACGTTTCTTAAATACAATATTGCCCACCGCAGACCAATTCAGATTACAAGTTTTTAGTTTTGTGGAGTGTTTAAGGCTTGGACAATCTATTACACTCTTATTTCTGTATAGAGATCCCACTAGCAGGAACAGGTCCCAATCCCCTTGAGCCCATCTCATGTGCGCCGGGCTTAGCGATCAAGCTGTTTAATGTAAGGCTACGCGACCCTTTCAGTACCTGTCCCACGAACCAGAGTTGCTAAGCCACTTGAATCGGAGAATTAAGTCCAGATTTTTCGTTCCGTTTTAAAGATTTAGAACGCAAGCGGCTCCTTCCACTACGTATCCTTAGGCAAAGTCCCTGTTCTTGGGACCAAAAGAACAATAAATGACTGGACTTAAACTCAACGACCTGCTTCGCCAAACCTGAAACCAAGAGCCAGGTGGCGCTGTCACGTGACCTGTTCCAATGGCGTCACAGGCACACGTGGTTCTAGATACTTCGCTCCCTCCCCCTCAGGGGTGGATTGTTGACAACGCCGCCGGCGGTCACGTGACCTGACGTCATCCCTCCTCCTCTCCCCGAAATCTCAGGCTCCGGATGCGCCCGTCTCTCCCCGTCCGGCCGAACCTGAAACTAGCGACGGGGGGAGAGAGGTGAGGAAACGCGTGGGCTCCGGCGGGCTTGGGCCTGCCGTGTTCAGCGTGAGCACAGAGCGGACGCTGCACAGGTCCCCTCAGGAAACCAACCCGGAAGACGGCTTCCTGCGCGGGCCGGTGCCGCGCGCGCGCCCCGCTCGCCCCGCCCCCTCCCCCCTCCTTCCGCGGTGGTACTGGCGGAGGGCGGAGGGATCCGGAGGCGGCGGAGGGAGACGTCATTGCAGGGTTGTTTGTGCAGTCTCGGCGGCGGCAGCGACCCACGGTGATTCGGCCGCTGCGCCGGGGGGTGGGGGGGCCAAACGGGACTCTTTTCTTTCAGACTGACCGCGGGGCAGCTGCGGAGCATGTCGACCCCGGCCCGTAGGAGGCTTATGCGGGATTTCAAGAGGTAAGGGCCTTCTCCTTAACCCAATATGACGGCCCCTTCCTGAAGCCGCGGGACTGCAGGGCGGGGATCCGGGACATCTTCCTCTGGTGACCCTGAAGGGGCGGGCTGTGGGCCTGCGGGAACCGAGGCAGCTCCAGCTTACCGGCGGCTCCCACTCGCTCGCCTCGTTCCTCCCTGAGTAAAGATGGTAGGTACTATTACCTTCTGCCCTCCCCCCACTTCCAAAAGTAGGAAGGTGGCCATCGCTGGACACCTAGGCCAAAAGCCGATGCCTCTTCTCCCGCCTCTGAACCCTGCGGCGTCCCCTCCCCAGCTGGTGCGAATGAGCTCCGCCTGAGGCTTGGGCCTCGCCTGGCGGACCAGTTCAGCTTTGTTACAGGGCCCCGCGGTCTCCTGTTTGGAGCGGGGTTGGGGTGAATCTTGTCCTACATCCCTTCCCTTTCTGCAGTGACGAGGGTGGGGTCTGCTGCGCGAGGTCCGGAGGTGGTTAGCCCATCCCCCGAAACCCGACTCTGCCCCCGCCCACCTGGAAGGACCTTGAGAACTGGCTCGGGGAAACCTGGGCCTGGAGCTGGCCGCTGGGGCTGCCAGTGTCCTCTGGAACTGAGATCTGGCTGCCGTATAAAAGCCTATCTATAGCCTCCCCAGCCTGGAAAAATGCCTTCCGTCAGACTGGAGCTAATCTGATACTCCACCTGGGCCTCCTTTTGGAAAATAAGGGTTTGTTAGGAAATGTGGGCCTTGGAGGAAGAAAATGACCTCTTCCTCTGCCTCCAGCTGTTTGTCTTTCCTTGGAAACGTACGAGGCAGAAACAGTTCGTGAAATCCAGCGTCGAGATACTAAGTTTTCTTTCCTGGGCAGACCTGCCGTGATTGAGACAAATCTGTAATTAAAAAAAAAACTGATTTGCCGCTCAGGAAGTAACCTTTCAACTTCGCCATTATAAAGCCCTGTGTGAGGCAATTGGAAGCCATTGTCTTGGTCCCTGAACAACATCATTTAATTCATTAGCCGCTGCTTTTAGCCACTTACAAGTGGGAAGTCGAGCAGTAAGTAGTACCTCTCAGCCCTGTTAGAGGACTAATCTTCTTGAGGTTGACCAAACAGTACACCTTTTATGTGTACTGGTTGCCAAGTGTCTTACCACTTGAAACCTACAATGTATTTTGTTCTTGTATATAATGGAAAAGTTGAATTTTTTTTTTAATGACTTATCAGACAAGGAGATGTCCTTTTTTGTGCAAAAGTCACCCAAGACTTGAAATCATGATTGATTAGCTCCATGGCTGAAATGCAAATAAAACTTCCCAATTACATCCATTGTTATCTCTTGTTCATTTTTGCAATTCCTGTTCTTGATTCTGAGTTGAATACACGGTGCCTTTGGTGGTTTTCCAAGAATCTTTAGGTTACAGAATTTGATGGTGATGGCTGTTGGAAGCTTCGAAGCTTCCTGAGACCATGAAGTCTCCTGGTCTGAGAGAGAGATTTGGCCTGAAAGTAGAGCCTTTAAAACGGAGGCTGCTGGAAAAGCTTGCTGGAGCTTCTGGCTACTTTAGAAAGCCTCTGTCTGAAGTAGGAGATATAAAGTAAAGCTTCCTTCGTAGTTAAATTGAATATGGTTTTTAGTCATTTAATGTATACAGAGATTTGCTATGTTTTTGTGTTGTGCAGTGTCTGTGTTTAGGACTGGGGAGCATTGGATGATTAAGGTAAGGAAAGTTGCAGGTTCTCTTTTTATTTAGCTTTGGTTTTTGAGATAGGGTTTCTTTGTAAACCTGGCTGTCCTGTAACTCACTCTGTAGACCAGACTGGTCTCAAACTCAGCGATACCTGCCTCTGCCTCCAGAGTGCTGGGATTAAAGGTGTGCACCAGCATACTCAGAATAAGTTGCAGGTTCTCTAACAGTATTTTTCACTGCTGAGATTGTGAACTTTTAATAGGTCAGGAGGGTATTCTGGAAACATGAGTTCTTAAAGAGACCATATCTTAAATTTAGGTGTTTGAAGAGGTATGGTTTCCTAGCCATTTGGACTTGAGATCATTTGTAGTGTTAGTAAGTATATTGACCTGGTCGATTTAAGTCATGGTTCATTCCAGCTCCAGCAATAACAAGGAAAACAATTTAGCCAGTCTCAGAATTGAGAAATGACTTCACTGATCTTTATGTTCAACTCTGAAAATGATCCCTCTGGGTTTCTAGATTGCAAGAGGACCCACCTGTGGGGGTCAGTGGTGCACCATCTGAAAACAACATCATGCAGTGGAACGCAGTTATATTCGGGTAAGTTGGAATAATTATCGACAGTAGAGGTGTGGGGACTACTTAAGCAAAGTAAGTATATAGGCACTATGGAAAGAGCTTGAAGTAGAATCTGAAATTTGCTGAGGGATGGGGAGGTCCTTTGTCTTTTGAGAAGCTGGGAATTGAATCCAGGGTCTCATGTGTGCTCTACCACTAAGCTGTATACTCAGCCTCTGAAACGTTTTATTGAGTCTCGACAGTTACATAAAATTGGTTTGCTCTTGCTGTTATATATAGTTACATTTGGTTTTCTTTCACTTGAGCTAGGATGTTGCAGTGTTGCCCGGGGTGATCTTGAACTGGTCTGAAAGAATCCTCTTGCTTTAGGTCCTCTGGAATAGCTGGGATTGTGGGATTGACAGTGTACCTGGCTATGGTATAATTTACAGCCACTCCAGGTAACTGATAAAAACTAGAGTTTGAGGGCTTTGAGTGAAGCTCAGTGCTGGAATGCTTGCCTACCGTCTATATGGCCTTGGGTTTGATCCCAGCACTAAAAGTAGGTAAATCTTTTAAATAGACTGATAAAATGAGATCAATTATCTCATACCAAGTGTGCCGTGCAAGTGTTTATGCTCACGCTATTGGGGCTGTAAAAAGGATGTGCACACCCTGCTGAGAAGCCATTGAACACAAGCATTTCAAAAGTAGTCATTTTGCTTTGTGTGATGCTGGACTTGAACCCAAGCATGTTACACATGGTAGGCAAACGCTCCAGAGCCAGGCTACACTGCCAGCTCTTTAACATTTTATTTTGAGGTGAACTCTTGACAAGGTTGGGGTATAGCCCTTTGGAGGCAAACATTCAGGCTGCCTAATGGGACCTGTCTCATAAAAGAACAAAAAATTTCCAGGCTATTCTCAAACTTCCATCAACATCCCCAGTACTGGGATCACAATAATGGGTAACCATACCTAATACTTCTTAAATTTTTATTTTGTGTGAGTGTGTGTGTGTGAGAGAGAGAGATTATGTGAGTGTAAATGCCTATGAACCATGGCACTCAGATGACAACCGTTAAGGATTATTTCTCCCCCATCATGGGTTCCAAGGATAGTATGGCGAGCACTTTACCTGCTGAACCATCTTGCTAGCTCTGGGTATCCTTTTTGATTTAAAACTTACAAATTTATTTTGATTATGTGTGTCTTATTTATGGGATTGTGGGAGTTTGCCACTACGGCTGGCTATGGTATGGTTTTACAGTCAATCCAGGTAAATGATTAAAAACTAGGGCTTAAGGAGTATGTGTACAAGAAAACACATGTGGAAGCCAGGGCAGGAATACAGGGTATCAAATCTGAAATTGTAGTTAAAGTTGTGAGCTACCTGACATGGGTGCTAGTAACCAAACTCCTGTAAGAGCTTCAAGTTCTCTTAATCACTGAGCTATCATCTTATAAGAGCATATTTAAAACCTAGTTGGGGGGGCTGAAAATGTTGCTCTGTTGATGGAATATTTGCCTAGCATTCTCAGAGCCCTGGGTTCAATCATTTGTAATCATACCCCTTGGAAGGCTGAGGCTGAAGGATCAAAAATCGGAAGCCAAGCAAGACCTTGTCTCAAGAAAAATAGATGTACTGGCTCATACTTATACATCCTAACACTCAGGAATTTTAGGGGGATTGCTGCAGGATCAGGCCTGGGTTGTGATGCTTTTTTTTTTTTCCTCTGTGTGTGTGTTGCATCATCCCTTTATAAGATTCTAGTTTGGAACAGGGTCTTGCCAAATTACTCAGGCTGGCCTCATGCTCACTGGGTATCCTAGGAGGTCCTCAATCTTTACATCCTCCTGCTTCAGTCTCTTGAGTATCTGCAATTAGAAATGTACCATGCCCACTTGTTTACATTTGTTTGTTTGATTTTTGTTTTTTGTTTTTTTTTTAGTTTTCCAGACAGAGTTTCTTTGTGTAATCCTGGCTGTTCCGGAACTCGTTCTGTAGACCAGACTGGCCTTGAACTTGGAGATCCACCTGCCTCTGCCTCCCAAGTGCTGGGATTAAGAGCATGCACTACCACCAAGTGTCTATGCTGTATTCTTTTTGCAGAAAAATTATAGACAAATTTGTTGAGTAAAACTATCCTTTCAAAAAAAAAAAAAAAACCTTCAACATTGAAAGTCATTTCTGCTCCCTCATAAAAAAACTAAGGCTATGAGCAGCCTAAGTGACAGTGTTAGTACAGCTCTCTAGGTAGAGCAGGATGAGTGCATCCCTTTCTAATTTTCCAGTTATTCTTTCCCTCCTTGAAGACAGAAAAATCAGAGTAAAAAACTTCTTTTAGCTTAGCAGTGGCAGCACACACCTTTATTTAATTCCAGCATTTGAAAGGCAGAGGTAGGCATATTTCTGAGTTTGAGGCTAACCTGATCTACAGAGTGACTTCAAGGACAGCCAGGCTACACAGAGAAAGCCTATCTCAAAAAGCAAAGCCACTTCTTTTAATTTGATATCTTCTTGTTTTCAGACCAGAAGGGACACCCTTTGAAGATGGTAAGTAATTCTTAATTATATCCTGTATACTAAAAGGATGCTTATAAGTCAGATTTGAACACCAACACACCTATTTGAAGGATTTACTCTTAATAAACTGTGGATACTAAGCAACTGTATGAAAAGTTTATGAGGATCTTTTTGTACACCTCTATCACCAGTTTCCTCTGTAACATGGTTTGCCTATAGAGCTGTAGGTCTAGGTGATGGGTCTGTGTTATATATAGTTTATATGTGGATGGCCTAGTAGGTGTTCCTGAGGCAATATCAAGAGGGTAATTGTACTTTTCTACTTTGTTATCCACATTGATAAGGGTATAAATATAGAAAGGGTAAAAAAAAAATTTTTTTTCTCTTCTTTCCTCCCCGAGTGCTAGGGATCAAATTCAGAGCCTTGTGTGTTCTAGGCAAGCACTCTACTGCCAGGCTGTCATAAGTCCTGAATCTGTAGCTACCAGTAGCTTCACTACTTAGCATTTAACACCCAGAAGCATTTTCTGCATAGTCATTTTTATCTCAAGTTGGAGATATCTTAACAGGAGCCAGGAGAATGGTTCTAATCTGTAATCACAGTTAAGTTTATTAAATTGATTTTAAGAATACTTAAAGATTTTTCTTAATTATAGTAGATTTTTAAAAATTAAACAGCTTTGCTGTGATTACAGAATGACTTCAGGATTTACCTATTTAGCGTATTTGATAAGAACAATGACTAAACAGTTTGTGAGGGGATAACCTGAAAGCCTGATAAGCAGATGGTACTATACTTGGATTCTGAAAAATTAGGTGCCTGTTAAAGAGTAAGACGACTGCTCTGAACATGAGTCTTAGACAAAAATCCTATAGAATAATCTAGCTGTTTTTGAGATGGATGTCATTGTAGCCCCTTCTGTTGGCCTAGACTCACAGAGATCCTCCTGCCTCTACCTTTCAAGTACTGGGATTATCATCTTTCTTACTAAACATATATACATGTGTTAGGGTTACATGCTACGCTGTCATCATACTTATTTCTAGGTAGGCATAGTAATCAAAAGAGGTAATGAATGATTGTGGCAAATTTTTTTAGCTATCCCAAGACTTCTAAATTATGGCCGATCCACTGACCCTTCAGATTATCTGAGTCCCATTTCAGGAGACTGTGACTGTCTTGATGCCAGTGCTGTGTTGACCTTTGTATTGCTGGTACAGAAGCCTAAGCTAGATGTGTACCTAAGTAATTGAGCATCTAAGAACAAGTTGAGATCTTGGCCACACTGCACTGTTTTTTGCATATTAAAATGGCATAGTGACAGTTGGAATTGCTAGTGTCTTTGAAGTTGGACCTCTCCATCTACTCAATAGTCTGTGTGAAGAAAGGACATGGCAAAGGCATTTCCACAGTTGAGTCAGTTACAGCTTGGGCTGCTGATTTTATTTATTTATTTTTTTTAATGGAACATGTTTACTTGAATGACATGACAGGCCTGGAGAAGTAGCTGAGTGGTAGAGTGCCAGGCATGGCCTTGGGTGTGGTCTCTAGCATTGTCAGAGAATGACAAAGACTTTATCCAAAGTACTATAGAGTAACTGAGTACAGAAAGTTTATTGATAAGATTTTAGATGCTCCATTGCAACAAACCTTTTAAAAAAATCTTGTGCAACATCAGACCAGTCTAGTTATCTGAAAGGGGCTATGAAAATTGTATAAGGCCAGATTTTCTTCATGTAATATACTTCAACCAAACAACATAATTGTAACAGATTGCATGTAGGTAAGAGAACGCAGCTGTCTTTAAACCAAGCATTAAGGAGAATTGTAAAAATGGAAAATAATGGTGTGATTGTCACTAGCATGTCTCTAAGTTTATTATTTAGGTTAATATGTAGTAAAGCTCAGTTACTTTTTGATGAATTCTAGGATTTTTCTGAGTTACTCTGTTTTGACAGCTGGAGAATGATCCAGGTGTGTCAGGCTAGTGTTCTTCACTGAGCTGACATTGCCCCAGCCCCTTTCTACTGTCTTTTGAGACAGGGTACTGCAGAGTTGGTCACACTGGCCTAGAACTTGGGATCCTCTTGTCTCAGCAGCCTGAGTAGCTGGGCAGCTGGGGTTACAGTATTTGCCATGCATCCCATCCCAGGTCTTATATCTGCTCACTGAGATATATGTCCCAAGCTGTCAAATCACAATTTCTGGTTCAAGTACCAATAGGTGTTGTTGCAAAAGTTTATTTCCATATTTGTTTAAAATGGTTGTTTTGTGCACTGTTGGGAAAAGGGTTGCCTAGGCCTTGGCATTTGTATTGTGTGCAGGTGTTGGCTTTATGTGAGGGATGTTTGATTGCTCATGATCTGCATGTGCAGATAGAACACTTGAGCTTAGGTATCAGTAAAAACCCCTAAGATGAGATGCTCAGGGTTCTACTATTCAGTATGGTGCTGGCCATGATAGTGGTTCCCACTGCTGAGGTCTGGCATTGTTTTGCACCCATGAAAATGCCTCCGTGTCTTTCTTGCTGAGCCACACACCAGCTAACTGATAAAAAATATCACCAGTGGCTTACTGGAGGCAATCTATTCTGGAACACAAGAGCCAGCTATGTAAGTCTCAGATTTTTGCAGCCATTATTTTAATTAAATGCTATTTTAAAAAACAGATTTTTAAGCTAGGCAGTGGTGGTACATACCTTTAATCCCAGCACTGGGGAGACAGAAGCAAGCGGATCTCTTGAGTTTGAGGACACTCAGGGCTACACAGAGAAACCCTCTCTCTAGACAAAACAAAACAAAACCATTTTAAAAATCAGGAAGTGGTAATACTCAAACTACAAAATTGTTTGCTAATTGTCCTGCCACTTGGTACTATCTGGCTCTTGGAGTTCTTGTGTCTGTTGCCATGGTGAGTTACAGTGTATGCTGTTACACCTCTCAGTTTCATGTCCTATGAATCCACTTCTTGTCCATAGTGGAAATAATACTGCTAAGTAGTACTGAGACCAAAAAGCTGGACTGTTTCACACTTTGGCTTAATTGTATGTCGTCCAGCTGTTTTTATAATTGCAAAGATGAAAATGTAAAGTTGAAACATGTAAGGGCTAGAGGTGTGTAGGTCAGTGAGGAACATATGCTTGAGATGTACATGAGGCTTTGGTTTGGGTTGGATCCTCAGCATAGTAGTTAAGGCTGACTTCATTAACTGTCTCATTACCTTTATTATATATGCACATATGAAATAGGAATTAGCTTTGTTTGACTTACATCTTTGGCCTCTCTAACCCCAAATTTCTAATCAACAGCAACAACAAAATAGTGAAATGGAGATTGTTTCAAATCTATGACAAGTAAAGATCTGAACTATCTAACTGGTTCTTAGCATGCTCAAATGAAGGAGACAGAACTACCTTTCATATTAGCACCCATGCCTAAGCTGTCCTTTGCCAGGTGGTAGTCATCTCTCTCAGAATTATTTGGCATCCTTCTTTTAAGCGGTAATAAACTTTCTAGTTCCTTAAGTGTTTATTTTTTAAATTTTAGTAGTTAGCGTCTGGTTGATTTCCAAAAATATGACAGTGGAGACTGGCGAGATGGCTCAGGGTAGAGGAGCTTGCCTCACAACCCCTGACAACCTGAGTTTGAGTCTCAGAACTCCGTTCAGAGTGGGAGGAAAGAACCAAGTTCAGAACAAAGTTGACCTCTGACCTCCACTCAGACACCATGGTGCAATGCCCACCTAAATGCACAAATCATGCAGTCAGTCAGATATGATCATTACCACTTACTATGCTTCTCTAGGAGCCCAGTGTGATTTTTGTGTGGTTGTACAAAATCTGATACAGAATTAAGAATTATTTTACAAAGACATTTAAAAGTAATTTTTGTCTTTACTATAATTTGGTTTGTTTTCTACCTAGGTACTTTTAAATTAGTAATAGAATTTTCTGAAGAATATCCAAATAAACCACCAACTGTTAGGTTTTTATCCAAAATGTTTCATCCAAATGGTAAGTAGCGGCTTCTTAATTTTTTCAGGGATGGGATGAGGGTGTGGGAGGGTTTTTTTTCCTCCCCTTCGGTATAGCTTATTGTTACAGTTAGGGCCTGTCTTCAGATACTGCTTCCATACCCGTCACAGCTAAAGTTTTGTTGCTAGAATCTTAACAAGGTTCTAGGTGTGAGGTAAAGTAACTTTTAATAGCATCTGAATTAAAAGTAATAAATACCTATTTGCTTAAAGAACAAAAAATTCACCTGAAATTTAGCTTTAATAAAAGAAAAGCCACACGGTTTTGGGGGGGCCCATGTAAATCAGAAGTTAAACGCCATTCTCAGCAACTTAGCAGCTTCATAGCTAGCTTGGACTTCATGAAGCCCTGTCTCCCAAAACAAAACAAAAATATAGAATGGTTCAGGGAGTAAAGGTACCTTTCCATCAAGTCTGACAACCTGAATTTACTGCCCAGGACTCATATGATTGAACTGATTCCTGCAGGCTATACTCTGACCTCCATGTGTGTTACTTGAGAACTCATGAACATGTGTGCACATTCAAATGGGTAAAAAAATAAATGATGGGATCTCATCTTGCCAGACTGACCTTCAGGATGATATATATCCAAGGATGACTTTGAACTCAGGATCTCCTGGCTTCATCCCCAAAGTGCTTACAAACAGGTGTTACCACCTGTGGTATGGGTCAAACTCTTTAAGTTTACACAGTAGGCAAGCACTCTACCTCTCTAATCCTGGGTTGACATACATAAATACATAATGTGTGTGTGTGTGTAATGTGTATACCATTCTACTTGTCTGTTTTTATTATTTATTTTGGTTTTTAAAGGCAGGGCTTCTCAGTCTAGACACTTTGTATTAATAAATTCTTAAAACACTTGGCCCTTACTGACTTTTCACCTACATAACCCTTTCGGTTTGTCTGTTGTGTTTGTCCTACACCCTTAGCCTTGCCTTGCAGCTGTACTTTGTCTCTATTCCTTGAATAATGCTTTACTACTTAGATATATTCTGTTTACCTGTTTATCAGTTGATGGACATTTGGATCCAAATTTCCTTTTGGCATCTCAAAAAATCAAAACTAGTTCAAAAACTTTAAAAAGCCAAGTGTTTTTGCTTGGGGGTGTGACAACTTGTTGTTTCTGTAGGACAGACGAGAAGTGGCTCTCTTGTTGCCTAGGCTGACTCATGAATGACTTTTACCTCATGATCCTCCAGCCTCTCTTCCCAAGTGCTGCAGTTACAGACATGTGCCACTATGCCTAGTCACAGTCTGTTTCCTAATTATACATTCTCACCGGTCAGACTTATTGCCCACATAGTGTCTTGGGGAGAAGTAAAGATGATTGCTTAGAAAATGGCCTGTGTTGTCCCATCCAAGAAAGTCTGTTTTTAAAGAGGGGCAGTAACTGTTCACCAGTGAGTCCGGGGAGGCTTTGTAGCTGTACTAATTTGAGGTGGAAAAAGTAATGTTTCAACTCCAGTTTTCATGCAAGCACAGTAGATAGATGCCATTTCTGATGACACTGGTGTAATGTCCCTTGAATGTGTCATTATTTACTATTTTTGTGATGCTGGGAACCTAGACCAGGACTTTGTCCATGAGAGTAAATGCTCCACCACTAAGCTTCACCTCCAGGCATGAGTATGCCATTGTTTAGCCAGACCCTCTATTCGGACCAGAAGGAATTACTGTTTTTCTCTATAGATCATGTAATTTTGAACATCCTACAGATAAATCTTCATACTAATTCATGATAATCTGAGACTAATCTCCAGAAGTGAAGTTTTGTAAGAGCTCCACTTGAGGCTTAAGAAAGGTGGGGTAGTTTTTGTTGGAGTGCTGGCAAGTAAACTCAGGACCTGCACATGTGATGTAGGCACTCTACCACTGAGTTAGAACCTTGGGCCCGAAGTGTGGTAATTAATGTTTGGTGTGCTTTGAAAAAGATCTCTCCTCAGCCTTCTGAAGGTGCGGTGGGCAATGAAACAGATGTTACTTTTCAGAACAAGTTTCCTGTAAGACGGAAGAGTTTAGTTACTACCTTTCAGAACTTGTGACTTGGTCAGGTATTGTGTGTGTGCTGAAGAGTTCTCTTAACTGTGGAATCTGAGTCACTTTAACTTTACTATTGTCTTTGCAGTGTATGCTGATGGTAGCATATGTTTAGATATCCTGCAGAATCGATGGAGTCCCACATACGATGTCTCTTCCATCTTAACTTCAATTCAGGTAAGTGTGTGTTCAGATGCTTCCTTTCTCTCCATACTCCATGGAACATAATCAGTTACTTAGAACAGTCTAAAGACTGAGCAAACCACCTACCAGCCCAGTAATTAATGCAGCAAGCACTCAGACAAGAACCTGGCCTGCTCCACATTTCCGTTGGTTGATGTATGAGATCTAATCCATAACTTTTCTTTGTGGGGTTGCAAGGGCTCTCTTGTTGCCTAGGCTGACTCATGAATGACTTTTACCTCATGATCCTCCAGCCTCTCTTCCCAAGTGCTGCAGTTACAGACATGTGCCACTATGCCTAGTCACAGTCTGTTTCCTAATTATACATTCTCACCGGTCAGACTTATTGCCCACATAGTGTCTTGGGGAGAAGTAAAGATGATTGCTTAGAAAATGGCCTGTGTTGTCCCATCCAAGAAAGTCTGTTTTTAAAGAGGGGCAGTAACTGTTCACCAGTGAGTCCGGGGAAGCTTTGTAGCTGTACTGATTTGAGGTGGAAAAAGTAATGTTTCAACTTAAATCCATTTGTGTGTCTAGCTGTACTGTTCTGCTCATCTCTGGGGAGCTTCATTATGTTGTTCATACTATGTCATCCGCCCTTGCTTATTTCTGCTTCCCCACTATTTGTCTGTCTTGCTCACTCTCTGTCCGTCTGTTCCATCCTCATGTCCCCCACCCCAACCCCAATAGTCTACTTTTCTGTTCCTGTGTCCCATGTACTTAAAGGTATATTCTACATAGAAGAGCAGCTGTTAGCTTGATAATTACTCTGTCTCCCTTCCCACTCTGGTCATCTTAACAACTTTACTATTTCATTCCCTCCGTGCTAAACGTCTTGTCAAGGAGCAAGGTTTACCCCCCCCCACTCCCATTGCCTACAGACTTGCTGAGTAACCACAACAATAAGGTTTAGGCCTGAGGGTGAGATAACAGTAGAACATTAGCATGCTTACAACCTGAGCACCACAAAAAAAATGATAGTAGCAGTTAAAAAATATATGAAAGTAACAGTTACTAAGTTATTTATAGGTGTTATAGTTAAACCAAAAGAAGTTTATTTCCTAGTGAAGCTGTTCTTACATACTAATGAATATTGTTCTTGGCTGATTTCCTTGAACTGGGAATTGTTTTGGAAGCTAATGTTCTTTAGCAGCAGAAACATGTTTCATGCCATTTCTGAAGGTTTTGAGACCTAAAGGATGACATAGGGACCTCCATATGACCCGTTGTGTTATTTTTCTGTCCTCATCTGAGCCCTGTTAATTTAACACATAACTGAGAAACATTTCCTCTCTCTTCTAGTCTCTGTTGGATGAACCGAATCCAAACAGTCCAGCCAATAGCCAGGCCGCACAGCTTTATCAGGAAAACAAACGGGAATATGAGAAGAGAGTTTCGGCCATTGTTGAACAAAGCTGGAATGATTCATAATAGACATCTGGTCTGTTCACCTTTTCATCGTTGTTGTGTATAATTTACCTCCCAGTAGAAAGGCTAGCAAGTTTTAAGTGCCACGGGTTTTAAGGATTCTGCAGAGAAAAAAAGAAAAAGTCCTTCAGTTTAGATCCTACAAAAGCTTGTGTATCTTGATTAATGTACTTTTTATTGCATGGTGTGAACTAAGTTATTGCTGCATAAATTTGTAATATATCCTGTTTGTATTTTTTTCCAAGTGTATAATGTTGGTGTGGAGTTTTCATGACAGAATATACACATTTTGTAAATCTGTACTTTTTTCAAATATTGAATGCCTTATTTTTGAATTCTTTAGATTTTTAAATTGGAGAAAAGCACTTAAAGTTTTTTATATATGAATATTACATGTAAAGCTGTTAAAATACATAACTTCAGTGCGAGAGACTTTGTCACTTGTTTCCTTACCTGTGCAGGAGGGACTGAGAAGTAAGTCTCAGCTCTCCTCCAGTTGAGAGCTTCACTTCCAACTGCAAAAGATCATACTTATTTTATCAAGAAAGTCTGCAAATTTGATTCTAAAACCAATTTTGATCTCCGGCTTTATTTTGAATGTACTTATGTTAGTTCAGTTGAGTAATTATAGACATACTGGTCTGATTCTGTCCAGCTCTGTATTTGGGCCACTTGTTAACGTGCGTTTCTCATGTTAAACTATTCCTGTTGTGACTTCACAATTGGCACCTCGACCACGAGCAGCTGACTTACTCTGCTGCGTGGCAGCACCTTCACAGGCTTTTGATTAAGTAAAACCATCACCAATTCCCAAACGCCGTGCCACAGTATTAGCAATGGCCAGTTGCGTTTGTTTGAGCAAGGCAGAGATTTGAAAGGAATCTTGGTGTAACTTGAATATTTGCAAACTACCTTTTAATGCAGCTGTGTGCTACCTGTTAATTCTGGAACTGTTGAGTACCAGGGCCTGCCGAGTTGCTTCTCACCTCCTCAGTTGTATACAAGTTGTACTGCATCTTAGCTTACTGGATAGACTTAAAACACAGTATTGTAGAAAGCTAATACAAAGCTATCCTATGCCTTCAAATAGTATAGAAAATGGAAAAATATACAAGTAAATTCTGTTGAACCACTTGTGTAGTCTCTCTAGTAGTTGAAACAACAATTGCAGTGAGCCTGAGTTTCTTGTCATCCATACCAGCCTCCTACAGACATGCTCTGGTAGCCTCTCTGTTGGAAGATTGGGTTGCAGAAATGACCATGTCTTCTGTTTATGAACAAAGTTTAAAACTGGGATGGATGAGAACGGATGCTTCCCTTCAAAAGTTATTATTCCTAGGGGCTGGAGAGGGTTCAGTGGTTATTAGCATGTACTGTTTCTGTGGAAAACCCAAGCTTGGTTCCCAGCACCCACTTGAGACAGTTCACAGCTGACTGTAACTGCGGCTCCTGGGGGATCCAAAGCTTCTGACCTTAGGCATTAGCACTTAGATACACAGACACGTAGATAATTAAAAATAGTAAATTTTAAGTAATTAAGCTGAGCTTGGAGGCATATAACCTACTTCTCCTTGGGAGGCTGGGAGGATTATGAGTTTGAGCCCCGAGGCCAATTGGGGCTATAGTGAGACCCACAAGTGATGTTTCTGCCACTTGCCTCTGAAATTCTTTGCCTCCAGTGACTCAAATAGTAAATAAACAATACCTCTGAGGGAATCTCCTATTTCGCTAACACTATCCTGGATACTGTGTCAGCACCATGTTTATTTTAACCATTTTCCTCATCCAGTTGAAAACAAATGTTTCAAGTACTTGGTAAACAGTTAAAAGGGATGGTGAGCCCAGCTGCTCAATTCATACTCCTGGTGTCTACTGGCCCATCTAACTTCTGGAGAAAGTCCTTAGAGAGGTTCCCTTAGTCACTCCTGTTTTGTCTTTGGAAGAGCATCAAATCTGAACCTTTAATACTTTTTACCTTACAAAAATATTCATTTTTACTCTAGATTCATTTATACAGTGAGAAGCTAGAAGTGGGGTATTGAGGTGTGTTTGCATTAGGTTAGATGTGCTTGAGATGTGGTACCTCAATAACAGAACCAAGCAGAACGCAGCCTACACACCACTGTTTCCAGCACTGTCATTTAAGCACAGTAACTACATGAAGCTGGGACAGTTACAGATCAGGGAACTAGGTACAGAGATGAGGGATCCTCTCCTGTCAACCAACAAGGAATGAGTGGCTTTGGAGTAGGATGACCCTTGAACCATTATGGAATGTTAAGGGGAACTTTACTTTTGGATAAACACTTCATTTGATAAGGAGTAACAGACTATCCAGTGGAAAGACTTTGTCATAATTTTCCACCTTCATATACCCCGTGTCAAAGTCTGGATGTAGATACAAAAGACCCTTTTCTCAATAACCTGCCCTCCATTCAGAAAGCACCCTTGGGTCTGCAACTCAAGCCTAGCCCCCTTCACAACAAAAATAGTTCCATTAATGTGAATAACTTTCAGTGGCTGGCCTGAGATGGCTCAGCAGGTGGCCTAAGGGCCAAGGTCAGATCCCTGGGACCCCACGTTGTCCTCTGACCTCTAATCACGTGGTATAGGTGCTTTCATACAATGTAAAGCCTTTGAGGACTGATCTAAAACTTGTGTAGGTGAAAAGCAACAAAGCAAAGAGTGATGCTGTGGTTACTAATGGTCTGTTTTGTAGTCAGTAAAAAATACACCTACAGTGTATTTTTTCTGGGGGAACTAAAGATTGAACCAAGGTCCCTGGTAGTGCAAGATAGGCACTATACTAATGACCTATACACTCAGCTCCTACTTACTAGTTGTAGAAATAACACTCCAGGGTGGAAAGATGGCTCAGTGTTATGATCACATACTGCTTTTGAAGAGGACTTGAGTTCAGTTCCCAGCACCCATGCCAGGTAGTTCACAGCCACCTGTAACTCCAGTTCCAGGAGATCGGAAGCTTCTGGCTTTTATGGGCACCAACATTCATGAAGATTTTAAAGATTTTAAAAGAACGTGGATATATAAATAGGTGTGTGGCATGGCTCATGCCTTTGTGTCAGCACTTGAGAGGCCAAGGCAGGAGAATGGCTATGGGTTTGAGGCTAGACCCTGCCTCCAGAAAGAAACATTGGGACTCAAATGGTAGGATTCAGACTTCTGTCTTTTGAGGTGCTGCGAATCAAAAGGGCCTCATGAGTGCTAGGCAAGTGTTCTGTCAGCATTAGTCCTGAGATGCTTTGGTGTCTCAGTTTCCCTAATTTTGGGAAAAGACAGTGTTGATCACAGTTCTTCCTGTTGTGTCCAGCCGTGGGATGTGTCATATGGATTAAATGTGTAAATAGAAATCTAGTAGTTCAAGCTGTGAGTTATGCAAAAGTGTCAGGAGAGAAACTTGTGCTGGAGTTGTGGCTCTGTTTAGTTCCCATTTAGGGCACTGGTGGAAACTTGCATTTCTTTTGTGTGAGTCCAAGTTTGTCAAAAGCTTTCGGTTCTAAAAGCTTGGCCTCAATGGAAACTCAGGACAGGACAGAAGCAGTGACACATGCATACCATGCATGTGCAGACACTGCTTTCCCCAGAATTCTCCAATAAGGGGAGTCCTGTTCGGTGGATGCCTCCACTGAGGGCTCTGACAATAGGAAGTGTCTAAGGTCACACTCACTATTGGCAACTGAATGAACATTCTTAGGAGACAAAGGTCCAAATCCGTTATCAATCCCATATGTCACTGTAACCACGTGGGAGGCTGAGGCAAGTGGAGTACCAGGGCAGCCAGGGCTACATAGCAAGACTCAAACAAAAATGGTCAGAGTGAAAGGAGAACACAGCCCAAGAGGAATAAATCTTGATGACAACTTTAACAGCAAAGCCCCACATAGCTCAAGGATGACCTCTAATGGCTCCTTTATTAAACCAAGGAAAGTGGGGTTGGCAGCCAGTTAAGAGCACTGGCTGCTCTTCCTCAGGACATGGGTTCAATTCCCAGCACCCTTATGGCCTCTAACTCCCAGTTCCAGGGGATTGGATCTAGGGATCTGACACCCTCTCCTGACCTCCAAGAGCACCAGGCACACAAGTAGTGTACAGGCATATGTAGTAGTTAGCTGGTGTGTAGGATCACAAAGAAGACACAGAAGCACATTAATTGGTGCAAACCCTGCCAGACCTCAGCAGAGAGAACCACTATCATGGCAAGCGCCATACTGGACAGTGGAACCCTGAGCATCTAATCTCAGGAGTTTTTATTGATCCCTAAGATCCTCAGGTTTTCTGTTGATAGCATGTGCAAATCATGAGCAATCAGACATCCACCACATAAAGCCAATACCTGCAAACAATACAAAACTCCAAGGCCTAGGCAGTCCTTCACCCAACAGTACACAAAACAATTATTTTATACGTAACTAAAAATAAACTTGTACAACATTTCCTGCATACTGTATAAAACAATTTAAAAAATTGCTTTATCTCTACAACACAATTTAACACTACACCAGCGAGACTATTTACAAGAGGAACAATTATGAGGCCTACTAGGATGCCAGGATTAGATAAAACCAAGCATCTATCAAACTTTTCACAGTGTCTTTGGACAGCAGAAAAACATCAATGTCCAATTATTTGAAATTCACTCACGATCTGGGCTCTTCTAAAGGGCCTGGGTCACTTCTCTGGCTCTGCCCTCTGCAGCACACACAGTTTATCTTCCAGGTTCTGGCTGGCTCCCCTCCACTGCTGCTGCTGTTCTTGGTGATTGTCCCATGGTACTGGCATCTCCAAAACTACTGGGGTCTCTTGCTGCAACTGGGCTGTGCTTTGACCAATAGCCTCTACTGTGTTCTTTTCATGGTGCTAAGTCTCAACTTATCTGTATGACTATTTCAAACTGAGCCTTCAACTGCTACTGAGGCTGCACCTTAACCAATAGCCTCTCCTGGGCTCTCTTCATGGTGCCAAGTTTCAGTTTCTCCGCATGACCCCTTCAATTCTGGGTCTTCAACTGCTACTGAGGCTGCACTTTTACCAGTGGCCTCTCCTGGCTTCTCACAGTGCCAAACCTTGACTGCTCTCCATGACCCCTTCATGCCTTCAAAACCAGCACCACCTGGGTGACTCTTTTTCTTCTTCCTTGTATCCACGTTGGATGTAGCTGGTGGATCTCGTGCCCCATGTTGCAGATGCCATTTGTACACCTACTGTGGAGGCTCGCCAAGGAAGACATGGACACATTTTCATAGGTGCAAACCCTGTCAGATCTCAGCAGAGGGAACTGCCATCCTGGCCAGTGTCATACTGGCCAGTGGAGCCCCAAGTGCCTGAGCTCAGGTGTTCTTAATGATTCAGAACTCCTCAGGTGTTCTACTGATAACACATGCAGATCATGAACCATCAAATGTCCCCCACAAAAATCCAACATCTGAAGACAAAAAAAAAAAAGCCAAGGCCTAGGCAGCCCTTCACCCAATAGTACACAAAACATATTTTATACATAACTAAAAATAAACTTCCATAACAGACATACATACAGGCAAAACACCCATACACATAAAATAATTTTAAGCCAGAGAAGGACCAAGATGGGTCGTAAACCTCTAATAGTAACATACTCCAGGCATATGAGGTTGGAAGGCCACAGTGAAGGATTTTTTTTAAGCTTTTAGCCTCCAAAGGCTGGGAAAACAGAAGAGCTGCTGGGTGCATTCTAGAGGCATCCCTGTCTGGCAGAGCTGTCAGGAGCTCTGGCTTATATGCCCACCTCTAGGTCAAGGGAGCACAAATCTAATGAGAGCAACAGACTCATTAGTTTCTAGTCTTTGATTTTGCAGGAATCTGAGTCTGTTTGGGTGATGCACTGGGTGATTTTACTTTCCTCAGTGTAGGTATCCAGGTCCCTCCATCACTGACAAGCACATGCCACAGACTGCTGTGGGAAATTCACACACATACAAATACACACACACACACACACACACACACACACACACACACAGGAAGAGGCTTCTTTTTTCATTGTGTACTCAGTATTTATTGAAGGAAACAATTTCTCTATGACTAAAGTCTGGTTTGTAAGTCCTAAAATTATTTCCCAAGACCATGTGTCCTCTCCCAAACTATCACTAAACATGTCAAGAACAAGAACCCTCACTGGGTGTCATAAAACACACAGGCCTCAGATGGCAGAGGCTGAGTCTCCTTGCCACCATGACTTAAGACCTCAAGTGGACACTACAGGAATCTAACAAAATAGGGCAATGTTTTACTACACATTACAAAGCATGAGCCCGTGGGCAGTCATTTCTCCCAGTGCCCATAGGCAGGTGAGAGGGTAAGTAGTCCACATCAGAGGCTTCACCTGTTGGACCACAGCATTTTATCCTTTTGAGACAAGGTCAAATGTAACCCAGGTTAGACTTAAACTCAGTCATCAGCTGAGCATGACTCTGGTCCTGAACCTCTGACCCTCAAGCCTCCACCTCCCTAGTGCTGATTACAGGCATGCACCACCATATCCAGTTTATGTGGTCTAAGGATCAAACCCAGGGCTTCTACTACCAACTGAGCCACAGTCCCGGCATGGGCCACAGGCTCCTCAGGAATACTGCAGAAAGCCAACCTGAGCACCTCCTGTCTGAAGCTTCAGTGCTCACTTCCCATGGCCTGAGACACACTTTGAGGAAAATCCTTTTCTGGGCATTGGTGTGCTTTATGATGTCCCTCTGTCTGATCTCACACATTCTCACCTCAAGCTTGGGCAGAAATACATAGAGAATAAAAGTTGATTCTATAGGTGAGTCAGCCACCAGGTTGTAAAAATGAGTGGAAAGGCAGGCAGCTTAGCTGAGGAAATGGAGACGACTCACTCAAAAATTAATCAAATTTTAATTTGGGGACTTGGGGGTTCAACTCAATGATGGAGCACCTGTCTAGCATGCATGAGGCCCTAGGTTTGATTATCAGCACCAAAAACAAAGGCAAAAAAGAAAAGGCTAGAGGGAGAAACAGAATGGAGGGTGGCAGAACTGTGCTGTGCTGGGCCCAAGACACCATCCCTCAAGCCAGCTCCACTTCTCGCTTCAGGTTGTCCAACTACCTACATGGAAGTAAGCAAACCGAAGCGGCATGGGGAGAAATCACACAACTCAAAGTTAAGTACATTCAATAGAAAAGCTGTTTTATTGGGGGTTGTATACAGAAAATAATCTATGGAAAGTGCATTTCAAAGAGATCATCACAAATTTTCATTTTATTTCTAAGCCTCACAAATTTGCACAAATGATTAGAATGGAAGAAGGCTAGGCTGCGTTTGAAGACCAGGCTAAGTCTCAGTGAGTATCGAGCTCAGTCTCTGACAGTCACTACCTTGCCATCGTCCTCTGTGGCAGGCAATGACCTCCATTGCCTGGAGGAGTCTGTCCAAGGTTACAAGTCTGTCTATCCTCATGGTCACTGGGGACTGGAGCTAGGAACCACACAAAGATGTGGCCTTCATCTCAAGCCACAGTACTACTCTGACACCAGACACCACTGGCCCCAGCTTCTGGGTGTCCAATTCCCTGTATTCAGTGCATGAAGCTAAGGCAGACCCACTGTCTTACTGGCCAGGATGAGCCTGCCACCAATGAGTCCTGCTGGGGGACACTGTTCCACTGCTGCCCACAATTCAGGCATTTATCTAATGGTGAGACTACGCAGGAGGACCTGGAAGCGGGTTCAGAACAGATGTATCAGCTGCCAGGTGGACCATCAATACCACCATCTCAGAGCAATGCGGACTGCACTATAATCTAGAGGCGATGTGCAAAGGCACTTCTTCAAGTCTGAAAGCCCTCTAGAAACAGAACATGTAGGTGCATGAGCAGCCTGGGAGACCTGGAGAGTCTAGAATCAGCTGGCTAGCTGGACAAAGCCATATATATTTTCAGCAATTTTTATCGAACTAGCTTTTTTCTCCTCTGCAACACTGGGGGTCAAACCCAAGAACTCAAGCATGTTAAGCAAGCAGCCTACCACCCATCTCTAGACCTCGGTAAATTTTAAAATGAAGCCATATGCTTTTTTGTAAGCCTGCCTCTTCTATGACCTAGCTCAGCTACTTCAGGCCTGCAACATGATTCCCATTTCCTACACAAAGCCTGCAAGTCCAGCAACGGGGTACTCCTATGACGTAGTCGGTCAGCACAAAGTCTGTCCATGGCCACCAGCAGTGAGGTACAAACACAGAGTGGGTTCAGGTAAAAAAGGACACAGAGGACCTGATTGCCTCAGGAGGACAAATTACATTTAAAGGTACTCTACTACAAAAATCAAATAAAAGTCATCACTTGTCATTGCTATATCAACATAAAAGGCATTACAAACAAAATTTGGCTTGGACGATGCAGATGAAATTTCTGAGAGTTCACCATTTTAAATACATAACTATGCACATGTACTTTTACAGCAACAGCTTCTGGAAGAATGAAGATTTCTTTGAAGCCCATGTGGCCATGTCCCTTTCCATTCCAGCCGCCTCTATGCTGCAGATACCAGGAATCTCAAGAGCTGCCATGATTCAGTCATCTTCACCCCAGCCTCCTTTCTAAGCCTGTCCCCAGGGGTGGCAATGTGGTAGATCTGCCTTAGCTGTGATGCTGGAGGAAAAAAAGAAGAAAAAGTCACACAGCCATCGCGTCCCATGAATCAACTTTATCTTCACACGTTCAAATAAAGCAGTGATGGAATATTTATGTTCGACCCACATGGCAAATTTACTCAGAAATTATTAATATTTTATTACATACAGGAAATGCAGCTCAACACTGACCACATGATCCATTTGGAAGCCAGAACCTCACTTCCCTGACTTGTGGCTTGCTGTCTGTAAGTGTTCATGATTTAAAGTGGTAAGGAAGATCCTTAAAGTGCCGCTCCTGCAGCCAGCCTCTGCCCTCACAAACTCACTGCTCTAGACTTGACAGTGCCAGATTCAGGTGGTAATTTGCAGCACTCCATCCGCACTGAGTCGGGGCACTTAGATGTGAAGGTTACATATTTCTGGAGTTCATCCCATTAGAAACTGTAAAAGCAAGTCTGCAAACAGCAGTGACCCTGGAGCCCACAGGTTCCTTCCGAGCGCTCTCTAGCACCTTTGCTAAATTTAAACTTGGCTTTAGAAAACTTAAGGAGGGTGTGAAGAAATTACTGACTGTCACCTTGTTTTTGAATGGATTCCCTTAACACTGAACAGTGTGAGTGAATCAACTTGAAAGTCTTTTTAGTAATCAGAGATTTCAAGGTATGACCTATTTCCTAGCTAAGCCAAAAATCCTCAGCAAAGATGAAAGAGAAGTCTTTCTCCTCTCAGGAGGATGCAGTATGACCAAAGAAACCTCCTGTATTCCAGGGGGACATCCTAAGCCATCTCACTCAGACTTTTTTCTTTTTAAAAATTATTTAATGTATACAGGTGTTTTGTCTGCATTATGTTTATGCACCAAGTGTATGCCTGGTGTCTGAGGAGGTTCTAGGAGAGGGAGTTAGATCCCCTGGGATTAGGGTATAGGTGGTTGTGAGTAACCATGTGGGTGCTAGGAATTGAACCAGGATCCTCTGGAAGAACAACCCATGCTCATAACCACTGAGCCATCTCTCCAGCCCCTTGATCAGATTTTCAACTGGACAGACCCAGACCACTGTCTTTCCCACATGATATTGTCAGGTAATTCACCCATTCTGGACTCAGGACAAGACTTGCCCACAGGGTCAGATCCAGTTTTTCTTCCCTCTCCCTGGACAGGATCTACATAGCCCCAGGCTTGTCTCCATCTGGCTTTGTAGCCAAGGATGACCTGAGCTCCTGATCTTCCTCGGAAGGGTTAGGGTTAGGGTTAGGGTTAGGGTTAGGGTTAGGGTTAGGGATTAAAGGTATGTTTGGTTATGGGTTTCATGAAAACATGGCCTCAGTGCTTGATGATACTGCACAAAGCACAGAAGAGAACCTCCTGACATGTAGGCACAGTTGCTTTCTGACTGTCACATTGCTATCTGTGGTCGATTTTATACTACTGTCTTTCTACAGATGTTTCAGGAAAAGAATCAAATTATGATGTTAACAACTTCTTCTTTGAACTAATACCAGCTACTTTGTCAATCATTCTTAATGTTTTGCTTTGCTTTTTTAAGACAGGGTCTATGTAGCTTTAGCTGGCCTGGAACTAGATATGTAGACCAATCACTTTCAAACTCAGAGAAATCCACCTGCCTCTGCCCCAAAAGTGCTAGGATTGAAGGCATGGCCACCACACCCAGCTATTCTTGACTGACTCAGTGAGTGGCTGCAGTGATGCCTTTTCTGACAGCTGAAGCTCTGCCTCTGCTTTTGCAGCAACCATACTGGCTGCAAGCAAGTCTCGGGGTGGTATTTAGATGGCCAAGGCTGTCTGCTCAATACATTTGTATTAAATGTCCCTCTTTCAGAAAAGAGCACACACTCCAACATGTAAACAAATCCCACCTGTCATACTCATTCCTCAGACTAAAAAGAAAAGAGACAGACAGAGATACTCCTGCCCAAAAGCTGCAAAAAGACAAACTGTATTTTTAAAACCTTACTTCATAGAGCTTATGTCCAAGTCACCATCATTGTCTAGCCTCAAGGTGCCAACAATGCTGAGCGATTCATTTCCACATGCCAGCTAACTCTAAAGCCCAACTATAATTTTAGAGCTAAGGATCAATTCTGACTGGCACAACGACTGGGCTAGATTTCTGGCCTAGTACTCTTCAGCTTCATCTGACATGAAGGACAAACTACTTCAAAGACCCATGGCTTTCTGCAGAGGACTCTAGGGGTGGCTTTCAATAGCACAGACACAGTGCCAACCACACAGTGCACAGATGACTTTTTTCTCAGGAAGGGCCTATCTACAGGAGTTTTTGTTTTATTGGAGGTACTAGGGGGTACCAAACCCAGGCAAGCACTCTACCACTGAGCTACACCCCCAGCTCCTAGAAGTCTCTTGTTATTAAGTTTTGTTCTATTTATTTCCGTGTGTGTGCATGAATACAAGCAGGCCACAGCACATGTGTGGAGGTCAGCAGACAACTTTCAGGAGTCAGTCCTCTCCTTCCACCATGTGGGTTCCACGGACTAAACTCAGGTCAAGTTTGCCAGCAAACACTTTTGTCTGCTGAGACATCTCATGAGCCCAAGACCAACATCTGTGACTTAGGGCAGAAGACAAAAGTGTTAGAATTACCACTCTGTCTCCGCATCCTCTCTCCTTCAAAGCCCTTGGAGTATAAGTGTCAAGTCATTTGTGCAAATATGGCTTTCATTTGTGAACATGGCTCTGCCCTTTCTACATTATCCCATCAACAAGATGACCTGTTTTGTGTTGGGGTTACAGGCTCAGATGCCTCAGATGCCTCTGGGAAGCTGCAGGGCCCAATGGCCTGGGTTCACACTGGCTAAGTCATCATGTCCATCTGCACTAAGCTACGAATAAGGAGCATGTGATGGAAGCCCTGTATAAGATCAAGTTCAAGGTTACTAGCTGCCAGAAAATCCATTCCATAGAAGTGGGGCTTTACCTCCTTTAATGCAAGTAAGTTTGAAGACTTGATGGCTGAGAAGTAGGTCATCTCCTATGTCTGTGATGTCGCAGCAGGCCCTATCTATACTCTTGGCTCCTACGTGACTATACTGAATCTCTTGAATCATGCTCAGCAGTAAATCTTATACTCTTCTCAAATTAATAATTTGAATGTAAAAGGTCTTTTGGTAGATATTGAAGGGACTTTAGGAAACAAGGGAGCAATTCTCCTGCCTGAAGAGACCAGGACAAATGTGAGAAAAACACGTGTGGGGAGGTGCACAGCTGGAATGCACAGCACCATCATCCAGAGTTCCTTCTACTCCCTGGCCCCAGGGATCCAGGATCCAGACATCAGACTCTAGGGCAATGCTCACTGTGTACAAGGCCACAGCCATAAGACTCAGCCCTGAAGACAGAACACAGCTGAGGTTTCTGGACATTACCCCACCACAATCCTTATCAGCAAGTCAGAGAGTCCACACGAAACTGATCCAGTCTCAACCTGCTAAGGCAGAGATACTCTGCATGAATTACTCTAAAATGAAGTACTTCTAACTTTAGCACTCTAACCAAGATTTTTTTTTCCTTTAATAAGCAAAACAAGCCAAGTCTGGGGACTTATGCCTATAATCCCAGAACTGGGGAGGCAGAGGTAGGAGGACCATACCAAGTTTGAGAACAGCCTGGTATACACAGCAAGTTCCAAGCCAGCTGGGGCTATAGAACTAGATCCTGTCTGAAAGTAAACAAAACAAACAAACACCTCAATAAATGAATAAATAAATAAGCAAAACAGGGTGGGGGGGCGGCACACCTTTAGTCCCAGCACTCGGGAAGCAGAGACAGGTGGATCTCTGTGAGTTCGAGGCCAGACTGGTCTCCAGAGTGAGTTCCAGGACAGCCAGAGTTACAACAGAGAAACCCTGTCTCCAGGTTTGGGGGGCAAGGGAAGGGGGAACGGGCTAAAAACAGCTGTGCCTGGGGGCAGAGATCTGTCATCCAGACTACCAGGGAGGCAAAACTGCAAATTCAAAGCCTTCTGGGCAATGGTCAATGCTAGCCTGGCAAGACAGACCCTGTGCAAAAACAGATTTTTTAAAAAGCTGGCTATGTAGCTCAGGGGGAGAGCACTTACACAGCACACACAAGGCTGCTCTAGGTTCAAGTCTCATTAACACGAAAATAACACACATACTTAAACCTTTCACCTATGAGAGAAAGCATTTGTTTTCTTGAATTCTAGCTTATTTTGCTCCACATAGTCATCTCCATTTCTATCCACTTTCCTGTGAACATCCAATTTCATTTTTCTTTACAGCTGAACAAAATTTCATTGTGTATGTGGACTACATGCTCATTATCCATCTGTCTTAGTGATGGATATCGGGGCTGGTTACAGTGAACGGTGCAGCAACACACACGGGTGTGTAATATCTCTGTGCTGTGTTCCTTCAGAGTCCCTCAGGAGCAGTACAGCTGGAATTTTATTTTTTTTAGGATTCTCTAAAAAAAAAGTACTGATTTCCATCCAGCTTATCTAACATTTCTAAGGACCTAGGTTCAGTCCCTGTCACCAAGAGAAAAGTGTTCTAGACAAACCAGAATTGAGCCTATGTGTTACTCCACCAACGAGGCATAATTTATCACACTGAGCTGTTGCCTACTGTGAAGAAATAATGAAAGGGCTTAAGACTGTAGAGCAGGAGACAAGAATGCTCAAAACATGATAAAGCATCAAGGCAGGGACCATCATGTCTAAACTTGGAAATACTTAGTACCTTTTTCATTAATTCACTTCTGGTTGTAAACTGTGGCAGGTCTTCCACTTCAATCCCATCAGCCATTTCCAGCACCTTGTCCAGAAGGTCCTTATTGTAACTGCACAATAAAGAAGCAGAAAGGTAAAAACCTGGGAAGACTCACTGTCACTATGGGTTAATAAGAGTATAGGTTCTTAGACTGTAAACTCAACTCCTAGGATCCAGACTGTCTGTTCATTGGTAAGGTCACACTATGCCATCTGAGGTTTAAGCAATGTCCCCACCTCATCCTTCTGAATAGCTGGGACTACGATATGAAGTCCTGCAAGACTGACTTGATACTGCAAAGGAAACTACATGTGTTCAGCATGTTGGTTAACAAATAGTTCTCCCTGCCCGTGGGTATAGAACGAGGCTTGAAGAATGCCAATACAGCAGATGTTTTGAGAATTACAAAAACAGGGACTTGAGAGAGATGGCTCAGAAGCTGAGAGCCTTGAGGCTCTTGCAGAGGACCTGGGTTCAGTTCCTACATGACTATAATTTCAGTTCTCAGATGTGTGACACCCTCTTCTGGTCTCTGAGAATACTGGGCACACATTTGTCACATATTCATACACATAAAATACAAATAAACAGAGGTGGCACACACCTTTAATCCCAGCACTAGGAAGGCAGAGGCAGGCAGATCTCTGAGTTCAAGGCCAGCCTGGTCTACAGAGTGAGTTCCAGGACAGCCAGGACTACACAGAGAAACCCTATCTCCAAATACTAATACTAACAAATTAATTCTTAAAAGTTACAAAAACAAGTTTGGAGGGATGACTTAGCAGTTAAGAACACTTGCTGTTCTTCTAGAGGATCCCGTTTCAATTCCCAGCACCCACATGGTGGCTCACAACCATCAGCAATTCTGGTTCCAGGGAACCCAATGCCCTCTTCTGGCCTCCACAGGCATCAGGCACTCATAGGGTGCGGACATAAGTAGAGAAAAAACACCCAGAGATATAAAACTTAAAGTAGATATAAATAAACAAAACTACAAAAACAGGCGCACCATACGTCTGGTAGTACATATCATGGATGACACACCATTTTTGGTGAGGACCAAAAATTTGATTATTTTTTAAAACAATCAGAATGATAGCCTAATGAAAATAACATCATTCATTCTTTGTTCAGTTTTCAATCATTTGTCTGAGCTTGGCTGCTGTAAACTAGGGTTTTAAAGGACACCTGGAAGGCAGAAGGGAGGATGAGCACCTGTGTGAGTGGATGTGCTGGCTCACATCCTGTTCCAACAAATATCCCAAGATCTGAAACCAAGGAGCTTCAGGGATGGAGGTGTGCTCAGTGGCAGAGTACTTATTTGATATTTATTTGCAATGGCCTGGGTTTCATCCCTAGCACAAAATGCAAAAAGTAAACCAAGTTGTTTGGCCTGGAGATGCCATGTGGTCACCTAGACTCTAACTGCTAGAGGATACAAAAATTAGGTCTGAGTCAGGTTATCCTATTCGAACACAACCTCCAGAAACTCTAGAAGCCTCTAAGAGCTTGGAGAAGCATGCCTATAATCTCAGCACATAGGTGCTTAGGAGGGTGGAGTTCCAGAACTACCTGGGTACATAATAAACTGAAGGCCAGCCTCGGTTATAAAAAATGATTGCCATAAAAATGAAATAAAAAACTGTAAGGGAGTGTAAACACCCGGTGCTTTTTCCTGGTGGAGTAAAGGAAACGTCTTGTCAGGAAACTCAAAGCCAGGCTCTTGCTCTCCTTGTGTGATTGCAAGGGTTCAGGAGGCTTTGGGAGAGCAACAGGAAAGCATCCATTACTTTCATAAGAGGGAAAGCAAAGAGGACAGTGGGGAGGAAAAGACAAGAGCAAAAGATTACATCCTGCCTTAGCGTTGGAATCCACCGACTACCACATCTACAGGAGGAGTGGGGGTTTCGGTTTCTGCTTTCACTTTTGCGACATGAGTGACTGGAAGTAATGAACTTTAAACACTCTGCAAAGGCAATCCTCTGGGCTAATAAACAGTAATAAAAATGACCATAGCAATACAGCCGCCGTCGAGCCCACCAGCATTGCACTCTCCATCATTTAACTGCTGTGATCATCACAACTACCCATTCACCAGAGGAAAGCGAGGTCCGGAGAAGAGAGACATCTTCCGCGAGGGAACGCTAAGAGGGGATCGCCCAAGGCAGTAGGAGACTGGGGCGGGGTTCAGCGTAGGGCGGAGACCCGCCACGCTGAGAGTCGGCAGACGGGAAGAGTTGGCCGGCCGGCCGGCGGAGTCCGCACCTGCAACCCAGGAAGAGGTGGTTGGCCCAGACCATGGATAGGGACAGCAGCTGGTCCAGGCGGCCGCCGCCGTCGGGCGGGTCTCGGTAGTCAGGCAGATGGCGCAGGATGAACTCCAAGCGTGCCTTCCACTGCTTCTCGCTCTCCGAGTAGGAGCGGAACTGCTCGGCGAAGTCGGTCGCCTGCCGCACCCCGGAAATTAGCTCCTCCACAGCGATGGTGGCCTCGCCGCCTACCATGACTCCCGCAGGCGCCGCCGCCGCCACCAAGGGTCGCACGAGCCCACTGCTTTCCCGACACGCTCCGCGCCGCCGCCGCCGCCGCATAGCTAGAACGGCAGGCAGCGGTCGAGCTCGACTGCTCTGGAGGACAGACCTGGTGCGCCCTCGCGGGGCACGGAGGCCTAGTGCGACCCAGAGCTGCAAAGGCCGTTCCAGGGTCCAACAAGTTGGCAACTGCTGGGGAAACTGAGGCCCACAAGCCCACTGGGGCTCTGCAGTGCCCTTTTTGACATGGTGTTCTCCAGGCACCTCTCTATCCTCAGCAACAGCTGAGTTTGCCCTAAGTTCCGT
>JAMJFZ010000574.1:0-99901 GCA_026225945.1 Cricetomys ansorgei
GAGCATTGTCATCTGAAGTGGAAGCTGAGAGGTGCATCTTGGACAGCTTTTGGCAGGATTTTTTATATCTCTAGAGGTTTGAAGGAAAAGTTATAGAAATTATTCATTTATAGAAAGTATTTCCCTCCTGAAGGTAATGCATTAGATATTCTATAGAATATCAGAATAGTCTATTGGGAGAAGACATGAGGGAAACAATTACAGCTTGTACATTCTTCTCCTTATGGGATAAGTTTAACGTACAAAGAATTTCCTGTAAGCTGGCATGACACAGTTGTTATCTCAAGGTTTCCCAATTTAGCTATTCTGGGGACAATTTCATTTTCAATGCGTACAAAGAATTTTGCTGGCATTAAAGTGGGGTCCTACGGGTGCCTCTAATTTGACCTCTAGCAGAACTGTCTCAGGATAAAGCCAACAACTCTTGTAGGAGACATTTAGTCAGATGCAGCAATGCTTCCCTAGGCCACATTTCACAGAAGGCAGCAGAGGTTATTAACGCAGTGGCAGGCAGAATGGATGAGATGGGATGAGGCAGACAGGATTCATGTTTGGGAAATGAAAGGTTTAATAAACCGAGTTGGGCTTTGGATTGACGGTCATCGCAGTTCTCGGCATGTGTTACTGTGGCAGGTAGCACTCTTCCCGGCAGGTGTAGAAACTCTTTTACAGGTTTCTTAATAGATTTGTTTTAGATCATTGTATTTTCTCTTACTAACCATTTTGTGGAACATTTTTGCCTTTGAATTTAAGAAGTAATATGTTTAATCCTGGATGTGCAGAATGCCTTACTCATTAGAATTTTCAGTTTTAGGCGAGGCTGAGGAACTTTTCTTTTAAAAATTGGTAAGGATAAGTGAATAAACTCATTTGATAGTTAGAGTGTAGAGCATAGTGCGAAGCTCCACAACTTCCGAATGTCTATCTAACTCCATAGATGTTCAGTGGGGTATATAGACTTTAGGTCTAGTTAACTTTAGTATTTTTTTTTAATTTGAAAAGATTTTATAATAGTTTATTAAAAATAAATTGAAAAGTAGGTATGATATAAAAATGCATTATACTTGGCTATTTGGAATGGTGTCTTATTTTGGATAAAGATGTAAGTTATGTAATTAACTAGTCACCATAGGGTGTTTTTCTAACACTGATCACTAATATGCTATAATTTTTGTAAATAGCAAAGTCACCCTAAAATTTAAATAGCCAAATTAACATGTCAGAAGTGATAGATTCTTAGAATTGCTTAAATTGACAATAAATGATTTGTTGTGAGAAGTATTTTAATTGTAGAACTAGTAAGATATTCCACAAGACAAGTATGATAGCTTAATTTCTTAATTTTCTAAGTGTGGAATGCAGTGAGACTATAAAAAAAAAAGGACTAGTGAATTTGCGAAAATTCACACAAATGAGAAAAATGCAAAGAGAATGATTATTTTTGAAGCAGTGATGTTTTTAGAAGTCTTAAATAATATATCAACATATATTAACTTCAACTTCTCATGTTTAATGATGTTTACAATTAATGTGAAACAGTATTCCCTAATTTGAGATTAACTGGCATAATTAACTCAGAATAGATTCTTTGAAGTGGTTCAAAGGGCTTTTTGTAATAAATTATTAGCCTCTAATCAGCTAATACAAATTGAGTAGTTTTGGGGATGTGAGAAGTACATTAAAAGCTCATAAAACATTTAATTTAAGTTAATGAAATGGATTTGTGTGGTACAGGTTCTCTATATGGAAACAGAGCCATGTCTGACGTTCCAGAGAAAGCTTTATTTAGACCAAGTAGAGAAATCTTTGAGATAACAGGCTTTATGCTGTGCTATCTTGAGTGTCATAGCTGAGTAGATTTCTAGAATCTTCAAGCCCCCTAGTTTTTTTTTTTTTTTTTTCATGAATTGAGTTAGTATAAGAGAAAACCATTTTTGTCTTTGGTTTCTTACACTATCCAAAGAATGCTGATTTTAAAAGTTTGTAAAATTGAACCTTGCCTCAGTGGATGTTAGTTTTCCCTTGTGAGGTTGGACCTGGCAGAGCCCGGGATCCTTGGTGCTCTCTGACATTCCATTGAGATAAGGAGAGTGACAGGAGCCAGGGATAGAGTCTGGCAAGCTCGCTGCTTCCAGTGCCCCAGCGACTTTGGAGCTCAAGGGTGTGGTGGTCCACAAAAAGACACAGGTTTTAAAGCATTAATATCTTGACAGGGTAAAAATGAAGGTCCCTGCGTGTGAGGATGTAAAAGTTGAAGCTGAAGAGGAAAAAATGGAGGAGGAAGAAAAGCAGGAGGACAAGGTGAGTGAGAAAGAACTTGCACAAGAACAGAGTTCAGTCCTTAAGCAGACGAGGAGAAAACGGCCCTTTTCTCTTTCTTTTCTCACGTAGGTATTTCTTAAACCTGTTATTGAAGACCTAAGCATGGAGCTGGCCAGAAAGTGCACTGAACTCATTAGCGATGTAAGTGGCTTTAACAACCTTTGTCTTATTTGCTTTCTTCCACATGGCATGGCTGTGTTGTAGAGTCGCGGGGCTGTAGAGAAAACCCTGAAATCATCTGTTAGAGCACATCACAGGTCATAGAACTAAGTCTAGACACACTAGGGGATTTCTCTAAGGTCGTACAGGCGGGGGACTTCCGCTAGAGCAAGTGTCCTCATTCCTAACCCAGGTCCTGTCGCCTCCAAGTTGTGCAGTCGCCCCGAATTGCATGGTGAGGAATTGTCAAGCACATTCTGTTTGAGAATTCCCAAGACTTTAAAATTAGCAGAACAATATGATTTTGCTTGGAAGGATCTCTAAGTGAGTGGCTTTTGGTAGGGAAGACTGAGTGGTGCTTAGTATTCTGAGGGCCTTTAGAAGCTTCGGTCAAATTCAATAATTTTTTAAATCATGAAAATGCATGTACCTTTAATTGTACTTATCATTTCTTTGAAATATCGGATACATATTAATATACGTTTATTATTATTGTTAATATATACATGCTATTAATATGTACATATGTGCTAATATATACATAGCTAGCCTATATCTATATTAGTGGAACTGTACATTAATAACCCCACTTCACATGATAATATTATTGTAAAGGAACATTTTTGTTGTGATTTTTGTTTTCAGGAACTGGGGCTAGTTTATATTCTATCCCAAGGGAATCCTGGAGTTATTTAATGTAAACACATACACATACATGAGAAATATATAAACTAGAGTTCTAGATACATAAGGAAGAGTATTTCCTGTTAAGGATGAGAATCCATCTGATCCTCATAAACAATGTAAGAGAACTGCTGGCATAGAAACCGTGGAGTTCTGTGAAGTATGCTTTGCCTGCATTCAGGGAGCTGAGCACAAAACTGGCCTACATCCCTTGCTTGTAATATGCAAAGTTTGCTTCCTGGGCAGTAGGGTAGCTTATTGGACAGTTCTCCAAGGTCACCTTGCCCAAGTTAATGCAACAATAACCTCGGAAATATTATTGATGGTGGTGGGTTTAGCTCCTCAAGTATCGTGTTCATAATGCTAAGATGAAACGCACCTTGAAAACACTGCATCTACCCTTCACGGCACTGTGACGACGGGGTAAATGCTAGCTACTCTAAGCCGCCCCATCCATGACTTTTATATTTGTTTGACCATGTTTGATACAAAGGTGGTAGTAGATGGAAATGGGCAAACTTCTTCCCACATTCTCGACACGGCATGAGATGCAGTTAATGTTTAAACTAATATTTATTTGCGTTGTTGCTTTAGTAATAACTGTAAATTACTTAACATATGTGAAAAGTCTTTGTAAACTGTGATAATAAGAAATCAACAATGGGCTGGACTGTGGTGACACATACCTTTAATCCCAGCATTTGGGCGGCAGAGGCAGGTGGATCTCTATGAGTTCGAGGCCAACCTGGTCTACAGAGTGAGTTCCAGGAGAGCTGGAGTTAGAACAGAGAAACTGTCTCAGAACCCCCCCCCCTCCAAAAAAAAAGTAACAATGACAGTAATGACCTTGACACTAGTGGCAGTTAAGATTTATTGAGCATCACGTGCCAGATGTTGTAGGCACACAGAGGTTAAAACAGGGAGGTGAGCACAGAGCCCTTTCCCTTCACTCTGCTGTCATCTCTCATGTGGATATCCACAGACTGCTTATGACTATCTTTCATGCTAACATTAGCAGCAGCGACGTCATCATGTAAAACCCAGCTCAGAGGCAGTGCCTCTTGCAGCTTTGCTATGTTTTTATTGAAGGGTAGTTAGCGCTGGGCTGTAGTGTTAACTAGGTGGGTGATTTATTGGCATGTTTTGGGGAGGATTGCTTATTGGTGACATAAGAACCTTCCTGTAGGGAGGCACAGTGGCTTTTTATCACTTTGTGAACTGCAAACACCATGCCATTTCTCTCCCCTTTAGGTGAAATCAAACACATGGGAGAAATTGCTGTTTATTACAGATTTATGTTTCATGGCAGAATGTCTGTGATACTTAAATACTTAGAACATGGTTATTGTCCCTTAATTTATGCGTGGATATGCACTTACATTTTATTTCCTCATAGAATTCTGTACTTACTAAGACATTCATTAATTTTTAGAATTTTTACATGGATCAGTAAAGATTTTGAAAAGAATTATACTAATTTCTAAAATAAAAATTAAAGGGAGGGCTTACCCAATCATTTTAAAACCCAATGTTAAGGCTGAGGCTGTAGCTGAACACCAGTGTGTCTGTCTAGTATGTGCGAGGCCTTCAACTGCTAAATAAATAATTACCGAGCTAAATTAAATGTTTATGTTCCTAGAAGTTTCAGTTAAATACCACTAAGTGAAAATTAATTGTTCTTCAGCGACATCACTGTTTTTATAGGGAGCAAATTATCTTATATTTGAAATTCCTTATTCTTCAAATCAATAAGATTTCTAAGTTTGAAAAATCTCATCTCTGGTATGTAGTTCCATATCCAGTTGATTGTATAAAATGCAGCATATATATATATATATATATATATATATATATATATATATATATTCACACTGAATTAGACCTGGTTGAGCCTGTCTTCTGTCTTGCCTGTACTGTATGGTGCTTCTAATTGTGTAGGAATAGACTGGTGCCCCACATTTAACCTGGAGCACCAGTCCTCTCTAGCCATCATGCCAAGCTCAAGTGAGAACCTTCAAATGCTTTGGTGGGGTTTTACAGTCCATCCTGTCCTGGCAGGGCATCTGTGTGTCCTTTCTGCTTTCTGTTTGTTTGAGGGCAATTTTTGTTTCACGTTGTGACTGAGTGAGCTTAGCGTGGTGTTTGCTGGCTTAGAAGAGCTCTTTACCCTAAATCTTGAGCAAACCCTCATATGCTGGAGGTCAAGTCACTCACCCAGCTAGCAAGTTCCCTGGGATTGACACAAGGTCAGAGTCACCCTTGAGCCTTGGCCATCCTGCTAGCCTTCCTCCTTGCTGTGCACATGCCAGGTGTTCCACACACACTTTATGTTGGACACCCCACCAAGCCTTTGTGTAGGATCCACATGTCCTACCTCATGGGTGTGCAAACTGGAAGCTGTTTGATTGAACAAGACCACCTATCTAGCACTGGTGTCCCCAGGTTCAAATGCAGTGTTATCTAAGGCTGGAGCTTAGCTAGCAGTCATCGACTCTGCTTCATTTCCAACATGGGTGTGTGTGGGGGTCTATGGGTTCCTTTGCACTGGGAACCTTGATATGCCTTCCATTAGTCCAAGTCCAGTTACTCTTCTTTGGCTCTCTTGTAGCCTCATGTCTTCATAGAGTATCAGAAGCGCCCATCAGTCCATCTGTGGGACTCCTGGGACTATGAGTGAGATGATACTTAGTGTTGTTGCCCATGCTCCTTATAATGCTGTTTAGAATCACAGACTTGGGGACAGCAGAGTCATTTTCAGTCCTAATTTCTGACCTGTTACTGATAGCTTGGCCCTGTTGTCTTCTACAGCAGTTGGAAGGATTGCCAGCTCACGAGGGATGGATGGAACAAACATTTCCCTGCATTCTTCCCTTAGCCTTTGAGAGTGTCTGAGGCTCATCTCCCTGAGCTTTCCACTTCACTCTGAGAGAGGGAGCTGGGGTCACCAGAAACCCTGCTGTATCCGGCCCCCTCCTGGACACTTTGTAGACCTGTTAAGTAAGGCGGGCTTGGGGGTCAGTCCTTGGAGGCTGCTCTGAGTGGAATTCTCTGTTGAGAGAAATGTTAGCTTTCCAGGCTAAGTGGCTTCCTTTGGGGATCAGTATAAAGCATTTTTCTTTCCTGTCCCATTTGTCCTCTTTTCAGTTCTTTTCTTCTCTTTTCCTGTCTTTTCCATCTAGTTTCTGCTTTGCATGTGAACTGCCCACATCATGGAGCCTCTTGCATAGCTCACATTCCTGTCCCAAAGGACATCTAGGCTCTCAGGCAGCTGCTAGTTTTCTTTCTAAGCATGTAGCACCTTTTGTTTCCCTAACTAAATGCTGGCATTTGATCATCAGACACCTCACTGATTCCTTGTATCAATTAGACTCGTCCACTAGATTGAGGATCCAGAATCATGGAGCTAGTAACCTTCTGACAAGTGGTCATAAAAAATACTGGGCAGAAAGGAATCTTTGCTAGGTTTCATGTAAGTGAGGCAGAATGAGCCTTGTGTAGAACAAACTAGGCTTCTTTTGTGGACAGCCTGATTCAGTATTTTATTTCAAAGTTTGCAGGGTGTTCATCTGCATGAGAGCAGAGACAAGTTTTTCAGGCAAATGAACTTGTTTGCTGTGGACAAATCCTTGCAATGATGAAAACATTGAATTCCATGGCTACTTCTCCAGAGAAAGCCCAGACTGTGTTAGAAAACCTGGGAGAGTGACCTTGGTCATGACCTGCTCCTTCACAAGCTGTGATCAAACTGTAGTTCTTTCTCTCAAGGTTTACTGAATTCGAAGGATGTGATTTCATTCATGTAAAGACTCTCTAGATAAGCACTCATGTAAGAAGGAATATTCGCAAACCTTTCCACATCTGTCAGTCACTCTGAGCCATTAGCTAATCTTGTCCTCATCGAAAGAGCCATGGGCAGGAACAGGAGGCCACCGTGCACTAATTTCCCTCTAATTTTAGTGGTGACATTGTGGGATTAGTGGGAAAAGCCAAAGGGTAAAGCAAATGCTTGTGACATCTTATTGACCACACAATCATCAACATTACCCTACTTCTGTCTTTAATTTGAAAATACGTCAGGGTGTGTGTTTTCTATGAATTAGATGCTGGCAAGTGACAGCAAGAGCCCAGCACAGCGTGCACTGTCTCTCCACATACGAAGCCTGGAGGTAGGTGGTTGCATCTTTAGACAGTAGCTGTTTTCATTCTCCCTGGTTCCTTTCCTTCTGCCCTGCCTTCATCATGTCCTGGCTTGTCACCTCATGACATCACTGCTGTTGCCTCCTGTGATTAGGGGCGGGGGATAGAAGCATGCCATGTCAGAGTGTGCAAAGCTCCTCCTGTTAGCACAGACATGTTGGAAGCTCTGCTGGGAAGATGCTGCACTAAGGATGCTGTGGTAGGCCTATTGCGTCCCTGTCCCCGCACCCTCCCAGGCTAATCAGGGTCTGAAGAAAACGTACTACTGTGCCTGGTTTACACCAGTTCATCCTTTGGGATTGACATTGAGTCCCAGTCAGGTCTGCGTGTTAGGAATGAAGGGAATCTCACCAGTAGATTACAACAACATGTAGACAGGTTTAAAAACTCTTTATAATACTTATAAATATTTGGTGATTTTTATCTGAATGAAACTTTTTGTGGTTGATTGATGTTGTACTCATTCATTTATCATTTCCTATCATACTGGCATAGGGATCCTACAAATATGTAATAGTTAACTAGATAAAAGCTTATGAACATTTACTTGTTGTTGTGTATATTGTGAACTTCATTAAGATTTGCACACAAACTCATTGGAAACCGCACACACAAATTCATTAGAAACCCAGTACCAATCATGGTGGTGTGTGTGTGTGTGTGTGTGTGTGTAAAATGACCTTAAGTTTTAAAATACAACTTCAATGTAAAGATGCAAATGCCACCAACTTTTTAGTAAAGATCAAAGAAGGTCATGGGGCCTCACAGTCAAGGCGGAACTGTTTGCCTGTGGAACAAAGGAAGTAAATACTTCACCCTTATCCCCAGCTCCTGCCCTGGGCATTTAGCTCCTGTCAGGCATTATCAGAGGGCCTCTAGCGTGAGCACATACCACTGTGGTGAAGAATGTGATCCTGATGGGAAAGATGGTGGCAGAAGATAAAAATAATGAGCCAAACCTAAGCCTAATGATAGGCTATTTTTTTTTCTCACACTTAATTATATAACGGGGAGACTTTTTTCCCCTATGATCAAAATAGCCTGGTATTTATCACCCTGCCATTAACGATTTAATTACTGGTGACGGAGGAGAGAGATTTGCAGGAACCTTAAATTACGGTTAATCTTTGAGAAGAAGAAAAAAAATGTAATTTAGTGCTCAGATAAGAAAAATATGTTCTCCTGTTGATTTCATGAATAAAGCAAGTGTTTAATATGATGGGCATTAATATCTATGAGACAGAGCAGTGAAATTTAGAATTTTGAAATTACTTACTGTATTTGTATCTGTTAACACCTCAGGTCGGGTTAGGCCCTTCAAATTGGATTTGCGTATGGGAAAATCTCCATGGAATGTTAGTCCATTGCATCAATATTAATCATGCCCTCTTAAGAGCTGGATAGTGGGTACAAGTAAACATCACGTTTGGATTATAATTAGGAAGACCATATAATTTATCATGTGAGCTGAGACATTTTCCCAGCTTAAGTATTTATAGTCCTGTGTAGATAAACATGACTTTATTACAGAATGATATAAATTTCAGCAAATTACTGCTGTACTCTTGACTTCTCCGAAGTCTGCCCTACCCAATTTTCAGATTGTCCAGCAGTTAACTTGACAGGGAGACTCTGTTGGCGCTTCTCCATATTTCCTCATGTGGAATCTGCCCTCCTCCCCCTCCGCTCCACACACACAGGAGAATAATTCTGGTCCCTGCTACTTAGTAAGTGATTCATTTTACCAGTGAATTTGAGAAAACTGAGCATGTAGTGTTCTGGATTGACCTGTACCACCTAGAAAGCACTCTGAGCAGATTCTGGGCAGGGGAGGATGGGAGCGAGACAATGGGTGCTGACAAATTGGGGAAGTTGGATTTGAGAGAATCAATTAGGAATAGGCCTGTCCTGGCCACGGTTTAAGCCCTTTTCTCTGATCCAGCCAGTAAAGGTAACAATGCTAAAAGTAATATCCACTTGTTTAGTTTCTGCTTCTACATCTCATTATTTTGCATCTTTTCTGAGGACTTCTTATTTCCTACCTTGAGGTAGGCAACGGTCTCAACCCACAGACCATAGCCTGTGGTTAATATGCCCAGTTTTGATTGTGTGTGTGTGTGTGTGTGTGTGTGAGAGAGAGAGAGAGAGAGAGAGAGAGAGGGAGAGAGAGAATGTGTGTGAATGATATGTATGTGTGCTCATTTGTGTGTGTGAGTGTGGGCAGTTGTGTGCCAATCCACGTGTGTGGAGCTCAGAGGACAACCTTGATTGCTGGTTTGATTTCCACCTTGCTTTTAGACAGGGTCTCCCCCCAGCCTGCCCCCAGTCCATGAGGCTTCCATCTCCTTGTAGGAGTGCTGTGATTACAGCACTCCTATAGTGCAATGTATTATAGGTAAGTAGCCCGTGCTACTATGGCTTTTCCATAGGTTCTGGAGATTTGAATTCTGGTCCCTGTGCTTGTAGAACAAGAACCTTTACCCACTTCCTAGGCCTCCAGGATTGAGCCCTAATGACGTCCGATGCTCGTACGTTGAAAGCACTGTTCCCCTTCACGGTGTCAGACCCCTCGGCAGCCAGCCCGTGCCGGATCTCTGTCTGACTCGACTCTTTCGCAGAGCATCCGTACTTCAGTCTTTACTTCATCAAATGGACTCGAGTAGCTTAACTTCCTGTCAATAAAAAGTCCACTAGAGTTGTTTTCTTTCCTTATGTTAGTTGTTTTCTTTCCAGATCCATTATAAAGAAGAGCATAAAAAGTCTAAGGACAAGTGTACATTTGTGACTGACACCCCTATGCTAACCCATGTAAAAAATATTGGTGCCTTCATTTCTGAGGTAAGATCTGAAAAGTTGTATTTTTTTTCTTGTGTGTATATGGATAAAAATATACGCTGGGGTTGTAGAATAGTTTTGAAAGTAACACTGAGTACTGGTCATTATATTAATTAACTCTGTGAACCAAATTAATACATGTAAGCTGATTTTACTGTATTTCCTTGTATTTCATTATTATACCGTGTGTGTATTTTGACTGTAGCTATCCTTTCTTTATGTAGAATTACTCTTGAAAGTAAATATTTTTATTCATGTAGTAGAAAGTTCTGTCAGCATAGTTAATTTTACAATTATTCACTTCCTAATGGACAGTAGACAATTGAATACCATATTGGAAATTTAAAAAAAAATTGTCAGCTAAGTCCATCTTTGATAGAGAATTTTAAATTACCTTTTTGAGTGGGTAAGACCCAGCTGTAGAAAGGAACTCATGAGGAAGCCAGCGCGAAGGACACTCGCTATTTCCAGTTGAAAAGCTGCGTAGCCTCCTCTGCAGGCACTCGGTGCCGCAGCCCACAGTGGATCCCGAAGCACATGGCCCAGTCTCTGTGCTGAGGATTTGCATTAGTCTGTGAGCGAGCTTGAAAAAGAGATGAATAAAGCAGTGTTGTAAATGACTGACCTCTAGTGTTTTGTATGTTGTGTTGGAAAGAGACAAATGCGATACGCTCAGGATTATCTAGTAATGTGGAACAATTCTGAGAAAACCAGTCCATTTTCTGTTATTATTACCAGCATCTATAGCTGTGGGGACAAAAGGCCTATGCAGGATCTGCTCCATCAATCAACACCCAAATCAGCTCTGAGCGGGGAGGGTAACGGAGGCCTCATCTGCAGAGCATGAGGAAACGTGCTTTCTTGTCTCGTGTTAGCTTCATTATTTATCCTGTGTACAGAAATTCTTGGTGTTCTCATTTTGTGATTGATGAATTTTCCTGAAGGAGTTAACTGCAGAGCAAAAATCACAAGTGGTGACCTATTGTGTTCCTGAGAACATGATTTTCCCAAGAGAGAATGGTGACTGAGTGTTTGTCTTTTCAAGTAACGATACAGCTTCTTCATAGTCAGTGCAGGCTGAGGACAAACACACACAGACACATGCACACACAAGCACACACACAGACACACACACACACAAATATACAGACACACACAGATGCACACAGACACACACAAATACACAGACACAGAGAGACAATACACACACACACACACAGAGACACATGCACACACAAGCACACACACAGATACACACTGATAAATACACTGACACGCACACAGACACACACCAGCAAATACATAGACACACACTGGTAAATACACAGACACACACAGATGCACATAGACACATGCAAACAAATACACAGACACACACAGACAAATACACACACACACACACACACACACACACACACACGGAGTAAATGAGCCTCCACCTTCCACTGTGACCAAAAGAAACCAAGAAGGTTTTAATAGAAGAACACTCCTCCCGTTATTACTATTATTATTATTATTATTATTATTATTTTTACTATTATTATTTTATTATATAAGTTAGAGATTTAATCTGATTATTCTGTACGTTTATACAGTGTGTTTTGATGAGAACAGGGTAGTTAATATTGTTTTGATCTCCTAAAAACAAAGTGTCCCTAGCAGATAAAAGTTGTGCGAGCTATTGGGCTGTGTGTGATGTTTCAGTACACGCATGTCTGTACTGAGCAAATCAGAGGAACTGAGGCTTCTTTCTCCTTGTTCTTATTTGTGTCTGCAGCCCTTGGCTCCCCTCTTCAGTTTTTCATAAAATAAATAATAATCTGCTGTGAATTACGGTCACCCCACGGTTCCGCAGAACACTGGGACATATTTCTCGTACCTAATTGTCTGGGTTCCTGTTATCCAGCCTCCCGGCCCTCCCACTGTCTAGTTGTCACCATTGTTTGGCTTTAGGTTCTAGACAGTAAATTCTGGTGATTTGCGTTTTGTGGCTCAGAGGGTCTCATTGTTCTTCGACCATTTGTTCACTGGTCAAACACACGAAACTCTCAACACACGGATTTCAGAAATGCACAGATCGAAATAGAAACAGTCCCCGGTCCTTCTGTATCGCATTTGCAGCTCTCTCTACAATACACTCGATTTATTTCTATCTTTCAGAATATGTCCATCAGATTTATTGACATAAATTTAAATGGCCTGCAGGTTTTTAAACCAATCATGTTTCTAAAGCAAGCTTCTGTCTATATTGACAATAGCAAAAACCCATAACAAAACAAATAATGCTTATATTTCTTTTTCTTTTTTGTTTTCTCCTAGGCAAAATACAAAGGTACCACTAAGGCCAACCTTTCCAACTGTCTTTATAAGCACATGCCAGCCACCATTGACAGCGTCTTTGCAAGAGAAGTGTCCCAGCTTCAGAGTGAGGTGTGACTCCATTTTGTAACCTTATGCAAGTTATTTGGCATTTTTTATGAGCATTGTTTATCTTGATTATCACATACTAAATGGAAGTTGGTAGCATCTGGTCTATAGTTCCAGTTATCATAGGTGAAAGGGCAGGAAATGGGCAGAAACCTTCAGGTATCGGGTGTGGGTCAGTCACCTCTTTGTTTCTCCATGTCCCATTCATTGCTCCTGAAAAAAGATAAGCTGGGCGGTGGTGGTGCATGTCTTTAATCCCAGCACTTGGGAGGCAGAGGCAGGTGGATCTCTGTGAGTTCAAGGTCAGCCTGGTCTACAGAGTGAGTTCCAGGACAGCCAGAATTACAACAGAGAAACCCTGTTTTGAAAAAAGCCAACAAACAAACAAACAAATAAATAAATAAGCTGATTCCAATATCATCCAGACAGTTTCATAGATAGACTTTTGATAGATACTGTCAAATGAGTCTCTGATTTAATGTATTATCCCTAAGCCAAGAACATTTCGGTAGAATTTACAAATTTAAGGAAATAATTGTGGGTTCACGCTCTCTCTGCTAGACCAATGGCTCCATGAGTTTCCTATTCTGTGGCATGTGCTTTCCCCTAAGGACTCCAACAGCCACTGCCGAGGGACTCCACCCGGCGAAAGGAACTGTTTCAATGATCCTAAGTTGCAGAAAAAATGGAAGAGCTGTCATCATGAAAGCTCATTTTGAGTCTAGGAGTGTAGGGGTGTATGTGATTTTTCCCTAAAAGGAGATTGACAGGTAAGGCATTCTGAATGTCTACCATCTCCTGAATTTCTTGCTACAGAATTTCAAACTAGAATATTTTGATACTTTCTGGCTCATTTGTTTTCCTCATATCACAATCTGATGATGATGACGATGCTGCTGCTGATGCTGGTGGTGCTGCTGCTGGTGATTTGTACCCTATTTTCTGTTATTTTCCCCTTCTCACCTGACCCATTTCCTTATCTGAACTTGGAACAGACCCCAGGACATATGGGCTATAAGTTCAGTTGAATATGCTTATTTCCCTTCTAAGGATAAGCTTCCTTCTGCATTGTTTATGTTCTTTATGTGTGGTGTAGGTCTGTGATAGCACACATGGGCTAGCTGGGTCAGGCGCTGTCTATATACTTCTCACTTTTGTACATTTAATCCACCCAACAACGTCACAACATATCCCTGTTGGAGGGTTGTGGAAACAAGCACAGAAAGTGGAAATGGCTTGCTCAAGGCCACACCCAGTAAAATCCAGATCTGGGACACGGACATAACTAGTTGATCTGCCTCCGAAGTCTTCATCCTCAACACATGGTGCACCTCATCTCTCCTGCCATTTGACTCCTTGTTTCTAATCAAATTTATTCCTGTTTTAAAATATAGTTTAAAAATTTGTTTTGAGACAGCTTCAAATGTAGCTCAGGCTGGCCTCACACTCACTATATATAGCTCGAGTAGGACTTGAACGCACGGCCCTCCCAGTTCAGCCTCTCAGGCGTTGGCATTATAAAGCTGTGTGCTGCTTATCTTGTTTCAGCAAGTTTATTTTCTTCTTTCTTTTTTTATTTTTTAATTTTTAAGTAAGGATACCTTGGATTTTAAAATAATTCCCAAATGGGTTACTCTGGAATATAGAGCTCTATATTACTCCACATAGAGAACCCTTACTAGAACGTCTTTAAGAAATTAGTTGTTATAAATGTAAGCATCCGCTGTGTCTTCAGCTTGGCAGTGAGTCTATCTCAACTGTGCAAGAGGAGTCTAAGAATATACGATGGTGAGTTCTGCATGGCTGGCTGTGATGAGGATGTCCTTTACTTGCCCTGCCAACATCCGGTCACTCAGCTATTTGCTGATGATGTGGGCTACTTAACAAAGCACATAATTGCACACAACATTTGATGCAGGACAAGTAACAATTATGCAAGAAAGAAAAGGAATGCATTCTTATGCTCGGTGAGGTAACACTTTGGGATGCGTGCTTGATAGTTTTAAATCAACTCTACACAAACTAAAGTTATCTGAGAGGAAAGGAACTTAATTAAGAAAAGTTTTCCATAAGATGAGGCTGTATGAAAGCCTGTAGTGATTGATGGGAGAGGCTGAGGCATCCCTGGGCTGGTGGTCCTGAGTTCTATAAGAAACCAGGCTGAGCAAGACACTGGGGAGCAAGTCAGTAAGCAGCACCCCTCTGTGGCCTCTGCATCAGCTTTCTGTCCTGTTTGAGTTCCTGTCCTGACTTTCTTTGATGAGGGACAGAGCCTTGGATGTGTAAGCCAAATAAAACCTTCGCTCGCTAAGTTGCTTTGGCCATAGTGTTTCATCAAAGCAATAGAAACCCTAAGACAGGATACTTGAAAGAAACAAAATGCTCACTCAAAAAGTAGCAGTATATTCTAGTTTGGAATCTATACTAAGGAACTTGAGAGAAGGAACACATTCAGAATGTCTTACACGTTGGCTCACTTCAAGGAAGAAGTTTCCCCTACTCCGCTGAAGTCAACACAAGTTTACCTGACAGCTCTTCTCCATGTTTGCAACTCAGAATCACTAAAACAGCTATTTCCACCTGGTAACTAGCTTGAAAGGGAAATTGAGTTAGGTTCATACTTATAGAAAATGATTGGTAGGAAGAAATGAGCGTCCTAATGTTTATAGGAGACCGTTTTATGAGTTACATAAAAATAAAGACCCTAAAGAAATTCAAAAATGGAATGGAATGTGCCTTAAGGTGACAGGATTCCTGACTGCATGGCTATTTCCAGGCAAGGACTGAACACGTCTGCATCAAAGAGGTGATACATTGGAACTGAGCAGATGTACAAGAGTCTATGTTTGTGTCACTAGTGGCCATAGGCTTCTGTGTCTGCAATTCATAGGTGTCTGTTGCATGCAACTACAGTAGATTCTCTTGTATGGTACTTTAAAAGTAGATTGTAAGTCAAACATGTACATACATCGTGTGTGTGTGTGTGTGTGTGTGTGTGTGTGCATATCTGTGTGTGATACAAAATTCTACTGGAAGTAAAACCAGGCATTACCTGTAATCCCATCATTCAGGAGAGAAATAGGAGGGTCAAAGTTCAAGGTCATCATGGCAATATAGTGAGATCTAGGTCAGCCTGGGATACATAGAACACTGACTCAAAAAAAAAAAATCTACTCAAAGATAAAATACTTTATCTTTGTAAATAAACGTAAACATGTAAATGTAAACATATTACCCATACAAACATATTTATATAGAGTATAAGAAACTATTGACAGTGCACTCTGGCTGTGTAGCTCCACAGTGCTTGAGTGTTCTCAAAGTGTGAGGAAAACAGTTTGAAGTTAGGGAAACATTAGAAAATGACAAATTCCTTAAAAAAAAAAAAGAATTATCAGAAAACGTATAAGCTTGACATCATTTCTATTAGCTATTTAAAGGAAGAAAATTGCTATGATAAATTAAAGCTCAGCTGCCTCCAACTTGATGCAAGCTCAGTTTTAAAGCAGTGCTTAGTAGCAGCTATAAATGAAATGACTATTTTAAAGCTGAAAGTAGAAAATTATGCAGCATCTTTAAGAAGGAGTGCTTTTTCAAATTGTTCTGAATGAGTCACTATTTCTATGATAACTCACAAAATGGTCGGCCGTGCCAGTTATGTTTGTGAAGTCACAAGTGTGGTATTCAGTCTAAAATACAGAGTATAGCAAGCACTCATCAAAAGAGAGACACATGATGGCTCTTTTTATTTAAGAGTAGAGAACAAAACTCATAGAATTTTTTTGTGGTTTTATTGACTTGGCCGTCCATTAAACTCTCCTTTCCCTCAGAGGCATAATATAAAACATAAGTAACTGTGAAAATGGACTGTCGACCTGTGTGGAGGTTTCTCGTTTTAGTAATTGCTGAAAACGTGAAGATGCTCACCAGAATCATGCATATTTCTGGAGTAAACCGAGGGACACACCACAGCAGGATGAACTACACTTAGAATATATGAAGTGCTATATTTGAATCTTGGTATTCAACCGAATGTACAGGATTGGAGACAGGAACCTGACCAGATAGGACTGAATTAGACTTAAGTATGTTAATTATCAGAAATTCTAACACAGCCAGCAAAAGGAAAATCATCTAGAGATGCATTAATATCATCTGGCAGTCGGAAGATGATACCAGGACTTAATTACAGAATTCTCTTGAGATCAAGTCGTATCGTTGTAGGTGCCTTAGAAAAGAGGTGCATTAATTGGGAACTGGATCTTGGGAGCTCCTTGGGAAATGCCGAAGTTCAGCCCTTTACTCCACGTGGACAGTCTTCTCACGTTAGAAGCTCTGCATTGTTAACCAGTTCATCTCACTGTGGCTGCACAGACCCAGCTCTGGGGGCTCAACCTGGGGGTTTGACTACAAGAACAACTTTCAACAGAGCTTTCCATATCTAGAGCACGTGGAGTTCCCGGTTGAATGCTCTTTTAGTAGTAGACGTTTTCAAGAAAACCTAGATGTGGAGCCAGAGAGGACATGGAAGTTTTGAGAGCTGTACGAGATAGCTTTTTAAAGTTGCGGGATCCGATGGCTGTTTATGAAAAATAGCTTTATTCAACCGTTTTCTCCTTGACTGCTGCATTAGCGAAGTTAAGTGGGTAGCCAGTTCTGTTTGCAAACTCCTGAGAGGAGTGTAACTTGATGAGAGTGCTGTATAAACTCATTTATTCATTCCTTTACTAAAAGCTTATTGCATTTCTACTCTGTGTTATTCACTCTGATAAGCACAGGATATTAAAAGATGTATAAGATATCAAAATAGCTTCCAAGGAGCTCATGTTGGGACAAATTCTTCCTTACGTTTAACTATGTTATTTTCACTGAAAGACTCTGTTTTGCTGAATACTATCCTGATATTTCTTTTTATTTGCTTCTATTTCCTTGCATTAAATAATTTCAAGTTTACTTAACCTGCTTGCCGTCATTAGACTCTCAGTGCACATTGAAATTGCTTTTGCTTTTCTTTCTTCCAGTTATTGTTATTTGCACCCATTCCTATCATTTGTTAATTTGTTAGTCAGATATTCTTTGGCACTTGTATTTTTTTTTGTCAGGTGCTATTGTGGGGTGTGAGCATTCAGGGGATTGAACAGTGGTGTTTCAGTAAGGGAAGGCATACAGTAGGCCATGATACGAAAGCTGAATAGCAAATAGGAATTATGAAGGAAATAAGATGACGGTAAAGCTGAGAGTAAAGGAAAGATTTTCTGTACGAATTTCTTCCAGTCCCAGCTTTGTCGTCAGGTTTGGCTGCGCCACCTTCTGAGGCATCTTTACCACGTCCTTCTCCAGCCCAGTAAAGGGCAAACCTAGACTGGTGGCAGTGGGCGTACTGGGATGATGCTGTCCCTTATGTAGGACCAGGCTTGACCTATCTGAGAATTTTGCTTGTATGTTAAATATTCTCCCTGATTGGAGAATTGAATGAAGGTTATCAGATCATATGCCATATCGTATCAGTCAATCATTTGTGTCGATATAAAATCAGAACCATTCACTTAAAAGCGAATAATTTGTAGTGCTGGAGAGATGGCTCAGTCAATAAGAGTGCATATGGAGTTTTGCAGAGGGCTGGAGATAGATTGCTAGCACCCATGACCACCTGCGACTGCAGCTCCAAAGGTACCTGATGGCTCTGTCTTACTTGGGCGTCTGACCCATACACACACACACCCCCTACACACAGACATACAGAGACACACACAGTTAAATTCATTAAAATATATCTTTAAAAGTCAACAATTCACTTGGACAGATTTTTTTAATTGCTCTCCACTTGGTTAACTGCTCCCTCAAAATTTAAACCCTGGACGTTTGTAGCCCTGCAAACTCTCAGCTGTTGATTTCCCCAAACTGCAGCCAAGATTTAAGTCAGATGAGTAAAATTGAGGAGTTTAAGCTTTTGTTCAAGGATATTTTGAGATAAACTGCAAGTTTTGAGTTATGAATCTAAACTGCAGTGCCGAGATGAGAACATTCTGAGTATTATCTTGTTACAGACTGGCAGGCAGATTTAACTGTCAGCCAGCAGAAGAGAGGAATTTAGAGCGGAGAGTTTAACACACCTCTAAGTGGATCTAATCCTTATGTGTGTTTGAAGGTCGCCTACAAGCAGAAGCACGATGCTGAGAGAGGGTTCTCGGATTACGCCCACATGAAGGAACCACCGGAGGTGAGACATGCCATGGAGGTCAACAGACACCAGAGTAATGTAAGAAAGCTCATTCTTCACAATTTTCTGGAAAAATAATGGATTTAAGATTATTTCATTGAGATTAAAATATTATTGCACTCTCTTCACAAGGACTTTTAACATTTTTTTTATTTGAATTATTCTGATGACTGTAATTAAACGCTTCATTAAAGACCTTTAAATTGTGAGACATTTCAGGAATTGAGAATTTTGCTCTGAATAAGACAATGTGGATTCTGTGACCAGTTATCAGCATTTACTGGACTCCCTTGACATTATGTGGAAGTTCATGGTCTCTACTTCAGAACGGCAGGACACTGGAAAGAAGCCCAGCTACTATCAGTGGCCCCAGAGGAATCACAAACTCTAGTTTAAGGATTCCCTACTGTGTTTTTTTTTAATCCTTGTGGGGTTCAAATGATTAAATGTAAGATCCAACATATACAGCTATGAAACAGGTTCCCAATGGCTTAGAAGCAGGAGCCAAAAGGGAAGAAGCTAGGTAAAGACAAGACATTCCTTCTTCGGTTTTAAGTTATCCAGTCCTTCAATTTATCAGTTTACCAATTGCCACTGTCATTGTGGTCCTGAAGCATAATTTCTCCTGAAATTATAGCAGAATTCTGAGTTTTCTGAGCTCCCCCCAAAAGAATGAATGAACTGTTGATTAGGTTCTTGATGGGTTCGTATCAGCACTGATACATCCTTTCCTAGTTGAGTCAAGAAATTCCCCCACCCCTTCTTAGGAACATCTCTGATGCCTTCCTACCATCTCACACAGGATCTGCCCTACCAAACGGCCCTCTTTGCAAGGTCTCTATAAAACCAGAGACTTTCATTTCAAAATAAAACAGTTGATTCCGCTGACCGCCCTGAGGGCCTGGTCTTACAGAGCCTCTGTGTTTTAGTTGTCCTTCTCGTCACTGTGACCAAATAGTTGATGGAAGCATCTTGTGGGAGGAAGGAGTCCTTCGGCTCATGGTTTTAGGGAGACTGTGGTCCGTGTTGGAAGGGAAGTCATGGTTCTGGAGTGGCCTCATCCATGGTGGCAGGAGCGTAAGGCATAAGTGTTTACATGGTCTCAGACTGAAAAGCAGAGAGCTTAGATTGGATCCAGGGACAGATGCAAATTTCAAAACCACACACCAACCCATCTACTTCCGTTAGCCAGGCCCCAATTCCTAAGCGCTCAATAGCCCTCAAAGTCATGCCTCAGACTGGTCACTGTGCATCCCAAACAAAGTCTGAGGGGGACACTTTAGGCTCAGATGCTACAGCAGTTTCTTTGCAGGGTGCACGTAATTACTTGATATTAAAATGCAGCAGGTCAGTGTTTTAAGTGAAAATTGGAGTGAGGCTTGACGTTATGACACAAAGACATAAGCCACTCGCCAATTCCAAAAGCGTTCTCACGGACAGCTTAGTGCTGGAGGGAGCCGAAAAGGCTACATGTCTGCAACTGTCAGCAGGGCTATTATTTTAAGGGAGGGGTTTGCCAGTACTGTTTGCTTAGGAACTATAATATTCATAACCACCACTTACGCGACTCAGCCACGCACTGGGCACTGTGCCAAGACTGGTCTTTTCCAGTTCGTGAAAGAATGCCACGTTGAGTCTCATTTTGTAGACAAATGAAACCAGACCCAAAGAATCAAACTCTGAACTCTACCTTTTCTGTTACACTACTGCCTCCCTCTGAAAGGCTAATGACAATCGGTCAAGATTTTAAATGACAAATGGGTGGGAGCAAATATAAGTTATTATTTAAATTCAGGGGTTCTGTAGGAAAAGGTAATTCAGATCTTGATGAAGAGACCTGAAATTCCAATGTCAGGCTGGAGGTTAGAAAATGGGCTGATGGGCTGTGGTGGGGGCCAGTGTCCACGGATCCCCAGAAGCCCTGTCTGACTCTGCTGTTCGCCGAAGTTTAGGTACTGAAGTCCTTTATCGTAGACCCAGGCTTATTATTTTAACACTGTCTTTTCTTTAAAAAGGTCTGTGACTGAGAGATTGAGGGACTAGAGCAGAAAGCCTCTTTCTCTCCATTCAATACTGTGTACTTATGGGAAAAGAATGTGTTTACTTACATTCCTCTGCCGACTTGGCTCAACCTTTACATGCAAAGTTTATACATATAATAGGATTTAGAAAGCGTTTAAGTCTATTTGCTCAGATTTAAAATGAAAATGATATTTGTGTTCTACCTGTGAAGTAGTTGATATTCTTCCTGAGTCAAGCCTCATAGAATAATACATTTGTTGTCCGTACAATATGAAATTGAAACATAGGCCTTGGAAACCACAAGGAGAGCTAGGACATATACTTCCTGGTCCCAGACCAGTTATAAAACAAAATATTATATCCCAGGAAACTCCAGCCCAAAGAGCTGTGGCACGGAATTTCCTAATAGAATTTAGTAGAATTACTCTTTTGCAATGGTGAATGTCACTTTACTCTTTGGATATGTATGATTTAATATAAAATAAAAGCTGGCGCTAGGGAGATGGCATTGTGGGTAAAGGCACTTGTCAAGCCTGTTGACTTGAGTTTGATCACCGGGACCAACATGGAGGAAAGGAGAGAGAGAGCTGTCTCTGATTTCCTTATATGTGCCACGTCATAGGTGTGCATGAGTGCATACACACACACACACACACACAGAGAGAGAGAGAGAGAGAGAGAGACTGAGATAGAAAAATACACAGAGAGAGACACATACACACAAAGAATGTAGTAATAAAAATAAATAAAGTGAATCAGATTATTCTATAAACAGTGAAAGTCAATTTGTTTGTTAACTTTTTATATACACACCAGAATCAAGTCAGCTTTCTAAGATCTGTTAATCAAGAGACTGGGCAGTTGTACTCTGGAGCCTTCATTGCTGCTTCATTTCTGGCCCTTCCTCTTATTAGGATGCTCTTCAGAGGGCCAAAGAGAATGATTTCTTTCTCCAGTTTTTCTTTTCTCTTTTTAAATATCTGTGAATGGACAGAAGATTCTGATGATGAAGATTCTCACCTTCAAATAACTAGGAGCTCCAAGGAAAATCATGTTTGGTGTGGGGATGGGTAATCTCTTGCATGACTCAAAAATTTAGTGAGTGAGCACAGAAGAGGAAAAGCAACCCTTTCCGTTGATCATCTCCACTAGGGCACACATTAGAAAAGGAATTCGGCGTTAGACCGTGATGAAAATGTTTGCTTTGCCAAACAGCATGGACAAACTATAGACGAGTTACTTGTCCAATGCACAGCTTTCAGATGCCTCAAATGGGAACACAGTGATACCAACTTCAAGGGTTCACTAAAGTCTTAGATGAGACAATATCTGGAAAGAGCTACATAGGGGGGTCCCTTTGCTTCATGAAATGAAAATGGTCCATCTGGCCTTCCTCCAGCTTTGAGAGGTGGTTTGAGAGTTCAGGGTGATGTGATAGTTAACTCAAACCAACAAAAAGAAGTTCAATTGTTTAAAGGGACAAATCACTATGAAATGAATATGAACAGAGTATTAGGTCAGAAAGGCAAATTGAAAGAGGTCCCCAAATCTCTCTCTTGTTGATACTATCATCCAAAAAAAAAAAGATTTAAATGGACTGATCTAAATCCTTTCATATTTTAAGGGATGTGCCCTTTTTCTAATATAATTAGAGAAAATGGAGGTATTTTCCTTCTCTGATTTCCCCCCAACGATGGGTTTGTCATGAAAAGCTCAGTTCCATTGTTACCTCTCATCAATCACAGGGACGGGGACAGTAGCTCTGCAGTAAGTCAAGCGGATCTCAAATAACTGGGTTAAGTTTTACAAGTTGTATGGCTTGTGATAGGGCCAGAATGGTCAACTTCCCTATGCTTGTATTGCTAATCAGTCCAATGTGCATCAAACAGTATTCAGTGTGGGAAACAAGGGACTTGATGTGTTTTTTTTTCCCCAAGTGTGATGTATGCACTGTCTTAAGATTAATAAAAACTTACCCTCAGTTAAGTTTCTGTCCCATCAGAAAGTGGAAAAGCTTGCAGATAATTCAGTAAAATGATGCTAAGGAAATGATGCTGGCTCTCCGAGGTTCCCCATGTGACAAACAATGGCAGTGATTCAGGATTTAGCATTAAAAATAGATATATTAGTATTTGGTTCATCTCTCAGAAAGTATCATTAAAATTACCCCCTTCCCTCTTCGGATGAGCGATGAGATTAACTTGTGACTAAGTTGTGACTAAGAAAGTGTTTATCAACAATGCAACGATTTACAAACATCGAGAACAATAATGATAGGTTGTTCTAGATGAAACTTCAGTTAATTCTATCTTTTAGAAAATTAAAGTTTCCCCCTGTCCGCTGTATAGCATCAGACATACCTCTCATTATATTTATAGTCTGTCTCTCATGGAAATCAATGTTTAAATGAAAGTAAAGAGAAGCTGTCTGGAGGCTGTGGTTTAACTAGTGGTACTTGCTAGTATGAACAAAGTGCCATGTTTAGTGTGTTTAGTCTCCTGTGCCTAAAAAAAATCCAATTCCAGTATATGTGCCAGTTTGGGTACCTAAAAAGGTGCCTTTATAGCCGCATTTTTTAATGTTTCTAATGGTTATAAAAAAGCTTTCTTTTCAGAGCAATTAAACTCTGACCTCCCTTGTAACTCTTTGAAGGCTGCACTACTCATTTCTCCATCATCAAGCTGAGAGATCTCTCTTGTCTAGCTCCACCTCATCAAGAATTATTTGGTTCTTTGATAGGTCCAGTTGGATTCGCTTCCTCGGGTCAGCCTGCTCAGACAGTGCTTGGCCTCTAAAGGCGTCATCGTCAGAGCCTTTCTTTCCTCTCTAAGTGCATTACTTTCTCTTCAGGGACTGTCCATGGCAGCTTTGCTTCTTTTCAGTTCATGAATTCCCCAACCAAGGAGTCTCTCACAGCTATTATATAATCCGAAGAGCTTGCTGTGAATCCCCTGCATCCGTGTCTGCCTGTACTCAGAGAACGAAGCATCCATTTTCCTTCTGCTTTCAAAATCCCACGAGCATTCCCTTCATCAGGCCATCCGAACCCGTAACTAAAAAAGGAACAGGGATGCTGTGGAATGCGGTTCCAGTCTTGGAAGGAAGTGTTGACGGAGCCCACTTGAGTCTAGACAATCCTCAACGGGGCCGGGTGGGGATTTGAAGAGTTAATGCACGCAAACTGCTTAGCACAGCATGAGACTCACTAAACATGCTGCATGGATGGAGGAACCTTCAAAGGACATGCTTGGGGAGTAGAAGACAACAGAAGTGTGTAAAAGTATGAGACAAGGGCAGAGCTGAGCAGGATGAGACGGGGGCAAAATCCAGATCCAGCCTGTTGGTGGAACCCACCTCTTCATCAGAGGACACATAGGACACGGCAGAAACCATGAATGGATGTCCTCTACAGTGAGTGACAGGAACCCATCTCAATGTAGCTCAAGTACAATGGAAAGAGTTCTATGCAGCTTTCCGTTGGTGTCCATGGGAGAGTGGGCTCAGGATTTTTGTACCTACAAATATTTTATATAAAATGGTGTATTATTTACATATTAGCTTTATATACCTGCTCCCCTATTTTAACTCACCTCTAGATTGTTCACCACACTTAATATAGTGTCTAAATGCTAAGTTAATGGTAGTTTTATTACCTAGGGGATATTGATACAGTTTTTGTTGTTGTTTGTTTCTTTGCAAATATTCTTAATTTGCAGCAAGACCCAAGGTGCAAAACCCATGGTTGCAATCACAGTTGGAGGCCCAGCTGTAAATAGAAAGCTCAAGTTTCCTTCAGGCAAGCTGGACACAGACTCCTCACATCCTCACAAGAAACCCTCCTCTGTTCTGTAGCTTGGCTCTGTTCAGTCCTGTCAGGTGTCAGTTCCAATGGCCAGCGTCCGTGAGGACTCAAGGAGCCAGCTGCTGTCTCTAACTTAAGCCATGTTTATAGCAGCAGGCCCCAGAGAAAAGGACACTCCTTTATCCATGTTCTTCAGGTTCTTTGGGTGACTCTGGTCCTGGGTTAGGCCCTAATCATGACTGCTAAGTGGGCATGCTACTTGACTGGATAGCCTGTGTCCAGGTAGGTACTACTGCATTAGTGAATACTACCTAACCACATTGAAAGAGTAGGAGGCACTTTCCAAATGACATGCTAGAGGACTGAGGTCTTGACTCAGTCAGTAAAGCACTTGCCTCCCGATGATGAGGCCCAGAATTTGCATACCCAGATCCCAGATATAAAGCAGCACAGCGGCACATGCGTGTGATCCTAGTAATGGCAAGATGGAGGCAGAAAGAGACAGATCCCTGGAGGCTCACAGGTCAGTTAGTCTGGCCTATGCGGAGAAGTTTCATGCCAATGGGAGACACTGTCTAGAATACAAGGTAGAAGGTGCCTGAAGATTAACATCTGAAGTTGTTCTCTGTCTTCTACATCCACACGCACACCTACACATACACATGCATACATACCTACACACACACATGCATACTCACATGAACACACACACATTCACACCTACCACATACATGCATATCTACACGCACACACACACACACACACTCACATGCACACACACGCATACATGCACATCTACACACACATACATGCACACCTACACACACACACATTCACATGCATACCCCTCACATACCCATACCCACACTCACATGCGCACACACGTGTATATACACACACACACACACACGCCTTGTACCCACATGCATACCCATATCCACACTCACATGCACACCTACACACACATTCACATGCACACCTACACACACACACATCCACATGCATACCCATACCCACACTCACATGCACACACACACCCACCACACGAAGACAAATAATCCATTCAGGAGGTCTTGCTGTCATCCCACATTTGGTCAGTCGTTCTAGCAGAGAATGTGATCCAGAGCTTCCTACCCAAAGTGTCCAGGATGGCAGCAGAGGGATCTCTTGTGGCATTTCCCATCAGTGATGCCCTGGAAGATGGTGAGCCAGCTTCCGTGCTTTTCTCCTGTGCGGCGGCTCTGTGGTATCCTCCTTTTTGAATTTGCAGCTCATGTCAATCTTAATATTTGTTTTGAGTCGCATATGCTGGCCTCTAATTTGCAATTTACATGGATGATGGGGCCCTATTCAAAATCCTGCTCCTGCCGCCTTTGTGCTGTTCACCTCTCTTCACGCAGTCATTAGGCAGAACAGCATATAATTAGGTAACCCGTGTAAAGCTGAGGTTTCTGAAAGGTTGCGGTTCTTTTCAAAAAGTGTGGGTTTCCATCTTTCCCCCCATTCTTCTCCAGACAAAAAGCCATATCCCCCCTGGTGGCTTTCATGTGAATGTAGTAACTTAGAAGCTGTTAGTCTTGGAGGCGGGTAATAATTTTGGTTTGTTTTCACCTGAGAGCTGTTTTTTTGCTTACACAGCTTGTGTTTAACTCAGTCTGGAATTGAGTTGCTGTCATTTGCAGATGAGTGCATTGCTTTTTGTAGCAAATGAAATTTTAATTTCCATTTTTAAAAAGTCCTGAATATTTAAAATTCACCCAACAAAATAACTCAGTTTTCGGTTAATTTTTATAATTCTTTTACTACCTGTATGCACATAGCCTAAAATTACTGGTTAAGGCAAAGCTCATGAAAATCTAAGTGCCGAAGAACACAGATGTTCTTGATGAAATTATACTAATTGTATTGAAGCTGTGTTTGCTTGTCAGATAGGTTCATGATTGTGAGTGTAGTTTTAAAAAGTAAACTTGGTGGTAAGGCAAATGAAAGTTCATGAAAGATTAAGCAGAGCCATTGCATTTCACTGAAATAAAGTTATACAACCCATTGGAAACCTATTGAAGTATTAATGTCTGGTCATTTTTTACATCTGGTTATTGCCATTTAAGCTGAAAGGTGAAAGGAAAATCACAAGTAGGTCAATATTACCAATAGTGGATCATAGTGACCAGTTAGGGATTCATTAGAATCAGACACTTAGGCCCCACTTACCAGCATCCTGCTACAGAGGATTGTAAGTGGATCCCAGAGATGTAAATTTTTAATGAGTAGTCCATAAGGTGCTGTTGCAGAAAGTGTGCTGGCATCATTATGGGTATGCTGTGTCCTTGGTACCGGTGTCCAGTGGTTCGAGTGTCTGCATCCTACCCCTTTATGCTCTGAAAACATAAAGATAGATTTTTAAAATGACCATGTACTTTGCATTATAACTTTAGCAAAATACATTCTAATAGACAAGTCAGCCTGCCTCTGGTAACACTGCCAGATAGAACCGTATCTGACTGCTAGTGCCAGCGCTCCTGACATATTTCATGACAGAGAGAGAAGCAGACAGGTGAGGAGAAGTTGACCATCGTGTGTTGTATTAGTTCTGCTCTGATCTTTCCACCCATTTGTCATTCAAGGTAATGGAAACAAGCCTCATGGACAGAAGTACTTTACATTTGCCAGCACTCCTCTGCTTTTTAACTCTCTACTTCTCACCCTGTGTCTGGTTTATGCTTAATACACGTTCAGAGGGACGAGAGTCTTTAATACATTGTTTTCCCTTGGTAGAACTAGGTCATGATAATGACGTAGCCTAGTAGGAGATAAGTGTCTCCTATGCACAGACATCTGAGGAGTTCAGCTGGGAAGGAAGAGACAAGTGTAGCTACCAGGGTAGCGGATGGGGTTATACAGATTCACCACCTGCCCTCCCCAGGGGAGTGATAATATGTATTTGCATGTTAGGGATTGTCCTGCACCCCCTGAATGACTGAGACCAAGGATGTTGCGTGTGTGAGACCGTAAGCATACACATTTAGGCACAACACATAGTTGTAGAGTGCTATATAAAATTCCTTTCAGATTGGTTTATGCTCTATTTTGGCTCTTCTGTTTCATAGTATATATCTATTTCAGACACATTGATAAGACATAAAGAGTTAATATATCAGTGGAAATGAATGACTTGCACAAAAGCCATGAAAAAGTAACTTAAGATCAGTGTGCTTTTAAAGCTATCATTGCAAGGATTCTACAGACGTGAAGGTAGCTAAATGAAATGACTAACTTATTCTTTTTTCTAATCAAAACTGTCTCTTTAATCAGATTTCTTACAGAAAAGATGTGCAGGACACCCACATGTATACAGCGGAGCTTGACAGACCGGATATCAAGAAGGCAACTCAGATCTCCAAGATCATAAGCAATGTAATTTATCTCTCTTAATCTTGTGCAGATGTGATTTCTTTTTTTATTTTGGAGAGAGACAGAACACAGCATTGGTAGTTGGATGGTTAATTCAGTTAACATACTCAATTTATTTGAATTAATGACATCTCAGTTTTGTCCTGAATTATCCATTTGATTATGTAAATGACTGGAGACTTGCAGGAATTGCCTGTGTTCAGCTCCGACTATATCAGTATTAGCATATTTTTAGAAGAATACACACTTATGGGTATATATTCAGATGTCTCAGTGTGGAAGCCAGACTCGTCAGTCCTGATCCCTATCAATCTCTCACCTTACTCTCATCCAGGGCTGTTTGGCCTCTTCCCATCAGTCGCTGGTGATTTGCAGATTCTCTTCCACTAGCACTTAGCTCTGCACATATTCTGCATGCCATGGCTGTTTCTTATCTTCTCAGGGACACTCTGCCACGTTAATGTCATTTTACCCAAGCCCACCAAACATCCTGGTTAAAGTTAACTGTTGGAATAGCATAGTCCGTGCCCCTTAAAAATCAATCAAGAAACTTACTCAACTGCTTGGTAATCAAGTACCTGTTCCCATGGACAAAACAATGAATGATATCTGTATTAAAAATGCAGAGTCTTAACTACCCAGAAAAGCCCCTAGTATTTTTAGAAATAAATATAAAGATGATGATGACTGGGTACTTAGATTAAAACAAGCAATTGTTTTACTGCAAAAAGTTGAATTCACTTAAGTAGCTATAAAATAAATTTCTGCTTTAGCAGATACTATTTTATTATTTGGTATACTCTGTGAAATATTTTTAATCCACTAAGGGATTATTACATTTTATTTTGACTACAGTTAATATAATGTAAAGTAAGAATATTAAAAATTTCTCATTCTTCACTTTAGGCAGAATACAAGAAAGGGCAAAGCATAATGAATAAAGAGCCTTCTGTAATTGGAAGACCAGACTTTGAACATGCCGTGGAAGCTTCTAGACTTTCTAGCCAGGTAAGACTTGAGCATGATGATCTTCAATGGCTTTATTCAGAGGTCTTATTTCAAGGAGCATGGAAAATATTTCATCTTTGATAATATTTTTAATTGCAAGAACAAAAAGAGGTAATGTTTCTGAAACTATTTCAACTAGGATTGCAACAATTACAAATTTCAGCAGAGGGAAAAATTCTGTCAGAACAAAGCAGAGTTTTCTTTTCTCCCAGGCTCATATCTGAACCTGTTTCAATGAGTTTGGCCATGTTGTATTTCCACAGATCAGCAATAGCCAATGCCAAAATAAAAATCATATTTTTATGCACATATATACAAAATAGACACACATACAATTTTAACCTAGTAATAAAAATGTTTTCTCGATTTAAAAACATTTTTCTCTTAATTAGAAAGTGAAACAGACCAGACAAAATGCAAAAAACCTTGAAATCTTATTTTAGAATGAAAGACCTGAAGAGTCTACAGATCTGGAAAGCAAGTAGAGTGGGAGTTTAACAGGTTAAATTTTTAATTTTCCCAGAATTACATATAAATGTCATTCAATTTCAATTAGAATCCAGAAGGAATTTTAAGATTATAGCTGAAATAATTTTAAAGTTTCTGTGGATAGGAGTCGCCTGAAAGAGCTCTTAACAGTATGAGAATAGAGATCAGTGAAGAGGAAACAATAGAAAACCATTTGAATAAGTCAGTATGGGGTTAGCATGTATTGTGAGGTGAAATAATCAATGGGAGAGACTAAACATTCCTGAAATAGATTCCAGTGTGTCTAAGAATTTAATGTATGGGAAAAGTATTGACTCAAGTCAGTGGGGAAAGTTAGGCCAGTTAATAATTTGTGCTAATGTCACTGGCCACCCATTGTGGTGAAACAAAATTGGGTCTGCATCTTTAACCCTATACAAAAAATGAATCCCAGGTAGATTAGCAATATGAATGGGAGCCAGTTGTGACGCTGTGTTCTGGTAAGGCCAGCACCCAGGAGGCTGAGGCAGAAGATTTGAGGTCAGCTCCCACTATAGAATGAGACCCCATCTCAGCAAAGCAAAGCAAAGCAAAGTCCAAAACAAGCAAAACAATGCCAATGGACAAATCAAAAGATACAAACACAATAACTAAAATATTAAAAGGAAAATTATTATATAGCGCACAGATTTGTACTTTAACATGATTAGAGGGCCCGAACAGAAATGCACAAAGATTGCCCCCAAATGAAAATCACTGCTGCTTGTGGTGACCCATGCTGCCATTTTAACACTTTAGAGGCTAAGGCAGGAGGAGTGTGAATTGAAGACTAGCCTGGGCTACATACCTTGAGACCTTGCCTCAAAATTGCAGGTAAACAAGCAAATTATCAAGGAATTTATAGTTTACCAATTTGGGAAAAAAAATCCATTTCCTATAATTCAAAATGGAGCAATGTAAATAGATAAATGTCTAAAATAGGACTGAAGAATATAAAATAAGTCCTAAGTCTAGAAAGATATGCTGGACTCTTGGTTTAAGTTTCTTGATATTCAACATTACCCTAATATTATTTCTTCCTAAATTAATTTTAAAGGCTCTATGTAATTCCATTTCAAGGCTAGTCTTTTCAGAAATGAGGATCAAATTAAATAACCGAATAAATTAAATAATTTTAGAATTTTTACAGACAGGGAAAAATCGAAACTAGTGTTCAAATATTCAAAAGAAGAGCAGTTATCTAAAAATATTTGAAAAAAGATTTATAATACACGTGATGGAATATTTTAACATATTTTTTGTCATAAGCTCTTTTTAAAAAACTATTTTCGTTGTATATGTGCGTGTGTCTGAGCGTGCGTCTGTGTTTAAAGAAGCCCACGAAGATCAGAGATAATATCAGATGGCTTGGGATGGAGTAATAGGTGGTTGCGATCGACCGTGTGGGTGTGGGGAATCCAAGGAGTGTGGGGTCCCCTGCAAGAGCAGTAAATGCTCTTGACCGCTGAGCTGCCTTTCCAGCACCCTCAGAAATTCATTAGGAAGCAACAATGACATCTCAGCAGAAAAAGTGAGAATTGAGGTGAATAGCATTCTACAGAGAGGAAACATATATGGCCAGTGAACAGGTGAAAAGATGCTTAAATTTATCAGTGGAGAAGGAAGTGTCAACAGAGTTAAAGTGAAATGTCACTTGTACCCATCAGCACTCTGTCTCCTGCTAGAGTGGGGGAGGACATATCTTTAGAAAGGTTTTGTGTAGGAGGCAGTTTGGAGCTAGGCTGGGTTTAAAGGGAGAGAAATCTGTGCAACGGAAAAGCCCCAAATAAAGAAAGGCGACTGAGGACAGCAGTGGGACCTTTGAGTCAAAGGGGATCGGTTCTTGCCATAAGCAGGAATTTGGGAGGACTTTAATGAGGAAGGGGTCCTTGTATTAATTTTGACCATAAGCCACTGCTTACAGAGAAGAACAGAAACAGTATATTCCTTTCATATAATATATTATTTGTATCATATATATTTCCTATATTAATATACTTTCCCAACTTGCCACAAATCTAGACATACCTGGGAAGAGAGAATCTCAACTGAGGAATTGTCTCCATCAGATTGGCCTGTGGGCATGTCTGTGGTGGCATTTTCCTGGTTGCTACTTGATGTGGGAGGGCCCAGTCCTCAGTGGGTGGCACTATTCCTCAGTGGGTGGGTCCGGGCTTATAGGAACGGCATTGAAGCAAGCTACGCAAAGGAAGCCAGTCAGCAGCATGTCTTCATCCTTCATTGTCTTGGCTTCAGTTCATGCCCTGAATTCCCTCAGTGATGGACTGTTACCTAGGAGCTGTAAGTTGAAATAAACCCTTTCCTCTCCAAGTTACTTTTGGTCTTGGTGTTTTTCACAGCAACCATTCAGTTTGCTATCTGAATCATCTGAAGTTCAGTGGTATTAAGTGAATTCATAATACTGCCTTTATCAACATCTACCCAACTCTTTACTTCGTAAAGCTAAACTCAGTAGCTTCTGAATGATGATGGCCAACCCAAGTGTTCTGGAACTGAGGTACTCTATCAAAGTAGTAAACAGAGAAAGTGGTTCCCACATGTAACTGTGACTGTGTGTGTCTCTGAGTTAAATTTAAAAAGAAGAAATTATCACCATTTCAACTGTAGTCACTCAGTTAACTTGACTTTCAGGTGAGAAATAAGTACTCAATGAAAAATTTGATGAAGGATGGCTTATGTAGACACGACTCCAGGCAGATTAGGGTGTCAACACTCTCCGAGAAAGGTTGGCCTCTATGGGAGATGGAAGTCCAATGGGCCAGCTGGGCATGGTTATAAGAATCACACAGGAAATGATCTGCTCCTCAGAAGTCTCTGGCTACAGGGGAGGAGGGAGGCAGGTGCAGGAAGGTAATTGTGATGCGCTACTTGTTTTACAGTTTGCCAGACACTTTCATTTATAAAACTTTGAGGCTTGGAAGGCTTCTAAGGCATAAGAGATTGAGGACATGCTTGGACAACACTCTTATGAAAGGCTTAAGATAGTTATAGAAGGCCTGAGAATCCCTAATAATGTTTGTTAAGAAGGCGGGAGAGCTTAGACTTTTGGGTTTTGTGTGTATGTGTGTGGGTGCCATGGAATACATGTAGAGGTGAGAGGACAACTTCTATAATGTGGCTCCAAGGAATCAAATTCAGGTCATTATAGCTTGGCAGTCAGCACCCCCACCCTACGGAGCCACTTTGCCAGTCTCCTCCCTGACTTGCTGTACCTACCATTCTTTGCTGTGGATGGAAATTTCCCATCAGCCATACAGTAGATTGTACAATAGCAGTCTGGTCCCTTCCAGTGCCTAAGAAACCTGACAGTGGAGCAAGATCTCCTGGGCGACCCCACTGGTTCTGTTGCTTGCTCCCTGAGTAACCATGGCCATGCTGCTCTGTTTCCCTATTTCGGTTAAGATGGATCTGACAGCACTCGGAACTACTTGCTATTGTTGCCGTGAGCACACTGTTAAAATCGCCACCTGCCCTGAAGATCACTCCGTAAACATCATTTTTATATAGATGCTCAGAGTGTTTTCCCATCGACCTTTCTTTTAGATGAATTCACATGGGAGGGCAGAACAAGGACAGTAACACTCACTCTTAGACCCCAGCCTTAACTCCACTCCCTTCAACCCTCCCTGCGAGTCCTTGAGAAGAAAACTTCAATCTGGGTATTTATTTTCACATTTCAAATTCAGTACGCAAAAGTCCTGCCAATTGATTTCCCCCTTGGGTTTTTAGAAATACATTTTTCATTCTCAAATTATGTAGCTACAGAGTGATCAGAAGTGTAAGCAGATTGCATTCGGCAAGGTTTCTGTACCCATCAGCTTGAATTTCCATTGGTCTTATAGTCTGTGATGTCCTGAAAGGGAAAAGACGGGCCGAAGGCAGAAGAGTGAATAGGGGTCCTAGAATGGCCTGTTCAATGTGTGTTCTCAGGTGCATCGACCGGAAACAAAGGCCAAAAGTGTAGTTTCTTATTTCGCCAGTAGCTTTGAAGGTCATGCACTTTCTGGCTCCTAAGCCAATGGCAGAGGCACAAACATACATTGGTGGGAAATGGCTTAGAAATTCGTAGAGAGGGCAGAGAGGTGGAGTGGGTGCATGAGAGAGGGCCAAGACAAGGCAGTGGGCTGCTGTGTATAGCAAGGCCAGCGTGGTGGGAAGATGACAACAGACCGTGAGTGGGAGAGATGCTCTCAGTTCGCCTGTATCCTGCACTCCGTGGGATTTTACTCAGGCCAGGCAACAGAAACATGCGCCAAACTGTTCTTATACTAATTTGAACAGTTGGTTTAATCTCATAGATTTCCCTTTTAACAGTTTTTAAGGTTTATTTTTGACTGTGTGCATGCACGTGTGTGTGTGTGTGTGTGTGTGTGTGTGTGTGTGTGTGTGTATGTGTGTGCGCGCGCACACATGCATGTGCCAGTCAGTACCAGAGGAACCTAAAGCCGTCTACTCCCCCTGGAACCAGAGTTCTAGGTGGTTGTAAGTCACCGGACATGGATGCTGGTCCTTGGCAAGGGCAGCACTTGCTCTTACACTGAACCATCTCTCCAGCCACAGCAGTTTCTTTTAAAATTGGGAAGATACATATTATTATGTTGTAGTTGTTTAAAAAATTTAATAAAGTAAAATTTCCTGTGCCAAGACAAAGATACTAGTTTATGTGCATCTCAAATGTAAACTGGCAGTTGATATCATCAACTTAAAAGTTCCAAGAGGATAATTTATTACTATGTCCTTATAGCATCTAAACTTAATATTTGGAATTTGTCTGTAGGATGAAGGGGTTAAATTCTCCGTTTAGTTTTATAACACCAGAGAAAAACAGTTTACACATGATAATTAGTATTTGTTACAAAATCATATCTGTTGTATTGATAAGAATGAGTTTAAAACTTAAAAGATTCAACATGGATTGCTGTAAAAATTTAGTAATAAATAGTGTCCTTAAACTGTGAAGAGTATTAATTGGCTTGGAGTTGCTCCCATTCTCCCTTTCTGGCAAATACATACTCTGCCAATCTCCTCATACTGCCAAGCATGAGCTTAAATGTCATATCCCAGGTTGCCAACGTGAATGGATCTCTCCGTTCATTTTTGTATAGTTCTTCATGTGTTTCGTATTAGTCCCGTTTGTATAATGTATATGTGTCTGTGTTTTAGAAATTGACTTGAGTGACTTACACTATCACAAGCTCTACTGTCCAGTGTTTTTTGAATTATAAAATAGATTAGGCTGTTGATAAATACGTGGATGTCTTAATCATAATTTCTTTGGATTCGTGACATTTGATACGAAGGTGGGATGATATTATTTTGTAAAGAAAATAAAGACATACAAGTCTCTGGGTTCAGTATCCAGAGACAAATAAAAAAGAAAAGAAAATTTAGAAGGAAAGAAGAGAGGAAGGAAAGGGAGGGTGGGGGAAAGAGAGGGCGGGGGGGGGGGGGGAAGAAAGGCACAGATAGCATTCTATGTAAAATTCAGCCATAAAATCTGATTGTTTCTGTGATGAGTTCTATTTAAAATTCTTTACTATTTTCCTTGCTCACTAGCAGTTCAATTTTAGCAAAGATTGGAGAGAATGGATACCTTTAGACACCTGGTGTGCTGTTTTCAGTGATAATTGAGGTTTACTCCTCAAATTTCCCATTTCTTTCCTAATGTTTGTTTCTATGGCCGTGCTGAAAGTGTGTCTTTCTCTCCTTCCTGGCTCTAGGAAAGCCTGAGCATGGGTGGTGGTGTGATCAGCCAGGTACTGGAGTGGTGAAAACTTGTGTGTTTAGAAGTCCCACTTCCTGGTGGCATTGCTCTGTCTAGAGGTACTTAGAGGATTAGTTTCAGTTCAGTCATCGTAGCTTAATAGTCACAGTCCCATTAGATTTTAGGGCTTCCTAAAATCTAATTATAGTCAAATTCTTTAGAAAATGGTTAGGAGTTTTATTTTACATGCCTTTTCTATATATTTATTGGAAAGTGATGGATATCAGAACCACTATGAGTGACACTCATAATGCAAATAAAGTAATTTGATTACTTAGTTATAGAACTTCACTTATTGCTAAAACAACGGATCTAGGTATAAGGAGTAACATTTTATCTCAGAATCAATGCTAATGTTTTCCTTTCTCCAATGATCTTATAACTGGCAGGTATACGCTTTGTTCCATGCTCGGGTAAGCAGTGACAGTCCAGGCATTGCAGGGACCTCTCGGGAGATGTGAGTGTGAATAGGAAGTAGACAGTCAGGTTGTGAACTGTGGATTCAAAATGGAACAGAATGTTGGACACGTCTGCTCAGTTAGTGAGGAAGACAGTCAGATGGTGAGAGATTTGACCCTCACAAGCCATTCGATTCTCTTTATTCACGTATGTGAAAATCTTGGAGAAGGTGCGAGGCAAGATCCAGTTATGTGTCAGTGCTTGATTCATGCATTTTCATACCACACATTTATTTTGTGTTGGTTAACTAATGACGGAAGCTCTTGCTTCATGTGCATCTTTTGAAATCACATCGCTTAGACAACTAAAGTTTAGAATGAAAGTAATTTTGCAGTGATTCGCTTCTTATTACATACAGTATGATTAGAGGAATGATGTGGACAAGAGATCAATAATTATTTCTCAGGAATATGTGTTTACTTGGAAGAGGAAATGCCAGATTTAGTAACAGATGCCCTACCATTTTTATTTTGCACACCAACCTATACATTATCTTTGCATCTGGTGCAACTGTGCTGGCATCTCCTTTGGTAGACAAAATCAGTAGGTGTGTGCCGTGGTGGTGATAGTTAATTGCCAACATGAAAGAGTCTAGAACACCTGGGAGAGGAGTCTCTGCGCGGGCGTGTCGGGGGGGGGGGGAGGATTTACTTGATCATCCTAATTGATGTTGGGGAGACTCACCGAAACTGTGGGTGGGGCCATTCTATTCAGCCAAGCATCTGGGACTGTATAAAATGGAGACGCAAACTAAGGGTCAAAAGTACGTATCCCTTGCTCTCTGCTGCTGTCTCGTGGACGATACATGAGCAGCCTCTCTAGCGGTGGCCTCTGTGGCATCCCTGAAGTGATGGAGTTCGTATAACTTGGAACTGTGAGCCCGAAGAAATCCTTTCTCCTTCAAGTTGCCCTGGTGGTGGGTGTATTTCATCACAGTAACAAAAGACACTCAGGCTCTCTGGCAGCAAAAGTCAGAAAACCTGCTTTCTCATTTACATAACTGAGACGCACAAGAATGGAGGCGAGGCTCCGGTCAGCATGCCACAGCCCTCAGCTGGGCAGAGCTGCACAGCCACTGCCTGAGAGCAGTCCCTGTGAAAGGAGTGCAAGCGGGAACCTGGCGGAGAAGAAGGGTCCTTAAGCGAATGGCAATTCAAGTGGAGAAGGGAATCTAAAGATTTTCTATTTGTGCTGTTGTCTCTGGTTTCAAGATGTAAACCGATAATTTAAAGTCATCTTCTTTCATTATAGGGATGTTTTATAAATTATTTAAAATAAATGTATCAGGCAGCATGAATAGCAGAAAATTATTTTCAAATAGAGCACACCTGAGATACTTTTTCAGCGTTGTATTCCCACCAAAGCCTCATTAGCTCACTCTCATAGCTGGCACGGATCCCTGAAGAAGACCACACCCAGACAGGGCCCTGAAAACAGCCGTTTTCAAATTCTGTTTAATAAGGACTACTGCAAGGCAGAGTCTTAAAACATGTGGATAAATGTGCCTCATGAGACTATTATAAGAAAACAAAAAAAAAAAAAATGTTTTCTACGATACTGCAAAATCTTGTAAGATTATAGAAATAGTATGAAAGACCAAAACAGTTTATTTTTGCTTTTTGAAATATGTGCTTCCTTTGCTGGCAGTGTTCATCAAAGGGGTGTGAGGATGCCAGTAGCCAAGGTGTTATTTATTTATCTATGTAGGGAGGGAACTTGTCCCCCACCTTCCAGCCTATAACATGCATCCATGTCGTTACTCATCCATGAAGAAATAGCTCTAAGTGGGTAGTCCCTGACTTGTTGTCTTACGACTGGAGAAAGAAAAAAAAAAAATCAGACTGAATGCTAAACATGCTTTTTCTGTTGGATAATTGAGGAGTTAAAGCAGAAAAAACTAAAAATGTCAGGAAGCGGATGTAGAACATTGTAGAAAATATATTTCCTAGGAAATAGGCTTTGGGCAATTGAGATATGGATGTGGCAGAAAATACAGTTTTGAAAATGAATCTTTGAATAAATGAAATATGGATACCGACTGTATTCTTTATTTGGAATAATTCCCTCAGGAAAACCTATACAATTTCTGGTTCCAAAGACCCATTTTCTAAATGTGTCAGACCTTAAGAAATGTGTGGTCTCAGTTCTAACTGATCCTGGGCTACAGGAGTACAGAAATGGAAAGCGACATGTAAAAAAAAATTTATATTTTAAATGCACAATTCTCATGAGTAGAGAATTTGAGTTCATGCCTAATGACATTCATGATCAATATTCAAGTAGCACATTAAATTTTTCTAAATGCCTCATTAAGCTTTATGAAGGGGGAATGAATATTAGGAATTTAAATTTTGTAACCATTCATTTGAAAGGTAGCTTTTATTTGATCTCTTAAAAAAAAAACAAAAAAAAAAAAATCAAATGTGTTACTTTCCCACCGAAATATGTGATTTAATTTAGTCTGTCCTTTTTCTTTATGATAGGTTAAATATAAAGAAAAATTCGATAATGAAATGAAGGAAAAAAGCCACCATTACAATCCTCTGGAAACTGCTTCCTTTAGGCAACACCAGATCGCTACTGTCCTGGCAAGTGATGTAAGTTGTAATCTACAGAAATTGCTCTCAATATCTTTTGAGTCTTGTTTTCCTAGAACTAACTGTGTTGTAATTACTGATATTTAATCAAGATCATGTAATTTCCAAGTAATTTGTAGTTGAAAACACTGAAGCATATTTTCCTGAAGCTTTTTTCCCCTAGAAAAGTATATTATTATAATTTGCTATTAATGGTTACTGATTACTAATTAGTTAATAAGTAGGAACAGTGGTATGAATAAAATTATTGTGTCTGATCAAGAGTAGAAATAGATTATAGAGTTTTACAGGAAAGAAATGTGTATTGTCACAAATTAGTAGGTAGGACAACAATTAACTCATAATTATGCCCACAGAATTGGGTTTATTATAAAGCACTACCTGTCACATGGCCTTTATCAGAAAGAAATTGTCATAATTGTGCTGCTAAAGGTTTACAATTTCTTTTATCCTTACTTAAGTGCTATCTTTGTAGATTTATTTTTATGTTTTTAAAATTAAGAAGCATTCATCTGAGAAAAAATGATGTCTGAACTCTTACTAGAAGGAGTGATTGTATGAAAACAAAGACCATGGCAAACAGATCCTTTTGCTGTGGTTTGAAATGTGTAGAGACCCCTTCCAGTCAGGAGGACTGGCGGTCATGGCGAGGTCTCTCTGCTGAGTCATCAGCTTGCCCCGCCTCATCTCCCTGGGGCTGGCTTCACTATACCTTCATTAATGTTTAGGGGCTATTGATGTTCCGTAACAAGTCTTGGTTTGTCTCTAGAACTTAAAGTGGGTGTGTTTGTCTTCCAGAACCTTTGCAGGATAACAGAATCTTCCTTTTCCTGACTGCTAATTTTTGGGTGCGTGCAGAGACGTAAAGGGAGTAGAGATGAACTAATTTTAAAGGAATCTAGAATGGAGCCTTGGCCTGGATGTAATCCAGATTCCTGATTAGTGTTATGTCTTCAATATTTCTGTGCCTCAGTGTCCTCATCTGTAAAATGGGAATAAAATGACCCCAAATTAGGGCGGTTGTAAAGATTGCTTTCACATATATGAAGTGTTTTTTAAAAGTGTTGGGCATACAGTTAGTATTTAATATGCTTGCTTGATACTGATACTTGATTCTTATTACTACTATTAAGTCCCAAAGCAGTTGGTTAAAAACAAACAAAATAGATTTACATGGCTACAGAATGCAAAGTTGCAAAAGCTTAAAATTACAGTAAAGCAAAGCAGAAATAACTCTACAGCAGCCTGGAAAGAATAAAGAGCCAATTCTCCTTAGTTTATAAAATTAGAGTTTCTACTATAGTTACTTACACGTGTTAATACCCCTCTTTTGTAGTATATAAACAGTAAAAGAAATCTAAATGTTTTCAAGTCCATAAAGAACTAATTTAGTCATTCCGTAGTGAATCAGCACCATCTAGTGGCTGCTTCTAAGTCCTCGCGTCCGCTCTGTGCTGACTGGGACCCTGTGTCGGGGTAGGAAAAAAAAAAAAAAAAAGAAAAAGCAACAATGCCAAAGCCTGCCGGTTTTCTTCTGCTAGATGGTATTCTGTTCCGTGTTATTTTTGTAGGTGAAGTACAAGAAAGACGTTCAAACTATGCATGAGCCAGTTTCGGATCTCCCAAATGTGTTGTTTTTAGACCATGCTCTGAAAACCAGCAAAATGCTCAGTGGAGTAAGTGGGCTGTGGGGTGGCCATTGTAGAATAGATGTGTGTAGTTCTGAGATGCCAGAGTTCCTGTTTGCTCCTGGGCTTACCTGCTTCCTTAGATGTGCCTGTGTGCCTCTTCTTCTCAACAACTAACTCAGTGAAAAGTAGCCACCTGCTTGCACAAATCCCACAGCCATTGTCTTTATAAAAGGGTTCTTTTTCTTAACTTACTCTATCCATTGACAGTTTCATACAGATATGGAATACATTTTACTCCCTTCACTCCCTATTTATTACCCTGTCTTGTCCCCCATCCTTCTTATGCTAACCTCCTTCTTTATATGCCAACATATTCCCCTCCTGCATTTGTGTCTTTGTATGTGTTTGGCCCACTGAGTTTAATGAGGGTTGCCTGCAAGCAGCCGGAAGATTATTTACTGGAGCATGGGCAGTGAACAGGGCTATTCCAAGGAAGAAAGTGGTACCCAAAGTGAGTCCTTTCTAGCTCCTCAGCATCTCATGAGCACACACATGCTCGTTAGTAGTGGTACAAGCAAGCACCCGCTCTGTCTTCCTTCTTTGCATTTCTTCATCTGTATCAGAATAAAGCCACTTGATGTTCGTGTCTTACAGTCAGGGATCTTCTTTTATGAAAGCTATGCCAGTGTATCACATATATGTTATGTCTTCAGTAACAAAGCTTGGTCACAGTCCAAAATGCATTTTCTCTGACAATAGCTCATGAAAGTGCTTATGTTGTACGGACACTGAGTTTAGTCTTGAGAGATAAATTCCGTGTTATCTAACAAGTCAGCAAGGAGTACAGGAAGAATGCTGTATGTTCTGGTCAAAGTATTTGTGTTTGTGATCCATGTGGTCAGTCTTTCAGAACTCTGACTTTCTGGGATACTGTGTTCACCTTTGGTGTACCCTGGCACTGAATTCACTAGTTCTTCTTAACTGATGACCCCTGGTCACTGGTGGCTCTACTCTGTACATATTCAGATGCCACATGGTAATTTTTGACTCCAATTTGACCTCCACTTATTTCCATGTCTATTTTAATAATAACCACCCACTCACTTAAAAGCATCCTAACTTACAGAATAGATCCAGATCAGGTGAAGACATACATGTTGGGCGAGGTGTGAGATAAAGTAAAGGTAATCTTTTTAGTAGCTGAGCCCAGGGTTCTCCATCTAAAGCCACGCCGAGACTACTGGATCCCTACACTTTAGTCATAAGGTAGCTTCAGCTCTCAGCATTAACAGACCACCATTCGCTATTGGTATGTCTGCTCTCTCTCACATCACCACCACTGGCCTTCTCAAGGGGCACAGTGCATGTAAGTGGCTCATATTTACAGGAACTAGTTTTGTAATTTACTTGAAAAGTAATGGTCTTTGGGTCAAAAGCAGTACATTACTGTTTCTGGTGTTAGAGGGCTCAGGGTTAGCCCTTGGTGTCAGGACCCTTAAATTACATTGTCTTGCTTCGTCCACGCTTGTCCGTGCTCAGCACCCCCTCAGTGTACACATCCCGGTCGCCCTTGCATTCCTGCTCTGGTTTCATGCTTTCCTCTGGGACTCACACGCTCATCTGTCCGAACTCTGCACCCCTGCTTTCTTCAGTCTCTACTGTCTTCTGCCCACACTCAGGACAACTCTCCTAGGGATATGGGGATTCATATATAAATGGGCAACGATGTATATACCTCACAGGCAATATTTCGTTTCAAAATGTTGATGTTTGTTGATAGAGAAAAAGAATAAAAATCGAATGTATATGGTTTCTGTCACATGGAGAGTCAACACAAAGTCTGACAAAGTCACGGTGCTTATTTTATTCACGGCTCACAGAGCTGAGCTCTCTAGTCTGTCTTAGTCTATATCACGATACGAAATATATCTGGAATATATATCCCTATTTGGAAATGAGTCCATCACTTTCATGGGCTAGAAAGTTTGCCTTTCTCTGAATTGTTCATATTATTAAAATTGTATGATACTATATTGTCTTAAGTTTGTTGTTAGAATAACCTTCCTTAAATATTATTTAAAGAAAGCAGAAATTTTCTTGTTGTATGAAGGTGACTGGATTTTTGTTAAAACACTGAAGAAGAAATTTCATGGAGGACGTTTTGCCAAAGTTCAATGCTAGTTTGTTATAAATGGCTATTTTATTAAACACCTCTAAATAGCTTCTTCTATGTCAGAAAATTTAAATTTAATGTGTTGTGTGTAGAGCGGAATGAGTTATTTAAAAGCTTATCCAGAACCACTAATTAAACGGTTGAAGAAATGCTTTGCCATGGAAAATGGAGCTTTCGATTTAAATTTAAAAAATATATATTAGGTTATTCTACATACCTCCCACTAGGGGGAAACAGAGACTACCCAATACAGAAAATGAGCCTCTGTATTAGAAATTCCATTTGCAGATTGGAGTTGGTTTTAGCTCACTTTTAGTATTACATTTCTTAATATATCATTTCAGGATTCAGGCTTTGCCTTTTGTTTGAATTCGCTTGTATTTAGTTCCTAGAGGAGCCCCGATTTCATTGTTCTCTTCAGTCAAGATGTAAAGTGTGAACATTATTGCGACTTCCCTTTGGTGTTTTTTAAACTAATTTCATTCTGGTTCGAGTGCTGTGACACATAGCCTTGCTCACTAAGCGACAGGTAGCACTTGAAGCCAGGTTCTCTCTGGAGCTTTGTCCCCATGGAGCATTGACTCTGTGGCAGGTCACCAATACCTACGACTTTCTGTTCCTGATGCTAAGTGTTCTTCCTGTCACACGCCTGTCCTTGGAACATTGACTAAGATCGCAGGAGTGTCTTTATGGCTGCTTCTTTTCAGCCGTTTCTCTTCACTTTACACAGAACAACATTTTCCCTGGAACCCACGGGCAGTTGATTTTTACCTTTTTTATCTTATTTATTTATTTGAAATTTCTTTTGTGATTGGGTTCCTTTGTTGTAACTCTGGCTGTCCTGGAACTCACTCTGTAGACCAGGCTGGCCTCGAACTCACAGAGATCTGCTTGCCTCTGCCTCCTGAGTGCTGGGATTAAAGGGTGCACCTCCACCACCCAGCCGATTTTTACCTTTCAATGTCTCTGAAGGCTGGTGTCTCTGAGAGCTACTGCTTGCTTGTAGGACTAATTACTGAGTGTCTGGTCTGTAGTGCTAGAAATCATGGAGCAGTCTTGTTTCAGAGCTGCTGGTCTGGAGTCAAACATCACCATTGCTCATTGTGGTCTCTTCAAAACTTACCTTTTAATGTATGTCTAAATAGCAGTGGGCCCATTCCAGTTTCTTAAACATAAAAATCCGGTGAAATGTACCCATAATCTTCGTGTCCTCTCCTAGACACCTCTTACCGTTTCCTTGAAATTCAGAAAATTAGTGCACTTGTTTCTCGGCTCCTCATCACTTCCTTTCTTGCTCACGCTGAGCCTTTCCCCACAGCCACCTTCCTAGCTTCTCGCTCTATTCCACTCCGTTCTTTATTTTTGTTTGTCTCTTCTTATGGACACCGTTAAACACTATTTCTGTCCTATGGTAAGAAGCAGAGTCTGTATTTCACTTCACCTAGTCCACGCATGCTCCACGGGATCATTAGCATTTTCACGACCACTCTGCAGGTGCCCTCCACCTGATGTTTGCCATTCTCATACCGGTACAGCGCGAGCATCGCACACAGTCTTATCTCGGTTCCAGAACCTCTTCTCCCACAGCTGTTTTGGACGTGGCTCTGTAACAGCACGGCAGCTCCTTCCCACTGGCTCCTGTGCCGTTTGCTTTACTAAGAATTGTTGTGAGACAGTCTCACTCTGCAGCCCAGTGTTGCCTGCAACTCACAGTAGTCCTCCTGTCTCAGCCCCCCAAGTGCCAATATTACAGACACCAGGCCATCACTCCCCAGCTGCGTTCCTAAGTCTTCGTTTTACTCACTCACTGGTTTCTTTTATTCTAAATTTATTTTTATTTTTAATTTTTTTTTAGTGGGAATATAAAAAGAACTTTGAAGAAAACAAAGGATCGTATCACTTTGATGCGGAGGCCACAGAACACCAGCACCACAAAGGCAATGCCACCCTCCAGAGTCAGGTGAGCTCTCTGAGCACCGCTCGGACCTACAGGACCACTGGGCTGCCCTCTGCTCAGGGCTGTGCTCTTTGAAGAACGGAGCCCGACGCCATTAATGTTGCTTCAGACAAAAATGTCTCACATCCTACTTTCTATCTTTTCGGTCAGGGAGCTGGAACCGTGTGTCAACATAAAGGAGTTTCATCAAAAAGAAGTTCTTCACATAATTAAAAAGTTTAAATCTAGGAACTAATTAAACCGTGATCAAATCTCATGATGATTTAAAATTTTACAGTTTGCTGATTTGACATTTTTGAGCTATAAAATTAATTTTCTGGGTGTAAGGTTTATTATAATTTCTCCTTTTAATTATAAATGTTATTGAAAGGGGAAACATCCTTACTAATGTGTTTTAAATTAATGTTTCTTCTAATTGTGAAACCATATGTATTCTGCAAAAGAACTTAAGACTTTTTTTCTTTTTAGAGCATTATAAAGCCTATATCTGTTTATATTATTATTATTATTATTGTTATTATTAATTGTTTCAAGTTTAAATAGTTGCTAAGGATGCCACATCTAGCATCTGTTAAGATAAACATTTCCATGGCTCCTTTAATGATTTGAAAATAAATTACTCTCTATTAGTTTCCCTTCCTGTTGCTGGGATAAAATACCCCAAGAAAAGAAGTTCAAGGGAGAGTCTGTTGGTCTCACAGGCTACTGTGATGGTCTCCATCACTGCAGTGGAGTCAGCCTGGCAGGGACTTGAAGCAGCTGATTACACAGATCCATCTGTAGTCATGCGCAGAGAGCAATGAATTAATGCACTCGTTCTTGTGCTCAGCTCACATTCTCCTTTTTCACACAGTCTAGGACAAAAATCTAAGGAACGATGTCACCTGCTTTTAGACTATCCCACCCCCATCAATGAACACAAATGAACAATTCCCTGCAGACATGACAGGCCAACCCGATCTAGCGTTTCCCCCCTTGAGAGTCTCTTCTCAGGGGATTCCAGAGTGTGTCCAGTCGACACTTCAACACCGTTCCCAGTGTTTGGAATACAGATTTTTTCTTTAAATTCCTTCTCATCCTCCCTCGCTCCCTTCCCTCGCTCCCTTCCCTCCCTCCCTCCCTCCTGAAAATGGGACTGACCTGGGGGTTACCGTGCAACTTGACGTGAGACTGACCTCCCACCTCTGCCTCCCTGGCGTTGGGTTTACAGGTGTGCACTACTATGCCTGCCTTAAATTCTCATTTTTCTTTCAATTTTCCCCACAAAACTTTATTCTAATATAGTATGATGCCATGTATGTAGAACTCTTGTTTATCAATTAGAATTTTCTGTAATATGACTATATCAGAAATAGGTATTTGCTTCCATTCCTTACAAAGTTCTAAGTGCTGGGAATTTTGTTTGGGGTTGGACTAGCTATCCTTATCATCATACAACTTAAATGCTTTCGCAAACAGTTATGGAGCCCAAGAATCAAGGAGAATGCATTTCCGAATGAAGTGCGTCATGATCAGAGCTCTTCTAGGAACTCAGTTAAAAATATTGCTAACGTCCAACCATTCCGATGGCTTACATACAATTTTAGCTTCGGGTTTTAAGAAATAGAAGGCACCAGGATGGGAATATAGTTCAGTGAGTAAACGTACTTGTTGGACAGGCACTGAGGACCCAAGCTCGTCCCTAGAACCCAGGTCAGAAGCTGGGAGTGGCCGCGTGCACCTGTGACTGTAACACCACAGGGGGAGGTGATGGAGACAGAGGGGCTGCTGGGGGCTGCTGGCTGCCAGCCTAATCCACATCACAGGTCTCTCTGTCTCAAGAAGTAAGACAGAGGTGGTAGAGCAGGACACCTGGCAGAAACACACACACACACACACACACACACGTACACACACACACACACATACACACACACACACGTACACACACACACACGTACACACACGTACACGCACACACACACGTACACACACGTACACGCACACACGTGCACGTACACACACACGTACACACACACACGTACACACACACACACACATACACACACACACGTACACACACACACACACACGTACACACACACACACACATACACACACACGTACACACACACACACGTACACACACACACGTACACACACGTACACACACACACACGTACATACACACACACGTACACACACACACGTACACACACACACGTACACACACACACGTACACACACGTGCACGTACACACACACGTACACACACACGTACACACACACACATACACACACACACACACGTACACACACACACGTACACACACGTACACACACACACACGTACATGCACACACACGTACACACACACACACGTACACACACACGTACACACACGTACACACACACGTACACACACACGTACACACACGTACACACACACGTACACACACACGTACACACACACGTGCACGTACACACACACGTACACACACACGTACACACACACACACGTACACACACACGTACACACACACACACACACGTACACACACACACACATACACACACACACGTACACACACACGTACACACACACACGTACACACACGTACACACACACACACGTACACACACACACATACACACACACACACACGTACACACACGTACACACACACACACGTACACACACACACGTACACACACACGTGCACGTACACACAAACGTACACACACACACGTACACACACACACGTACACACACACACGTACACACACACACACGTACACACACGTACACACACACGTACATACACACACACGTACACACACACACACGTACACACACACACGTACACACACGTACACACACACGTACACACACACACGTACACACACACACACGTACACACACACGTACACACACACACGTACACACACACGTACACACACACGTACACACACGTACACACACGTACACACACACGTACACACACACACACACACACACACACACAAAGAAAATAGAAAACAACAAAACTCGGAGCAATAGAAGACATCCTTCCTTTTATAAACATCGAGGAGATAAAGACTAAGTTTTATTGGAAGAAATAATTCATAAGATGATATTATTAAGCAATGGATTGTGAGATAGAAGGAAACCGTATATGTTTCAGTTAATGTCTATGGAAAAACTCAGGAGTTCTGGGGAACATTTCTCCTATTTTGACAGAAAGATAATCATATCCATTTTAAAGCTGATTCATGTTGTGTTAATGAACATGGAGACTATCACTGAGATCTCTCCCATCTCTTTCTCCTTTGTCATTCTCCGCCCACAAATGTACGATGTGAATACATATATACATAATCTCTATATTTAATAAATGTCCACAGGGTCTACCTATTTGACAAATATTTTATTTGTCCTCTACAGAACACTGGCTGGGCTAAAATGAATTTTTATCCTTAAAGCTTTTATATATGCCCTATTTACTTTCCTTGTGTGTTACTAATTCTGGGGAACACATTCATCACCGTAAATTGCCAAGAATAACTTAATATCACAAAACAGGATGATCCATTTTGGGCACATTGACTGTGTTTTGCTTTACACGCGGGATTTTGGTTTTTGTTATTGTTATTATTGTCGTTGTTGTTGGAAATTGAACCTGAGACCTTGTCCTTTCTAAGAATGCCACTGAGGTATAGGCAGCGCTTATTTTTATACGCTTTTAAATATTCTTCTAATGCAGGTAAAATACAGAGAAGAATATGAAAAAAATAAGGGGAAGTCCATGCTTGAGTTTGTTGAGACACCATCATATCAGTCTTCAAAGGAGGCTCAGAAGATGCAGAGTGAGGTAGGGCACTGGGCTTGTCAATCATTTGATGGATACTTGAACTTTTCTCATTTGAAAGGGACCAGTCGGTGATGAGTGGGGTCTAGGGACAAGACTGCCGCTCTGTGGAGCAGGCTTGGGAACTTGTATGCTCTAGACCCAGCACAGCTCTGCAGGGAAGGTTTGGGGACCTGTGTTCTAGACCAGCATAGTTTTGCGGGGCAGCCTCTAGGACTCCCATTCTGACCCAGTGCAGCGCTATAGGTAAGGTCCAGACTCCTGTTCTAGACCTAGCGCACTCTGCAGGGAAGGTTTGGGGCCCTGTGTTCTAGATCCAGCCCCTCACTGCCAGCGGTCAGTGAATTCGTCTGCTCCTCAGGTGTACTGATCAACAGCTGTTCTTACCAAGCAGAGGACCCCTCACTGCTCCAACATCCCAGGGAAAAGCACTGACACTTTTTCAGACCGTCCATGGTTGCAAACTGAAATACTCAAACTGTGTTTCAAAATGTAAAACTATGAATAATGAAAACTAATTGAAAAATGAAGACCTGGTTGCTTTTCTTCCCCTCCCTCCATGATGGTAATAGGACCAACATTTAAAGAATTTGATCCTTATCTTGTGTCTCCCGTCTTGCTAGGCGCCTCACCCGCATCCGTTCACTTAATCCTTAAGGTAATGGCTTGAGGAGAATGTGATCTGTGCGTCTGTAACCCACTGAAACGAACTATCTCATATAGTTATCTGGTAGATGTCTCCAGTGTTTAAGGACCTGATCACAGTCATGATGATTTCTTCCTTTTTCTGTAAGCTGATTTAACTGACTCTCCTCCTACCCCAATAAATCCGTGAATGTGTTTTATTTGTTTGCTCTGCTTCTGAGGGAAGATAGTCCTGCCACAGGCAGGTACTACTCAGATTATGTTTTCTCTAACCAGGTGATTCCTTAGTTTTCTTTCCTTTTGGGGGCGCCGGGCACACAGTTTTGTCTACAGTCAGCATCCTGTTTCTATGGTTACCAGTATGCTGTTACTTTTTGGGGCACAGAAACCATGGCGGCTTGTGTCAGACAGTTACAACTTAGCGTTATGATTTTGTCAGTCATCTGCTTTGTTGAGATGCTATAATCCATCTTTTCAGAGAAAGGCCCTCAGACGATCTGAGACAGGGCTCAGTTGGTTAAGTCAAGTGACTCTTTAAGACAGAGAGGAGAGAGAGGCATTATTTATCCTTTTCTGTCTTATCTCCTTAAGTCTTCTTATTGAATTTGATGAAGAATTGTCAGCCGCTGTAACGCCTGAGTGGTTTGTTTTAGCTGACTTGGCAGAGCTGGTAAACTTGGTCCAAGTTCAGAATCCCACAAAGGCTCACCTTAAAGAGGATAAATTACACTAGAACTTCATTTATCCACTCACGCCATGGTATAGGAAGCATTTCCGGATATCCTTCGCATTGTAGGACTATCTTCCATCGCAATGCTCACTCGTGAAAGTGAGCTAGCACCGAAGTTTAAACGGCTCTCCCCAGTTTATGGGAAGTATGTGGCCACTGTTGCCGGCCCACAGCCGAGAGAAAGGGTTTCAACTTTCATAGTTCTCTGGAAGTTTAGCACTGTGTAAAACCGTTAAACTCATGTTCCCTGAAGGACACAGAGAACAAAGGTTCCCCCACCCCCCTGCTTTTTTTTTTTTTTAAAAGGAAAAGCAGCATCTGCAGGATGGTTTTAGCCTTTCCATAGCTTTTCCATAACACCCTTACCGTATCTCCACACTGCTCCCCTCCCCCACAACGTGTTCCCTTAACCTTCCTGCCACCTCCCTTGACCTCCCCATGGCCTCTCCACAGTTCCCCCATGGTCCCTCGCATCCTCCTCCTCCTCATAGCTCTTCCATGGATCCTCACAGACCTCCTCATCCCTTCTTAGCCTGTCAGCTCTCTGCCACTGTCTCCTGGCATCCTCAGCCAGAGGCAGACACTCATGCTGAAAACCTTTTCTCACGCTGTTTCTGTTGTTACCTTAGGCTTTTCCCCTCTAATTGTCTAACTTCCAACCAAGCTGCACCTACCTCATCATTCATGGCTGATACATTTCAAGTTCTTGTTTCCGAATTAGAAGGGATAGTAATTTTGGGAGTTGGGATTTTAGTTCCTCATCTCTCATGATGGCCTCTCATTTTTCTTCGCCCTATTTGTTCTCTCCCTCCTCCTAGTGAGACAAGTTTCCCCTTTAATTATAGCCATTGATGACCAGATTTCTTTTTATTTCCCTTTGAGTTTTTTTTTTTTTTCAGTTTTTCCTGGACTCAGCAAGGCATGGTGACATTCATGTCTTCTATTAGGGAATCTCGTGTGACCAGGTTGATATTCTCAAGGCTAGAGAAATAAATATCCAAACATTTCAGATAAATTACGTTGTAAAAAAAAAGTACCTTTGAGTATGGAGAGAGTAAAGCAGACCTGAAGAGAGACACCTGTCTTAGAGTTGGCTTTGAGCCCTAAAAACGAGGCTGGACGCTATCCCTCAAGGTACCTGATATGGGAAAAGCCTGGTTTCAAAGAAAGCCACTCGTGGCTTTGCTCTAGCCTTTAATCATGCTCTTCTGACTTTCATCCAGTGCCAGATTTAGCTTTAATCTGTGTTTTCTATAAGAACCCTCTAAATCTGTCCTTGGGAAGTTCTTTGTTTCTGCTTTCACAAATGTGTCTCTCCACACAGAGTATAACACAGGCTTTTGGTTCTTTTGGGCTGTGAATTGGGCAGCTCCGATCAAAGCCATCCTTTCTTAATGACTTACTGCAGTGATTTTCCTCCTTAGAAGTGCCTTGGGAGGTGAAATATCTAATATAAATGAATGCACACACATACTTTGTTTTACTTTGTAAAGAATCCGTTTGGTCTAGAAACGTCATATATTTTAGGTGTGTAGCCATGTTATCCCAATTAGTTCTGCGTGGAAAAAAAGAACAATTTCTCATAATTATTTTCTGGCATTTCTATGGTTCTTTGATTCAGAATGCTTTCAGTGCAGCTTCTTGATTGATTGACAGAGCATCTATCGACTCCAGCCTTTTCTCAGAGCCACACTTGTTACTGGTTGAGTGGCTCTATGTAGCACAAATGTGAAGTGAGAAAGCAGAGCGTTTCTCTCCATCTCCCTCCTGCTTTGGAGAATATGTCTATTTGCACAACTACCTTTCTTTGTAAGAAATGCATAATGATCCCAGAAACAGCTTTCCATTTTGCATGAATAATGATCTTAGGCACAATTTATTTCTCTTATATTTATGGTGTATTTTTGAATAAAACATCTGATGAAATCTGGCTCCTGTTTAGTAAAGATTTCAGATGAGTAGGTGCTTTGTGGCTTGATGAAATTATCTTTGTGATGATCAAACCTGGGCTATTAGCCTTGGAGAGATTGCTTCATGGTTAAGAGCACTTGCTGTTCTTGTGAAACACGCAGGTTTAGTATCCAGCACCCACACTGCAGCTTACAACCATCTAACTCCAGTTCCAGTGAACCTGGTGCTCTTTTCCGGCTTCCATGGGCACTGTACACGGTACACATATATACGTGCAGCCAAAACATTCGTACCCATAAAGTTAAAATATAAAAATCTTTAAAAATAAGACATGGGTTATCATTGTTTTTCAAGTGCTAGAATTCAAATGTTAGAATTTATAGTCGTAGCCAAGGATGTCAAAGCAGGTTTGAAAGGCGAGGATTGTTATAGATTTAGCTCTTCCCCAACAAGGTCACCACAGGTATCTCCCACTCATGTCTCAAGTGTACTCCAGGCCTCCCACATGGTGGGTAAGTGCTTAGGCGTGGAAGCACCCCCCCAGCTGCTTCTGTGAACTCTTAGTCAAAGAAGGACCCATTGGATTATGACGAAGTTACCCTCACAGTGAAACTTCATCCATAGGAAAATCTCTAAGTAGTAAAGACTATCTTCAGTCCTTAAGTCGTGAAGCAATAGTAGTACCCATTTCCCATTCATTCGATTTCGTCTTAAAACTGCTCCTCCCAGACTCACAAAAGACCCACTCTGAGACGGATAACGAGCTCTTGACTACTTGTGCCACTGTACAGTTTGAACGGACTTCTACACCACCAGATTTTCTTCTAGTGGATGAGCCAGATTTCCTTTGAGTGAATTCATCAGAGGATCCAGTCAGAGAGCCCGTCTTAGTTGTCCCATAAAATGGAATGACGTTAATCACATCAGATGTTCAGTGCTTTCACTCAGTGTGGGAGGTAGTGTTTGGTGACTGTTCTTCTTTGGTGGAATCCTGGAATTGATAAAGTTGGAATTATTGTTCTGTTATTAAGAAGACTGCTTAATTTTGGTGTGTGGGTTTTTTTTTTATTATTTATTTGCAAGTTTTTTAATAATAAAGTTTATTAAAATAAGAATAAAGAAGACTTGAGATGGTAGAATTATATGGGAAAACACCAGTTTTGTTCGAGAATGAATGCTTTTTCTCATAGCTTTTTAGTCACTAGAATTCCCTACATTAAATATAATGTGGTCTTATTTGACAGAAAGTTTACAAAGAAGATTTTGAGAAGGAGATTAAAGGAAGGTCCTCACTGGATTTAGACAAGACTCCTGAATTTCTACATATAAAGCACATCACCAACCTGATGAGGGAGGTATGGCCTTGCGAGTTTGTATTAGATGTCACAGAAGAGGAAAACTGAAGAAGTGACTCCACAGACATCTACTTAGCAGTTCTCCACTAATCACATATTTGAGACGTGAACTCTTTATTCTGGCCTTCATTAACAAAGCCTTGTATTCTCTTATCATAGGGAGGTGTAAGTTAATATGTCTATTTACTGCCAAGGGAAGAAATTATCCAGATTTTTCTGAAAAAACTTAAAAAAAATTTGGCTGTTGCATTGTGATTATAGACTAGAAGCTCTGTGAGTAGAGTTTTATAGCTTCATGGCACTTTTTTTAAATGAAAGCCTGATTTTCTCTCTCATACAGCCAATATAATATATATGGGTTTTATGTAATATAGTTATATATATAGTTTTTTTATTTAAGGAGAGGTGAATACATGTAGTATCCCACTACCACAAGTTATGCAGCCGAACTTTCCACATTTGGGGAAATCTCAGTGATCAGCAGCTCTGGAGCACAAAGGATAGGCCTTGTCCCGAGAAAAACACTTTCTCTTTCCCTTTCCCTTTTCTTTCCTTCCCTTCCTTTCTCCCTTCCCTTTTCCTTCCTTCCTTCCTTCCTTCCTTCCTTCCTTCCTTCCTTCCTTCCTTCCTTCCTTCCTTCCTCTTTTTTTGTATTTGTTTTTTCAAAACATAGTTTCTTTGTGTAGCCCTGGCTGTCCTGAAACTCACTTTTTAGACCATGCTGGCCCCGAGTCACAGAGATCCGCCTGCTTGTGCCTCGGGAGTGCTGGGGTTAAAGGAGTGTGCCACCACTGCTCAGCTGAGAAAACTGCTTTCTTGAAATCTTCTCTCTCTTACAGTTATTGTAAGACATATTCTACAACCAGCTTTAATTTTTAAAATCTTAATCTTAATTTTTAATGACGCGTACATGTCTGTATTGTGTACATGAATGCAGTGTCTATGGAAGAGGGCAATCAGGGCCTTCAGAACTGAAGGCGTGAGCAAACCAAACTAGGAACTTAACTAAGGCCATCTGGAAGAGCAGTACATGCTCTTGACTGCTGAGCCATCTCTCCAGATTTTGAGTAGTTTCTCTGTAGCATCATGACATTTGATACCAGAAAGGCACTCACATGGGAAAGTCTGAATATACGGTTTATTCAAAAGTTCTTTTTTTTCTATGTAGGGAAAAGTAACAGTTAGCATATGGAGAAGAAGAACTCATTACTGCTTTTTGCTTTTATCTCCATAGAACTTTTCTTGGAAATTTAATAAAATTAGACTCACAATTAAGATATTAAATTTGTTGAATATTAAACTTCTTAACTTTAATAAATCAAAATATTATGCTTGTACTTCAACAGTTTAAAAAATTAATCCATTTCCTCAAGTGGCTCAAAGCTAACTTAGATCTCTTCTAACTCGGCTGTGACTTGTTCGTTTAAATGATTATACGTTAGTGTTATCTATAATATAACATATGAGTAGAGTGTGCCTGTATAAAGAAAAGTGCAGTCCCATCTTACTCTAAGTTTTTGAATCAAAGAAATAATTTCTCTGAAAGAAATGTCTTAAACGCATGGAATGAATTGAAGCATGATTTCCATCTGGAGGTGTCTCATCGTGAATTTTTAATAAGCAAATGATAGCTGGTCTTTGCCATTTAGGTGGTGTCAGAAATACTTTGCTTCCCTAGACCAGCCATACAACTTATGTAGGGATCCTCTTGTCCTGGTTTTTTTTTTTTTTTGTCACTTTTTATTCTTATAAATTTTCTTTGAAACTGAGAACAAGTAACTGTCAATGTCCTCTTACCGCTTCTCATCTTCTAACTGTACTGTTTGTGTGCATGCTAAGGTAGGATCTGACAGTCATTTTTATAGAGATAACACAGTAAGATTAGTCCTTGACATTTTCCTTTTATTCCTTTCTTGTTTCTTAATGGGAAAAATATGACTCTAATTCTCTCAGAGGAAGTATTCAGAACAATAATTCTATGAGTTTCTTTGAACTTAAAACACAGCAAGATTCAATTGATAACATTTTAAACTTAGGGTTTTGGATGTCTGGACAAGACAGGGAAAGGTCCACATAACTATTCATTGGATCAGGCAACTTGTGGTTACTGTAACAAAATGTTGTGGGTTTTCACCAGAGAAGACTGCTCAGATGTGGGTTTCAGCCAATAAAAAGACTATTAGCTGGCCCCAGTGTAGCCCTGAGCCTTTCTCAGGATGAACTTTTAAGCACAGAAACCATGTTCTCGGTTGACCTACTTCAGCTAACAAGAACAGTTAACCAGGAGCAGAACTACAGATGCTAAAAATCAAGGTTACTACATTTAGAGACTTTCCCAGAATAATGGACTAGGCCTTTGTTTTAGTTTTGGCAGGTGGTGCTGTCTATGAGCTGAGTCTTACATCCCTGAATGGCACTTCCAACATGGAGTCAGTTGTGCTAAGGTCTCAGGGCCTACTAAGGTTTGGGTCCCTATTACAAAAATAACATAGACTGAGTGGTTTTAGCATCAGACAGTTCTCCTGGTTGTGAAAACCAAGAAGCCCCAAATTAAGGTGCTGGTGGATTTGGCTCCAGGTGAGAGCCCTGTTCCTGCAGGGCTTGTTCCTTGCAGGTGGCTGCTCTCTGACTGTGCCACCACAGCAGAGGAACATTCTGGTTCAGAACAACATTCTGGTCTTCTTTTCCTATGGAACATTTAATTGCATCGTGGGCCCCACCCTCATAACCTCATCCAAACCTAACTATTTCCCAAGGGAGCTAGGACTTCAACATATGGATTTTGGAAGGGACACAAGTATTTCTTTCATAATGGCTATGGCTAATCTTTTACTTAGTTACACAGAGATATGTCATTGAAAAAGACACTTATAAAAGACAATTATAAATGTCTACATATAAGCCCTTAGCTATAAATGGATTCTATGTTTCTTACTTTATAGTTTTATATTACTATGTTTCTTACTTTATAGTTTTATATTACTGTGTAGAGTCTTCAAAGTATCATTTTATATTTTAAAATGAATGTTTTATGTAAGGCCTTTGGCTGCTCCAATATTTTGCCTGAATTTCCTCCATTGCCCTTTCTCATTAATGAGACATTTATTTTATTTTTCTTTTGTCTAGATGGAAATGGAGACAGAGTTACTCAAAGACTTCCTACAGGTCACATGACCAAATTAATAGAAAGGCTGTGACTTTCATCAAGGTTATTTGACTGAGAAAATCACAGGCAGGCTTGACAATGTCTCCTAAAGCTGTTGTTTGATCAGAAGTCAGGTAATTTAATGGTACAAGACAAGAGAAGGGAAAGAATGACATAAAATGAACTAAAAAATTAACTATCATTGCTTATCATTTAATGGAATTATATCTTTCCATTTAGCAAAATATTCATAAAATGAAATGGCTTGATGGAATAAGATATCGTTTTACAATGCAAGTAAATAAGGAAATAAAAAAATATATCAGTAGGAAATAAGTTATATACAAGAGGCTGTGGAGCAGTGGTGGCACATACCTTTAATCCCAGCACTTGGGAGGCAGACATAGGTGGATCTCTGAGTTCGAGGCCAGCCTGGTCTACAGAGTGAGTTCCAAGACAGCCAGGGCTACACAGAGAAACCCTGTCTCAAAAAATAAAACCAAAACCAAACCAAAACAAACCCCAAAATAAGTAAATAAATAAATAAATAGTCCGTGTAAAGTGGCTCTGTCTATTTAAAATGTAGTATCAAAGACTGAGCTGTGGCTCAGGTGGTAGAATGCTCACCTAGCATGCACAAAGCCCTGGGTTTCATCCCAGCACCATATAAAGTGGGCGTGGTGGGACATGTCTATAATCTCAGCAGAGGGAGAGAGATCAGAACTTCAAGGTCATATTTGTCTATGCAGTGATTTCTAGGCCAGCTTGAGCTGCAAGAGACTTTATCTAAAAAATAAAAATTAAAAAAATGATATTAAGACATTCAAAATCTATGTTACCAATTTGCCAGAAATAGCAACAATAATAGTAATGATGATAATTACAGATATTTGAATAAAATATGAATTTAAAAACATTTCTGGCTATAAACAACCTTTGACTTTGGAATTCTTTTCCAGTAAGTTCTTTTAGAACAGAAATTCTCAATCTAGGGATTGAAACCCTTTTCAGAGTGGAGCAACCCTTTCACAGGGGTCACCTAAGACAATCTGCATATCAGATACTTGCATTACAATACATAATAGTAGCAGAATTACAGTTATGAAGTGGCAATGAAGATAATTTTATGATTGGAAGTCGCCACAACATGAAGAACTGTATTAAAGGTTTGCAGCATTAGGAAAATTTAGAACCACTGCTTTAGAAATTCATATTGAATAGATGTTTTCAAAAATCACTCCAAATAATAAGAGACATATATATTCTTAAGATTTCCTCCAACACTTAAAGGGAAGATATCTTTTAAAAGAAGTTCATTATGATGCCAAAAGATATTGGGAATGAGAGTGAAACACTGGCAATAGTGTGTGCCACTTTGGGTTTGATAGAGGGGAAAATTAAATGTCAATGGGAAAGAGGCAAGAATGCTCAGCATCTAATTCCTTCCTTCCTAGCAATATTTTCTCCTGTCTGTGGTTTCTAGAAGACATGTAAACTGACATATGAGTTAAAGGAATAGCTGAGATAGCTTCAAATGAAATATTCTACTCTTGTCTTATAGAAGGAATATAAAAAAGATTTGGAAAATGAAATAAAAGGGAAAGGAATGGAACTTAGTTCAGAGGTCCTGGATATTCAGAGAGCAAAGCGAGCATCCGAAATGGCCAGCGAGGTGAGTGGATTTATTCATCAGCTTGGAATGAGAACATTTTCAACTTCTTTCCTTCCTGATACAGCTTTCCCAAAGGTTCTATATGATCCACTTTGTATGCGTAGATGATAATGAATAGCCATGTCTTAGAAGACTTTTCCCAGGTAGCAAATTAAAGATAATTTCATCCTCACAATCTCCCTATATGCTGTGAGGAAAATTGTCATTTTAGAGAAATCTGTGTCATAGGCAAACAGTGAGGCAGGTACGGCCCCATGTCCTGTCTGCAGCAGTGCTGACTTACTCTTAAGCAACAGACATTTCTACTCTTCTGGTTGCTAATAGTTAAACCTCTGTATGGAGTGAAAGTAGTCACTTCTCATTTCATATGAACTTTATAAGAAGAAAGGAATGTCCAAGAAGCATTTTCAGTCTCTTATTCCCTACATTACTTTGGAATCACATAGTGGCTTTCATGAGAATCTTACTGGATTCAGTGGTTTAAAAGCTTCACAGGCATCTGCATACTTTACTTTAGGCATCTGGCACACACGTGGCCTCTGGCACCTGGTTAGAGACCTGGCCTCCTCTGCTTTGGCCTCACCCACTCTGACCTAAGAACCCTGCCTCAGGCGCCTGACTGATAACGGCCTCTAATGCTTGATAAGAAACCCAGCCTTTTCTGCTTCAGGCCTGCACACTCTCACCTGATTCCCCAATCAAGAGGCACAGACTAGCCCACTGAATTAGAAAATAGTGTCTTTTTATTGTCTACAAGAAATAATCCTCACTTTCATGGCTAGGCGCTACCTTAGAGTAAAAGATGAAAAAAAAAAATCTAAGCAAATGGGACCAGAAAATATTCAGGCATAGCTGTTCTGAACGAATAAAGAGGCTTCAAGCCAAAACTAATCAGAAGAGACAAAGATCACTTCATTCCAATCCACCAAGAGGACATTATGATTCTAAAACTAAGCCCATTGAACTTGACTATATCCGCATTTTCACAGAAAAAATACCACTAGGCATTAAGTCACAGACTAACCCCAACACAGTGATAGTAGGTGACTTCAATATTACATTCCACCAATGAACAGAATATAAACAGAGAAATATTGGAGCTAAACGGCATCACAGGCCAAATAGACCTGAGAGGTACTTGCATAACATCCCACCCGGATACTGCAGAATACACATTTATCTCACTGTGCCACAGAAGTTTCTCTAAAACAGAAAATATATTAATACACAAAGCATCCCAAGGAATTTAGGAAAGTTAACGTAACTCCCATGTATTCTCTTTGACCACAATTAATAAAGCTTAAAGTAAATAGCCAAAGAAGCACCAGAATATGTATAAACTCATAGAGATTAAACTACTCAATTGTCAAGCATTTGAACTATCAAGGGAGTCAAGGAGGAAATAGAAAAAGTCTTTGAACTAAACAAAAGAACATAACTTATTAAAATTTCTGGGATAAAATGAAAAAGTCCTAAGAAGGAAATGTATTGCTCTAAGTGCCTACATTGAAAAAAAATGAGACAGACCTCAAATAGATAATCTAATAATGTACTCAAAAGGTTTGGAAAAACAAGAACAGACAAACTGAAAGCAGTAGACAGGAAAAATAATTGAAACCAGGGCAGAAATTAATGAAATAGAAACAAATATGCAAACAAGACAGTACAAAAAAGCAACAACATGAAGAGTTGGTTCATTGAAAAAAAATAAACAAAATCGACAAACCTTAGCCAAGTTAACTAAAGAAAGAGAAGATCCAAATTAATAAAATTAGAGACAGTAGGGAGACATCACAACAAACTTCACATAGACACACATCAAAAAGATTGTTCACTAAGATCAAGTTGGCTTTATCTAAGAGATGAAGGGATGTTTTAACATATGCAAATTGATAAATGTAATAAAACATGTAAATGGACAAAATACATGATCATCTCAGTAGATACAGAAAGTTCTTTTCACAAAATCTAACATTCTATCATAATAAAAGTCCCAGAGAGAATAGGGCTGGAGAGAACATGCATCAACATAATAAAGACTGTTACATAGGACAAACCCATAGCAAACATTCTGCTAAATTAGTGGTTCTCGACCTTCCTACACTTGATCTTAGCCAAAAGGCCAAGAGGCGATGGTTCTCAACCTTCCCAATGCTAGAATGCTTTAAAACAGTTCTTTGTGCTGTGGTGATCCCCAAACATAAAATTATTTTTGTTGCTACTTCATAACTGTAATTTTGCTACTGTTATGGATTGTAATGTAAATATGTGATATGCAGATGGTCTTAGGTGACCCCTGTGAAAGGGTCATTTGACCCCCAAAGGGTTTATGACCTACAGGTTGAGAATTGCTGGGCTATAATAGAGAAAACGTCAAAGCAATTCCATTAACAAGATAGGGCTGGCCACTTCTCCTCTCCAGTTCAACACAATATGATAGGACAGGAAAAAAAAAAAAAAAAAGGTTACACATAGGTAAAGAAGTCAGAATATTCCTGTTTGAATTCTTGACAGAAATAGAAAAAAAAATCTTGAAATTCAGATGGAAACAGGAAAGACTGCTAGTAGTCACCGCAATATTCTTTAGTTGCAACCATGTGGCCAGTCTACCCTGAGGGGTCATTCTTGTTATGTCAACCGTATCTGGGAAGTACTTTATACTTATAATGGTAGGGTCCAGTAAAAAACTGAGTGGTAAGATGGTAGGTAGTAGGAACAGCAACAAACCAGGCCTTAGGACAAAAAGACTGGGGTAGCCATACAGGAAGGAAGACCATGCTCTGTCCTTCTATTCCTAAGCCCCACTGGTGTTGGTCTCTGTGTTTGCTGCCTCATTTTCCTCACTGTGGAGGGATGCTCACAGGGAGCACTGTTCATCCCAGTTTCACAGACAAGAAGGGTGGTAGGAACCACCTGTAGTGTCACATAGCTTGGCTGTGGAGTCATTGTCAGTCTTCTTTCTATACTGTGGACCCGTCTGTGTGCTTTTGCCTGTCTCCCAGTCTCCAGGGCAGCTCCCATGAAGAGTCTCATTGACAGTTGCCTTTGTGATAGTATAAAAACATCTCCAGAGAGAATGCTGGTTCTAATTATATATAGTCCCCAAAGTGCTTAGTTCTGGGTGATTACGCATAGTAATAAGCATTGCATTCTTGTGGACTTTGGTCATTAATCTTTTTTTTTTCTTTTTTTCGTGTGTGTGTGTGTGTGTGTGTGAGCACATGCATGTGTGTTATATATGCATTCATGACATGTTTGTTTACATATATGTCAGTGAACATATGTGTGGTATGTGGCTGGAGGTTGATGTTGAGTATCTTTCTTGATTGCTCTCTACTTTATTAACTGAGAGTTTCTGCTGAACCCAGAGATCACTGGCTTGTCTAGTCTAGTCTATTTGGCTTTTAGGGGATTCTAAACTCTAACCCTACCACTTGTACAATAAGTGCTTTATCCGCTGAGCCATCTCACAGCCCTCTTTTGGTTATTTAAAAATGTTTAGCTTTTTTGTTTCCATATCATTGACTACAAGTATATGTTGCCCAGAGAGTGACTAAATTGTGCTGAATCTTGCTTTTGTAGAAAGAATACAAGAAGGACCTGGAGTCAGAAATTAAAGGGAAGGGAATGCAAATTGACACCGACACCCTTGAAATACAACGTGCCAAAAAAGCAGCCAAAATAGCCAGCGAGGTGAGTGGAGAGGACCACACAGACCTTGATGCTGCTATTTTTGTATCCAACAAATCATATCAGCAACTGGATTAGTGCATGGGGTCTCTTGAGGCTTTGTGGGCTGGTTTGACAGTTTGGAATGGAAATCATTTCAAATCATGATGTTTATTAGAAAATGTATAGTTTCCACTTTGCTCACAGCCTTTAAATACATCAAAGGAAGCTTGAGAAAAGGCAGTTTAATAGAATGCAAACACATTCATGTATGCATGGACACACACCCTGGCACACTTTATTCTTGTAACATAACCCATTTCATGTTAATCTAGGGCATGATAAATGCTTTTGTGGTGCATTTTCTGTAGGATAGCACATATTCTGCTTGGCATATTTATGTTTCCAACCTTTTGAGGAAAACATAAAACCCACATGTGGAGATTTTAATGTGCTTATAATCCTTGTTTCTGTGGGATTGTGTGTTTAGAAGACATCCTGTGTTCACTTTATATCTGTGCTTAAGATTTCTAGAGTCAGCTTTTGGGTTAAAGCATGATATGTCATTAATGACAATGTACCACATTCAGTACCACCCTCTCTTCATGCAATGCATATAAAGAAATGGTCATAATAGACTGTAGGAGTCAGACTACATGTGTATTTCCTCGGGAGATACCTGAGATTGGGTTCCATGCTTCTTGAACTTCCCAAGTGATTCTGAGAGTATGAATAAGTTACTAGAGTTTGCTAGTGTTTAGGACAAGGCAATTTTAGAAGAGTAAATATAGAAAGCTAGGGTGCTTATCTCAAGGTTTGGTAATGGGGCCTCACTAGGCTTACTCTGGGGGCTACTGTGACTCCTGGAGTTCAGCTGGCCATCATTAGAAGCTTGCTGTAGAGACTTGCAGATCTGTCTGTATGATATGTAGACAAGCATGATCTTGTATGTGCAGAGTCTTCAGTAAACCTTAGAGCAGTTATGCTGTGTACTTTCCTTTACTTCGTTTTCATTTACTATTACAGATATTTTTCATTCCTTCATAAAATTTGCCTAACTTCTTTTGAAAGAGTGTGTGTTTTGAAATGTGAACATGAATACGCACCCACCGAGCCTTCTGTCGTCTATATAATAAGATCTTAACATCTCCAAAGGTAACAGACAAGTCTTAGGTGTCACTTTGACTGTGCTCATCAGTGGCACTATCCTAAATCCATTTACATTTTCCTACCCTAAACTAAGGTACCATATCCATCATCAGGATTGATGCTGTCATGAGGGAGCTATGTCAGAATCATTGATGGACATGTCTGTGTCTTTCCACAATGTCAGCATACATAACAATAAATTCATCAGGTTTAGCAGTTTCAATGATAATTATTTGTCATAAAAACCATCCATCTTGGTAGCTTGGACAAAGTAAACTAAAATTCTTTATTCTAAACTTAGTTACTGTGAACTCTTATACATCACACACACAGTATATGTTCATGTGTTTGAGTGTGTGTGCATATATATATATATGTGTGTGTGTGTGTGTGTGTGTGTGTGTGTGTGTGTGTATATATATATATATATATATATATATATATATATATATATGTTACAGATTGAATACAAGTAAAAGAGGCTACAGAAGAGTTCAAAGTTCAAGGGGCTTCAGAAGTGGGCTAAGAGGAGTCTATGTAGATAAAAAATGAACTAATCAATGTGGAAAAGGAGCTGTTGGTGGTACTAATGGCAGAGTTGTAGTCAGATTTGAGAGAGAATTTGCAACAATCAGAGATGTAAAGGCAAAACAGGTCCCCGAGTGGGAAATGAGTCAGGAGCAGGAGACAGCTGGTCAGATCCAGGTCCAGATGAGGTGAACAGGTAGATGGAGAAGCAGTTGGGTAGCTGTGGTCAAACAGAGGGGGACTAAGCCAAGTCAGGACACCCTTCGGTCTGTGATTGTGACTCACATCAGGTATGCAATACACCAGTATTATACTGTTTGGGCCATCCACCACAGTGTTAGGTAGCCATTGCTTTTGAGGTCCAGGTTAGAAAATTGCTCCTTTGCTCAATCTAGTATCCCTGGTATAATTTTAGTACATACATGCGCCCCAGTGTAATTTCTTCCTAGTAAACTTGTAGGCTGGCTCCCTTCTAGTCCTAGGAATGAGACATTGATCAGCATGTGCTGGTGAGTAATGTCTGATAGATGATGTGGTTTGGGGACCCGCCCAGAGACCACAGTCAAAACCTAGAAGCTTCTTGAAAAATGGAATGTCTGTGGGCAAGGCAGAGCCAGTTTTTTACAATATGGAGTAGCTTAGAGTAAGGCATAGGATGATTTCAACAGTCGCAGTGCATCCCTAGCCCAGATCTGTCTCAATTCTTGCCGTGTGTGTGTGTGTGTGTGTGTGTGTGTGTGTGTGTGTGTGTTTTCACAACAGCCATACTTTTTGAATTTTTCTTATTCTGAATCAGAGGCTGCATCCAGTTTCAGCTCAACTTAGCAGACTAGAGCATATTGCAACAGGCTGGGAATTCAGGGCTAGAAAAAGAAGGTTTTGAAATTCTTATCATCGGAATGACTTTTCAAGCCAACTGAAAGCATCCTTCTAGAGCAAGGAATATGGAAGGGGTAGAAACTTGGAATTTCACCCTTCCGCCTTGGATCAGGTTTCTGAGACATATATACCTGTTTTTTTAGTAGGTTGGGATATTTAATCACTCATTTTTGTTCCCTGAGTAAAAGTTTTTTTTCTCTCTCTTTTTTTGAGTATGTACTAGGATGATAGTGTGAGTTTAGTTAGTGACATCTGAGGGAAAAGTAGGTTTGGAGGGGTTGGCTGTGTTCCAAGGGACTTTGGAGATGCTTTCATCTTTGAACTCTATGCAACTCATTTGCATATAATTTTAGTTACTCATGTTCGGACTTGTCAAATCAACAGGCTCGCAAATCCTTTGAGACTAAACTTTGGGATTTTGCTATTGATTTTTAGTATCCAAAGTAAAGTTTAAAAATAATGTCATGTGATACATTGTTAGGTTAGTGTCCTCCAATAGTCAACCTTGTACCATTTCTATGGGTTTGACTGTCTGACTTTCTATAGCCAATGAGATATCAGGAAACTGGACTCTGACAGAGGCTTTCAGTATATTTGTGTGTTTGGGTTTGTTCTCTTGGGATGAAGCTGTTATTGTGCGCTGTTTTAAATCTTCCAACTTTGAAAGTGTTTTGTCCATATAATGATGAAGTTGCCTAGTGACACCTTTTTCAGAATGTGCCTGCTTGTTCTGAAAGGTTATACATTGCTTAAGGGTCACATGGTTCAGTTTCCTTCCTGACTCAGTTTCCAGACAGGGTTATCTGTTGTCACTCATATCCAGGAAGAAAGAGAAAGGCTCTTCTGAAATACTCCATGGTAAAGGAAGTATACCCATCCCTTAACTAACCATATGGAACCAAGGATGGGATAGAATGATTTATTTAAGTGCCATAGGGCCCAGAAACTTGGACCAATCTCACATAAGATCAGTGGTTTAGAAAGGAAATATAGCAAGTTGCAATAATTGAGAATAGCAACAATTTCATAGTCATATTGTTGACAGTCAATAGCTGAGTTACAGAGTCACCAATAACTTTTCAAGTTTATCATTGGAATGTATGAATTTCCCCAAAGTAGCTTTGTACTTTTTCTTAATGCAGCTTAGTAGACAATGCCTCCTGATTGTGTGTGAATATGCCACTGCATGCCATACTTCTATCTTGTTGCACAGAAACAAAAGAATAAGATCTAACCTAAGGTCTAACCAGAACACGTGGTGCTGATGTCAAACATGACATCAAGGTTTTTCTTCAGTATCATTTTGAGATGATTGCAGAACTCTGTGTGTTTTATTTTCTACAGAAAGACTACAAAAGAGACCTGGTGACAGAAATTAAAGGGAAAGGAATGCAGGTCAGCACAGACACTCTGGATGTTCAGAGAGCTAAGAGGGCATCCGAGATGGCCAGTCAGGTATGGACGGTGTGAGTGCAAAGTCTCAATATACTGGAAGAGTTTAAATGTGAGTTTGCTGTTAAAACACATAGATGGCAATATGGCTCTGGGATGTGAAGCAGAACTGAGGTTATTTTCTGTTCTTTTAGAAACAATATAAGAGAGACTTAGAGAATGAAATTAAGGGCAAAGGAATGCAAGTGAATATGGATATCCCAGATATGCTTCGAGCCAAGAGAGCATCTGAAATCTACAGCCAGGTAGGTAGAGGGTGACGGTGCTTGCAGTAATGTACTCTAATCCTGTCACTGTGTGCTCCCAGAGTCACCGTGTGCTTCCAGACTCTTTCTGATTGATGTCTTTCTGAAGACATTGCCTTCAAAGTTAGAGCACCTTTTATTAAGATCCTCCCAATCAAACTTGATTAACAATGCTAATTAGAAGGACAGTGGCTCTCAATCCAATTTGGTAGCCTTTGTGAAGTCTCACACGAGTCCCCACCTTTTTGAGGTCAAGAACATTCTGATCTTATTTTTACTTGTAATGCCATTCATTACATTCTTGCCTTGAATATTCCTTGTTCATAACAACAGCGACATAGATCTATAAGTCTTTTATTTTCATTTTGTAATTTTAAATTATATTGAAATACTATTTTACGTAGCCCTCAATAAAACAAAATAGTGAAAATTGTGTTATTAATTGATAATTAATATTAGCTAAAAATCAGGACAAAAGCCAAGTTTCCTTAGTAAAACTTATTTCCCAAATACACCTGTAACATATTCCCTCCCAGATTTAAAATTTGGGTATGAATAAGGGAGGTAACATTCTTGGAAATATAAATATTACATGTTTTCTCTCATATGAAGAATCTGGATTTAAATGCACGGACACACAGACATAAACACACACAGGAGGGGGGGTAGACATGGGACTGAAAGGGAGGCTGTGTGTTGAGGAAGCAACTGATGGAGAAGAGGAAACAATGGGGAAGAAAGACACATACTGGTTAAAAAAATACTAAATAAGAGAAAGATGATCTCTCAAAAGAAAATATTTATATAACAAGTTGCTTATAAAACCTGATTTGGATGAAAACATTCATTATGTAATCATATTTTTGCTATGAAAACTATCTGAAAAGTACATCGCAGTGGGAAGAAAAATAACAGAAGAATGAAAAACATGAAATTGTTCTAGAAGCAGGGAGTTAAATTTGACTAGTAGAATTTGTGATGAAAATAATTTTGACCCAAATTGGACATATTTGTTCAAATTCTTGCTAAAGCAAAGCAGTGGCAGTAGCGATTCAAGGCAGGAGTGTCAAGATGGCGGGGTGAAATGTGGAAGAGCTGTGCAGCCACTGGAATAGCCTTAAAGGTCATGGCTTCCTGTCCCTTGTACCTCATGCTGTCTGAAGGCAGTGAACTTGGAGCTGGGTGCATATCCCAGACGAGAACATAGACAGGACACCAGGGCCTGTAAGGAAGCATGCAACAACAGCTGAATTTCTACAAGTACTGTACTTGCTTGGCTGAGCAAGTGGCCGTGTGCCACCTATACTAACTAGGGTGCCTGAGTTTAATTAAGTCTCGCTTCCCATGTTTACTAACGGCTGCCTCAGTTTCCCCATCTGATAATGTTATCTGTTTGTGGGATTAAGTGAGTGTGAATATTTGAGATAATGTCTATCACATTGTTTCATTATTGCATTGCATTACTTTATTCTACATTACATCATGCTACATTATTACATTATATTACATTGCATTCCTATTACATCTTTTTTTTTTGGTATAAAGTATAAACCATTGCCCAGGTTTTATTAAAACAGCTTATTGTAACTCATTTACTAAAGAGAAACTTGAGGTGTTTAATAATCTTAACTACAAAAATAAAAGTAAGTTTTCCTTAGCCACAGATCTTTACCAGAAGTAGGAAACAAAACATTCATGGGGAAGCTTGTAAGAAAGCGGATGTGGAGAGCCGGCTCACTGCAGAGGCTGGGGATACTGGGGCGGAGACTGAGAACACACAAAGAAGAGGAGGCCCTGAGTTTAGGAAAAACATAGAGGTCAATCTCTCTGAGGTGTCTGAATGGACTGGGGTACGGTAGGGACTGTGACACCCTTAATTTCAGCGGCCGTATCAACAACTCGAATCTTGTTACGAGTTATAGCTGCGCGGTATGGTCGAGTTGGAGGTGTCTCCGTAACCCCGCCTCCTCCTCTCAGCACATAAAGCTCTCGATTTATAATAATTTTATGTCTCTAGAAAAAGTATAAGGATGAAGCTGAGAAAATGCTCTGCAGCTATTCCACTGTGGCAGACACTCCCGAAATTCAGAGAATCAAGATGACACAACAGAACATTAGCACGGTGAGTAGCTGTGCTGTGAAAACCTTGGGACTAGACGTCGTCCAGATTTTGGAATATTTGCGTGTGTATCATAAGCTACATGGGGATGAGACATAGGTCTAAACATAAAAGTCATTCGCGCCTTCCTATGCCCCTTATACGCACAGCCTGGGAGAACTCCATGTCCTTAGTGCGCCTGCGCGATGACTAGAGCCTCTCAGGAGTCGGGTGCGGAGCCACTTGTCGGCTGTCGGGAAGTTTAAATTTCAGATATTTTGGTTAAGGATGCCCAATTTGTATTCTTTTCACAGTTGAATGTATTTATTTGTTCGTTTATCTTTTTGAAGTTCTGAGGATTATTCCCACGTCCTTGTTCACGCCAGGCAAACGCTCTGCGGGTGAAGTATATCCAACCCTCACTCACTTCTAAAATACTATAGTTTGCAAGAATGTCCTTTCCCTCATTGCCTGATTCCCCAGTGTTACTTGCATTTTTCTATCATATGGATTTATTTCTTCAAAATAAAAATAACTATTCTAATAATTTCTAATTGTTACAATTGTTTTTGGAATTTCAAAACCAAATTCTGTATCAGCTACAGATGACAGGTGTTGAGCAGATTTTAGCTCAGGAAACGTCTTAATCTTCCACACTGATTTTACTATGAAGGTGAAAGTAGACATACAAAGCTACTTTCCTCCTGATTTTCGTTTAATTTGTATGACAACGTACCTAAAGAATTACTAGTTCAAAACCAACTCATAAACCTTCCTGTTATTATTTTGAGGAAAAGGACTTGCCTGTGTACTGTTAAGAAAGTAGGCTTCTGCTAACTGATCAATGTATAAACTTGAATTTTGTGGTGAAATTACCGAACAGACCATACAGTCAAATATTAGGATGTAGAATTGGCTCAGTGGCTCAGCAGTTAAGCACGTGTCTAATGGGAAATGCCATTAAGTTTGAGGACCTCTGGGAATCTCTCCACTTCCTGATTAATTGGCTGACTCTCATCTAAGGACAGACAGGCTGTCTGGCAAGTCTGCGATCTCCCTAAGAAGGTACAGGCTGTGCCAAGATAAGGACAGTTCTTACTGGAAGGGTCAGAGAAAGAGCTGCTTCTGACTCCTGTGAGCTGTGATGTTTCTAATTTTCATCTCCTTGAGCTCATGACCTACATCACACTTCCACTCCTGTGGTGCCCGCTGGGTGCCAGTGTGGGTTATGGGACCATTCTGTCCTTAAGTGACTTTTGAGGACCAATATTTCTATGTGGAGAACTTTTGTTTTTTTGTTTTGATTTGTGTTTGGAAGGGGTAGACATCAGGGGTGGAGAGATCAGAGTAAGTCAGTAAAGGGGAGAGTGAGGGAAATAACCTATTCAAGGTTGATACTGGAGACAGAGTTAGTGTTTCCTTAAGAGACAGTGAGGGACTTTTGTATTCGGAAAATGAACAGTGGCATGAAACATCCCTTGTTTGGGGTTAAATGCTAAGTGCTAAGAGAATTTCTCTAACTGTGTGCTTTGATTTTTCTCAAATATGCATGTGCCACATATCTATATTTGACTTAGGAAACTGTGGCTTGTTGATTTATTTTCACAGAGCAAATAATCTGCCCCTAGCTGAGATACTCATCATACCTCAGATCAAGCTGGGCTAAGAGGTTATGAGATCTGAAACCAAAGTCAGCATTTATTATCAGAATGGACTATTACATTGGTTCATATAATATTGTTACTTGTAAATAAACCAGTAAATAAATACGACTGTAAAACCTGAGAAATAGTCTTACTTTTGTAACAGTCATATCTAGGACTTGAATTATTTTTTTATTTTTCTCTTCTTTTTTTTTTTTGTTGTTTTTTTGAAATAGAGTTTCTCTGTTGTCTCTCTCTGGCTGCCCTGGAACTTCCTCTGTAGTAAGTAGTTCCAGACTGACCTAAAACTCACAGAGATCCGCCTGCCTCTGCCTCCTGAGTGCTGGGATTAAAGGCATGTACCATGTACCCAGCTTGGACTTGAATTCTAATAAGCTTACAGTTCTCATTTTCCTTCCCCCACTATGAAGGTATCTTATAAGGAAGAAGTAGGAGCTGGTACAGCTGTACGGAACACTCCAGAGATTGAACGGGTGAAGAGAAACCAGCACAATATCAGTTCTGTAAGTTCTCCACAGTACTAATTATCCTTCCCCGGAGAAACAGGGGCTACATGAGTGATTTTAGTTCTTTTCTTAGTAGGTTGCTTTTTCTCTTTTATTCTTCACTTTCCTGAAAGATGACATCATCAACTATCAAAGGTCTAACTTCTAGAATGGAAACTATAGCTTTGTTCCCCTTGAATCTGAAGCTCTGTTTTATTTCACTTAGAGTAGAATAAAGAAGACAGGGGCCATTTTAATAAAATCTAAGATTATGTTTCATCTTTCTGGAGAGAATTTTAGGTGTGTTAAACTTTACGGAGAAAGGATATGTCGAATATTGTCCCACCTCTTGGAGCAAAGGAATTTTACCCCAATGAAGTGACCAAAAGGCTCAGTACATTTAGTTGGTAGCTGAAGTGAAGACATAGATTTGTTTTTCAATGTAATACCAGCTCATTTTTGTTCTGTGTCAATCAGTCACATTTCTGAGCCTTTCCTGGACACAGGTCTGGACCCGAATTTCTGTTTCCTGGCCTTATTCCCCCTTTATTTCTCTTAGCAAAGGAAACATACACAGTTGACTATAAATTGTAAAAAGATCTTACACTGTGGTGTTCATGACTGTGGGGAATGGTAGGAGAGGTGTTCAATACAGTAGGAAATTTTTCTCCAATTTACTGCTTGACACGAGCAACAGATAATTCTTATCCTTCCAGGAAGGGGATTCATCTGTGTATATTTCATATATTTGTTTCTTGCTGTGGATGTGCAAAATGATTCTTTCCCTAACACTCCTTCCTTGATCCATCTCTTTACCTTCAGGCTTTGAGACACAACCTTCCAGAACTTTCTTTTAAGCCATCCAAATAGAACTACTTTCATGGTATGCATCAGGGCTAACTCAGAGTTAGGTGGTGTTCTGAGTATGTGACTCAGTGGTGGTTTCTGCTGGACAATGAATTCCAGGGGCGGGGTGGGGGGAAGTGATGTGTACTGTAGCACAAAAGTATGAATTGTGCAGAACGCTACTACAACCAAATCTCTGTGCCATGAAGGAAGCCCTGTTCTCTGGATAACACCTAGAGAGGACCTGAAGGGTGAGGCCAGCATTATAATTAATAGCATTTTGTTCTGTTTCATGGTAACCTGAATCAAGTGCCATTCAAGTCTGACAGAGAAATGACTTTGGGAAAGAAGTGTAACATGTTACATTCCTTCTGTTTGCAATGACAATGTTTGACACGCGCCCATCAATGTGCTCAGCTATAAATGGTCCATACTGTGCATGACGCCTAGTCATTCCTCTACAGGGAGATGATGGTGCTATTTTTATTTAGAGTCTCAAAAACCAAAAATGTTCATTTTTAACTGCGTTGAGCTTTTCACCCTAAGAAAATCACACAAAACAGTACAGTATATCATCTTTTCTCCCTCAGTCTTTTCTAGCAACCAGTAAGTGCATAGTTCTGTATCTCTGAGTTTGGGCTATAACCCTCTGCTTAATATTCAAATGGAAACTTGGCCTTTCAAGATTAGCCTGATCTGTCAAACCAGGAGGTGATTCGCTAACATTTAAACATCCCGACATTTTCCACCTCCGAGGACAAGCCGTTTTGCTATTAGCTCTCTGTGCTAAGATCTGTTTTTGAATTTCATTTAGAGGAAACCTGTCTCAGTGAACTTTCCATTTAACTATTTTGGTCTGGGTAGATACTGACATCTTTACTCGTGTTAAATCCACAGCTACTAAGATAGATGATAGCTGAGACTCTGAGGAACTAGTGCTTTATGCTGGTCTGGATTTCAGCTTTAATCATTTTAAGCATTATGGAATGATTTCTAAAACCTATTTGGTATAGATTTAAATCTTTGCTAAATTTCAGTGTGTACTTTCTGTGTACTTACACAGGTTGGTTCTCTTTGCCTGGAGTCCAGTCTCCTGTGAGTTTCAGTTATAAAATGCCACCTAAAGAGGAGGACTTTGCTAGATTGTTATAAGTTTAAAGGCTTGTTTCTTGCCCCACGCATTATCATTTTTTTCTAGTTGATTTTCCTTTAAATATATCTACCTGAAGAGGAAACTCATGGAAGGGATGAATGTCAGGATACAGGGTATGCTTGTGACCTCTTTCTTAGTGTGAACAAATACCTGACGAGAAGCCTCTTAAAGGAGGAGAGACTGTTTTGGCTCATGGTTTGAAGGACTACAGTCCATCATGGTGGGGAACACATAACTGTGGGCTACTGCATGGAAGGGGAGTGTGTGGTAGCCTGGCTGACTTCTCAGTGCCTAACTAGAAAACCCGAACCAGGGTGCCTATAATTCTCGTCTGCAAGCCCCACCTGGACCACCTAGACCCCCCTGTGTAAAGGTTTCCCAGCCTCCCAAGACAGTGGCACCAGCTGGCAGAGGACGAGAAAACACATGAGCCCGTGGGAACATTTCACATTCAAGCCACACCACAGGTGCTTTACAGTCTGGTTGCATTGAGAGGCTGCTTCCTGACTTCCAGCTATCCTGTCCTACAATGTGCAGGGCACACCGGTCTGTGTTTTTAGTACATGGAAACTTTTTGTTGTAACCACACTTCCTGTTTTCTTGTTCTAGATTGTCTGTGTGCTCTCAGTCAGACCTGCAATATTTGCAAGACTCTAAGGGCTAATTCAATTTGATTTTTGCCTTTGAATACATGTTAAGTTCTAATTAACATATTAATAGATAAAAATGCTTCCCAGATAGAAAATAATAAATCATTATGTTAAGATAATTGCCAAGACATTTTGTACATCTGCTTAATTGTAAGCTTATGGTCATAAGCAATGTTTGTGTATATTAACTGAAGGACTCCTGTAGTGATGGATAGATGTGAATTTATTTACACTTCAAGATAAAGAACTCAGAAAGCTTCAGACAATATAAGAAACTATTTTCCTACTGAAGGAAATATAATGTTGGGACAAAAAATTCAATTATGCAGCAGTTACAATTGAAGAATCCTGAAGTGTTTTAAGCTTTGGGTAGAATAAATTAACTATATTTTAAAATAAATTATTCAGGTGAAATACAAAGAAGGAATGGAACATGCAGCAGCCATTTCTTATCCTTCTGAGTTAAAGAGAGTTCAAAAAACAAACGGGAAGAACATCAGCAATGTGATAGAATTTCCTAAAGTGTTTTTTTCTAGGTTATTGAAATAAATACCAATGCATGATGGGAGCACAGCGCCTGCTCAGGTGAAATCTTATGACAATGAAGGCTATCATATCGTGGTCATTCCTTAGAAGTGACGATAACACTCCATACTGCTTTGTGCTCTCCATTATGTGCCTCTTGGGCATTTGTTACTGAAGGTTCACTCTGTTCATGCTCTAGGGGGACTTCAACAAGTGGGACAGACTACAAGGGACTGTGGGCAGTCTTGAGATCTCTGGGAAGAACAGGAATTACTGTTATGAGCTGCTTTACATCCTGTCACAGTAATTTGTATTTGTTGACTACCTATCATTTTTTCGAGTACGTGACAAGTACTAGCTTTCTAAATGACCAATAGTAATTCTTCTTGCAAAGTGTTTTGAAAATGCAAAGGAGGAACAGTATGACACATGGGGGAGAAGAACAGTCTTGGAGAAGGGATACAACTGAAGTCTTGTCTTGTAGACCCAAGAAAGGCTTCAAGTGGCTTTTGTGAGAAGGGTCTTCCTAGCAGGGAAACTGAGTGTTTTCAGAGTCCGAGGCCTATTCAAGGGGGAGAGCACTTATGAGTACTGGGAAGGTGGCAGGAGGTGATGCAATACTAATCATAAGTGGGACAGTGGGTCTTTCAAGATATTAACAGTGCCAGTATTGTGCAGTGATTTTTTTGGTGATCAAATTGTTTTACCAGACATCTTTTTAAAAAGTGTTGTTAGTCTATTTATGATAAAACAACAGTTAACTTTATATGAAAAATAAGTGTATAATAACATAGATGCTGTAGCATTTATGTGGCGGGTCATGCATGCAGATGGTGGAATCCAGAAGGTTTAGTTTTGGAGAGGAGCATGGACCCCAGTGGACTGATAGGTTTGATTCCAGCTCTGGACTTCATTTGTTATATACTATCCTAGACTGTCACCTGTGAAATTTTCTCTCCTATAAAACGGAGATTAGAGCATTAAAGAAATATTGCCTTTAAAGTACACGACAAATTGATGAATAGGAGAATCAGGACAAGATTCTCCCACTGAATTGATGTCTGAGTTAACATTCACTAGCAATTGTAGTTCTCCCTATGAGAACCACAAATATTTAGTTCAAGCTCTAACATGAATGATATTTCTACCAACAGAGGTTACATGAAACATTCCTCACTGTAACTCAATCATTCCAGTCCCGAGAACTTGTCCAGACCTCTCACATGCAATAGTACAAAAAATGTCGCTCCTTAGGGAGAGGGTACATTGGAAGAAATCCAAGCTTTTCCATTTATTTTCCAGACTTCTCAAACTTTTCTTCATTTTCATGTTCATTCATAAGAGCGTCCATTTCAAGGGCAAGGTCTGTGAAAGGCCCTAAGGCTGAATTTAAACTCTGAAAGCAATTGATTGTCACTGTATAACTCCTTGCAAAGGGATTTTTCTTTTCTTTTCTTAAAATTTAATTTAATTTAATTTAATTTGCATTGGTGCTTTGCCTGCATGTATGTCAGTGTGAGGATGTCAGATCCCCTGGAACTGGAGTTACAGACAGTTGTGAGCTGTCATGTGGGTGCTGGGAATTGAACCCAGAGCCTCTGGAAGAGCAGCCAGTGCTCTTAACCGCTGAGGGCACAAAGGGACTTTTCTAGCTTTACTACAGCTGTCAGAAACTCTCAACAGAGATGCCGTCCCTTTGCTCTGTGTTTGGTGCTCCTTTATTTCTTGAGATGTTGTGGAATTGTTGGGAAGTCGACTAGGGACTGTGAAGTCATCTCCCTTTGTGTCCCAGCTAAGAAAGATCTCTATACACTAGGTGGGCATCTTCTACAGTGTTAGGTCAGAGGTCAGGACTTCCCAAGGTGAGAAACTGAGGTTCCTGTGAGGAAGGTCAGTGGAGGCAGTATGACATTGGAGCGCAAGCACCGGGTCTTTGTGACCTTCATTCTCCATGCTGTGAGCGACGACAAGAGTCTATTTTACATTTATCATGGCTTATTACTAAAATGATGATAAGTCATTTTAAATGTAAGAAGGCAATTTAGTAAACACTGCTTTAGTGTCAAAAATTCAGGAAGTCGTCAATAGATTGTATAGTGTAAACGCTAGCGATGAAACAAGTAATTTAGAACATTTGACGAGGAAAAACTAGGGGACTAGGGTCTCAAGAAAATGGCATCTGGAAGGAGAAGTGGACACAAAGTCCCACCCCTAACGAGGAAATTACTTCCAATTGACATCTGCGGAAAAGGAGGAAATTAACTTTGTCTAATGGATTATTAACCACACTCTAGGGTGGCCCATGCCCACAAGTAGTTGTTTGATACAAAATGGACTCCATGTTTTTTTTTTTCTGTTCTGTTTTGTTTTGATAATTTTAGTCTTATTGCTTTTTTGGTTTTTGTTTGTCTGTTTTGGTCTTTTTCTTGCTTTTAGAGAGGGAGGGAAGGTGGGGGAGAGAGAACAGCATGAAGTTGGGTAGGTAAGTTGGGAGGCATTGGGGGAGGGGAAAGAATATGATCAAAATACATTTTATAAAGTTTTTTAAATTGATAAATATGGTATCATGGGGGAAAAAGATAAAATATATTAACTAAGTGTTCTGTAGATGTGACATTTCCTTCAATATGTACCAGTGGTACACATTTATTTCCCATAATTCTAAACTGTCTTATGCTTTATTCTCCAGCTCCAGTATAAAGAGCAACACTATAAGGCCACTCCAGTAACCATGACCCCAGAGATAGAGAGAGTGAGGAGGAACCAGGAGCAGCTGAGTGCGGCAAGTTGTTCTCTTTTCTATTTTATTTACCATGATGTGTTTTTGAGTTTTAAAAACGCTCTCTGTGAAGCAGTGAACCCTCTATGCAATTGAGAGTTCTTTCACACATCCATACCTTGAAGGGCATGAAGGATGACTCTTGTGTCAGTTGGGAAGTTTGTATCGCGTTTACTTATTCTAGAGGTCTTCGGTGAGCACCCAGGCGAAGTCCTGGTTACTGGGACACAAGGATCCATAAGAGCCACATCTTTTCCTCATTAGCATTTTAGTTTACTGGTAAATCTCTAAAAATACAATGACCTTAGGAACTGGGAAGTAGAGTGGTTTATCTACTGGAGGGGGAAACAATATTAGAAATAGGGGAAGAGAAGACTTGGCTTGACTGATTCTTTAGGGTGCAATAAGAGGGCAAGGCGTATTGTAAGTGAAATGGAAGACATCAGCCAGTCATTTAATAATCTATTATAGTAAGGCAGTCTTAGTTAACAACTGAGAGGGACTTCTGCTCTGCGCCAGACTCTCTTTTGACATCATATGTGAATGTCTGAGCTCAGCATTATTCGTTTCTTTGACTGGTAGATGTGGAAAACTGAAATTTGAAGAGTCAGAGACCATTCCAAGGATCCATGGCTTGTAAGAACAGACGTGGAACTTGAACTCAGTCCTCATGGAATTTAAAAATCTCTTTAGGGTAACCCCAAGCAGTTACCTTTTACTTTTTGTCAACCCTTTTGTGGATCTTTCTTCAATAGTGACAATAGCCTCTTTTCTTGCAAAACCGGCATTTGGAAAGACTTTAAAATTTAAGAGTAAGTTTTCCCAGGCAGAGATGAAAACTTAGGGTCAATATAGTATATCTTTAATGAGGAGAAAAATCAAGGTCAATATAGTTTATCTTTAATGATATCTCTGAAGGTGGAAGAAATCAGGGACCTTTGAAGGGTGGAAACTTGAGGGCCAGAAGCAGACTAGAGCACCTTCCCAGCCTGCCACAGGGACTTCATTCCAGTTCATTGTCCTGGCTTCATATTGGTGTTATTTTTTAAGGTTGTTCCCTTATTTCTGCTTCTTTTTGTTTGTAGAGTTTGTAGTAAGTTTTGACATGAAACAGGTCACTCTTTGAAGAACCCTTTTAAACAGCATAATCAACACTCCTTAACCAGTTGAGTTCAATCAACAGGAGGCCACTGTGAAAGTCCACATGTAAAAAGAAAGTGGATTTGAGGCCCAGCCTTTGTGGTAGCCACTTCGAGCCCTTGCTTCTATTTATTAAAATTCTTATATATCCTCTATAGGTCAAATACAAAGGAGAGCTAAAACAGGCAACTTCCATCTCGGATCTACCAGAGCTGAAGAGAGTGAAAGAAAACCAGAAGAATATCAGCAATGTGTGAACATTTGTATTTAACGTTATCAAATGCGTCAATATGCAGATGAGAGAACTGTTTTAGAGAGTTTTCCTATCCTAGTTCATAGTCTCAGTTGACTAACAGATTCTTCAGAGGATGGTGTCAGGGTGGGAGGTTCAGTGTTCTCAGTGCTGCACTGCGATGGCTGTCCTGCAGTCGGTAGCATGTCTTCCTCATCTCACCTCCTGTGACAGCTGTGGTTCCCTAAAGAAGGCAGCGGAGGCTTCTGGCATCTTGGTCCCGCAGTCCAGCTTTCTTGCTGTGTTTCCTACCTGCCCGAGTTCTATTTTGTCAGCTCCCTCCTGGCCCTCTCCCTCACTCATGATGGTTATTACCATGTTTCTGGGAGAAATGGTGAAGAATGTGTGGTTGACTGAATAGATCCTGTGAAATGGACTGGTTAATGGGCACTTGGCCCAAGGCAGCAGTTTTTACTTAGATTCATGGGCTGCTCTAGATCCCTTTATTTATATAACCCACCCAAAGTTCACTGAAAGCATCCTTGTAGGAACACATGTGGAATGGGTTCTTTGGAAGAGGAGATTCAGAAATCTGTTACCTCCAAGGAAATCTTTTATTCTTGAGACTCATAAAGCCATTTGACTAGTTTATGCATCAAAGGCAGGTTATCATTTGGTACTTCCTCTTCCTCCCTCCCCTTTCTCCTTTGTTTTAATGAGTTCCCTTCCTTGGCTACCCCTTTAAAATGAAATATTATGTGATTCTTCTTCTGTTGAACTGATTCACAATCCTCTCCTTTTCTTCTCTGAAACGGTAGGTTTATTATAAAGGTCAACTGGCAAGGGCTACGGCTTTAAGTGTAACTCCTGAGATGGAGAGAGTGAAGAAGAACCAAGAAAACATTAGCTCGGCAAGTGGTTTCCATTCATTTTGGACTGGGGCAAAGGATGTATCCTTTACAATTTACTCATTATTGTTTATCGTCTTCTGAATAAAATTTATTTCTGATAAACACATATGTGGTTGCATGTGAACTCCAAAAGCTCTCACTATGAACACTTACAGTACTGTGCAATCCCTCATTAGTATTCCAAACATGACTGATGGTTACATTTATAGTTTATTTAAGCAATGACTCATGTTATTTTAGCCAGTATCTTTGAAATTGACCAAGTCTTTGATGTAAAAGTTTTTAAAAATTGTCATTTTACTCATGAACTTCACTGAACATGGATTGTTAAATGCTTTCTACCAAAACAAACTAGAAAATGAGTAATTCAAAATAAGAATTCAGAAGATAGAAAACTTAATGCATTTAATGTAGAATTCAGTTAGTCAGGAAAGATGTCCATGGTGAGTGTGCTTTCCTTCACCCTCTTAGAGCAGAAAATGGGGTAATTTAGAAACAGAAAATACATTTAGACTCTATTTTGTATTTCATTTGCCTTTTTTAAAGCTGCTAAGCCATTTCACTGGCTGTTGTACATACATGTTTGTTTCCTGTTGACAGACTTAAGTCATTTATACAATAACTTTAAAGGGAAATCATTAGGAGTATAATTTTAGGTGACTATTCTGGACCAAAATATAATACACTGAAAGAAAAGTTACCCAGGAAATAATTTTGAAGAAATTACACATGATTCACTCATTTGAAAAGCTTTAAAAAGTTGTGCAATTTTTAGATTATAATTATCCAATTATATGAATGTCTGCTGCTTCTTTTGCAGGTGAAATATACCCGGGACCATAAACAAATGAAAGGTAGACCATGTCTGATCTTAGATACACCTGCTTTGAGACATGTTAAGGAAGCACAAAATCATGTTTCCATGGTAGGATGCAACAGGCCATTGTCTCCATGACTAAAGCATACTAAGGAATGGCATGACTTGTGTTTGGATGGTGTTAGTTTACTATTAATCTGGACACCTAACAAAGCATGGGAATGTGGATGAACCCTTGGGGCACGTGTTGTAATTACATTGAAATGTAACAAAGATATTTGTTCTAATAAAATAATTTTCCCTCAAGGATTTTTGGTGTGTTTTTATTTCTAACTTGACCACCATTAATTCATTTTGTGAATGACATTTACCTAGGTTTTGTTTTTCACGTAATTTTAAGACACAGTTTGGTATATTTACATATTATAAAGAATATTTTTGAGTGTACTTTCAAAAAGAGTTTCATGTCACAATTTTCTTACCATGAAGTTCACCAATTTAAAGTGTTTAATTCAAGCTAGTATAATTCCAGACTGGTACAATTATTGCCCTCTTTGAGTTTCAGAACATTAAAGGAACGTATGTTTGTTTGATAATAAACAATTTTGTAATTATATATGAAAATTTTGTACAATTTTTATATATATATATATACATACACTATATATATATATGTATATATACACAATTATATATATCGTAATCTAATCTAATATAGCACTGTCATCTTGAAGAATAAGTGCAAATAACTTTTCACTGTTCCACATGGAAGGTGAAAAGACAGGAAATCAATCAGTAGTCAAATTGGTGTATTTTAGGAAGTAACTAATGCTTTAATTAGTCTTAACTCTTATACCTTATTGATATACAGATTTACATATCATTTAAAGGGGATACTATAGAGTTTAAAAGTACAAAATAGTGCTTGATTTCTGGCATCATTTTTGGAAACTTTGAGAAAAATGTATTATAAAACAATATATTATATTTATTAAATCTAATAATCCAGGTGTACTTTATGTGACCAAATGTATTATAAAAGTTTTGTGAGACAATTAGGAATTTCAGTTTGAGTTAATAACAGTTTTCCTTTTTTCAGGTCAAATATCATGAAGATTTCGAGAAGACAAAGGGAAGGGGTTTCACTCCAGTTGTGGATGACCCTGTGACAGAGCGGGCGAGGAAGAACACCCAGGTTGTGAGCGATGCTGCCTATAAAGGTGTCCAGCCTCATGTGGTGGAGATGGACCGGAGACCCGGGATCATTGTTGGTAAGCGTGTGGTCTTCTCGCGCCCCTTCTATCCTGTACGAGCTTCTGTATTCATCTGACCTCACAGGTTTGATGGAAATTCCAATTAGATCAAAAGTAGAATGCTTTGGTACCCTGCTGAAAGGAATCTGGGGCATTCAGAAAATCGCACTGCCAATACTTCCTGTTCTTGAAAATTCTGTTTGATATTCCCCTGTTAAACAACAGCTTCCCTCAGAGGAGTGACTGCGGTGCTTGAGCATTTTGCTTCCTTTAGCTTGTGTGCTTGCTTAGTGAAAGTGTTACATTGTAGCCATCATGTACTTGGGAGACTGAACTAGTCATTTCCCATTTGTGTCCTTTTATTGGTAAACAGAAAGAAACTGATGGTATTGTGTAACGTGAACTGTGTATATTTTTGCATATTGTTTCTAAACTAGGATATTTGAGGTTCACCTGAAAGCCTGGTTGTTTAGAGAGGAATCCTCTCTTCATTGTGTTTTCTCCTTACATTCAGTCCAGGGAAACCCTAGGGAATGTGGTTTGTGATATTAGCAAATATCATTAGACTGAAGTATAGGCAGGCTGGAAAGAAAAATCATGGAATCTTAGTATAGATCAAAATCTGAGCCTACTCTCTGAATGTTTATGTTTACTCCAGGGGTGTAGTTCACCATACAGTTACTATTGCCATTGTTATGATTAAAGAAAACCCAACACACTCTCACACCTATGCAAACAACTTAAGGAAGGATTCCTTTGGTGCCCAGTTTGAGGGCACAGCCCATCACGGGGCGGAGGTGGGGGAGTTACAGTGGAGTAGCTTGAGGCCGCTGGTCACACCGCATCCACAGCTAGGAAGCAGTGAGTGATGAATGCTTGTGTTCAGCTCACTTTATCTTTTATGAAGTCCAGAGCCACCACTCATAGAAAGGTTCTGTCTCGTTTAGGGTGGGTCTTTCCACCTCAATTAATCTAATCAAGCTAATCCCTCACAGGTGTGTTCAGAGATTTGCCCCCCCCCCCCCCGCCCCAACAGAGATTTTAGATACTATCCAACTGACAATACAAGCATCGCAGTCGGAGAGTTTTTGGCAACTGTGGATATATACTACTCAGTATACCCACTGTTAGATTTTCATCCTCTTCAAGAGGAAGAGCTTCTGCTTGAGAATCATAGCAGTGAAGGGGTATGGAGAGGTGAGTTGGTGGGGGGAGCATGTCTTTGACAGAGTACAATTTTAGTATAAAGTAAGAGTGCGCATCAGAGCCCTAAGTGACTTGGATCATGACCAAAGTGAAAGAGTCTTTTCCAAAGAAACACTCCAGACCTATTTGTAGGCTATTGATAGCTTTCCTCATCTTTCCAGGTTCATTACTTAAGGGGGTCATAGGAGGATGGATGAGTGAATTGTGATGTTTTCAGTAAAAGTAATTCAGAAGTAGAGAGTTTCATTGATTTGTGCTAATAACTCATAAGAGAGAGTGGTGTGATTCATCTCACCCTAGGGTCTTACAAAGAGCAGAGACCAGGAATGATGGTGAAATCATGGCTAAAAATGATGAGACTGTCTAGACAGGGCTCTCAGAGTTAGTATTTATAGTGTTTGCATTAGCAGTTATCACTATTTCTTAAATATAAAATTTGTAACTTAAAAATATTTATTTGGCAGGCAATCCAGAAGTCAGTTTATTTCTTCTTATGGGGAAAATCGGTGTCCATGAAGACTTGCATATGAAAACATAAGACAAAGTACAATTTAATCAAACACTAGGGTCTAAACTAGCATGGAAATGCAAGTTTATAGATTTGCTAGTCAATGCAGAACAAGATAGTTGATGCTGATCCTATTTTTGTTGTTGGGCTCTGCTGCTTACAAGTTGGATGAACTTGGCAAAGCTACCCAGGTTCCTCACCTATGAAATGATAATGACAGCGGTGTCTATAGCAGTATATATGAGGCTTAAATGAATTAGGTCATTACAGAGAATAGTCCATGGCGTGTAGCCAACAGTATATAATTGATATAAAAGTCTTTGCTTTTAGTTCACTAATTATGTCATTTCAACCTCACCTCATTACTACCATAACTGGGTGCGTATTTCCCAGTTGTTTATCACCACGGAGCCCTCTTAGGTCCATCAATTATAACAACAGATACATTCAGAAATTACTACATTTGAATTTTGCCCGCAGCTACAATGGTCTCCATGTCTGTTAGTTAGATGTCTTTCATTGTGGCAAAATACTTGAGGAATCAAGTCAAAGGAGGAATGTTCTAGTTTGGCTGACAGTGTGAGGTATAGCCCATGTCCAGTTGGCTCTATCGTTTTGGATCTGTGGCAGCACAGTGTATCACAGCGGTCAGTGTGTGATGGAGAAGCAAAAGACACTTGGGTGGGCTTGTTCCGAGGCCTTCTTAAAGGGAACTCCCCCAATCACCAAACTTCTCCCACCAGTCTCCATCTCTTTAAATTTTCCACATCTTTGAAGAGTGTCGCAGGCTAGTGGAGAGGTCTTTAATACATGGACTTTTGGGGGGACACTTCAGATATAAACTGTGGCGATAGTGTGCTGACTGAGCACAGCAGGAAACTGATCTGTGATCCCTCGAGGGTGATATCACTCTTACTCACGCCTCCATCCCCCATCCCTCGTGGCTCCTGGTTGGAATCCTTTCTACAGAGTTGGTGATAACTGTGTCCTCTATGGCTCATCTGTTCCTATAGGGCTCAGACTTGGAATGAAAATTGAGCCTTCCACTTGTCTACATTTCCAGCATTTTTTTTTTCCTGTTACAGGGAGAGGACGTTTTTAAGCAAAAACCTTTCTATCAGTTCACATGAATACTCAGGTGTCCTTAGGAAGTTTAAGCAGATGTTGACTGTTCACAGGGACGTTGGGGTTTGGGGATGCTGTGGGGCTGCACATAACAGCCATGTGTGAGCCTGTGGGGCTGAGTCACAGGTGCTGCATGGAGACCCCCATGCTGGGCAGTGAAGAAGCCAGGCAGCTCGAACTTGATGACAAATTTTCCTTAGCAGCTATATGTGAACAAGGGCCTCCCTACCCCACCCTGCTCCCGTTCTCTGGCCCTGCACTGTACCAGCTGCTTTTAACGTGTTCCCTTGCTTGACTGACGTCCATGCTGGTGTTTCCAAGTTCCCTCTTCATCTCTTGGTTTCTTCCCTTTGGTGAAAGACCTCAAAGTGTGGCGCACAGATCCTGGCTCCATCTTCGACATTGACCCCCTGGAGGACAATATTCAGTCTAGAAGTCTCCACATGCTATCTGGTATTGTTTGAGTTCTCTGTTTCCCTGGTTTTTGTCCTGAAAACAGATGATGACGAATTATAGACTTTTCACTGTGACAAATGTGCTGTGTAAATTTAAAATTGTTCAGAAAACTCAAGAAATGTACTATGTCATTTTAAAATAACATTAGTTATTTATGAAAACAAAGCTTGCAAAGGAGCTTGGAAATAAATCCTACATTAGTTTGTCCTAGATTCATTTAAAATGCTGTCTAGGGCACACTTACTTTTGCCTTTCATTGGTAAATAAGATTCTATAGGCTTTCTGGGACTACAGATCTAGTTATTTGGATTGCAAAGAGCTTCTGAGATGGAAAGGAGATTTTTTTTTCATGAAATACAGTGTTATAGTATTTTAGAGTCAAGTTGCAAAAATTATACATAGAACAGTAGTGAGGCTTCTCCACAGTGTTCTCAGCCTTCCTAATGCTTGTGTTCAGCCCCAACCATGAAATTATCTTTGTAGTTATTTCATAACTGCAATTCTGCTGCTGTTATAAATTGTAATGTAAACATCTGATATATAGATGGTCTTAGGTGACCCCTGTGAGGGGGTTGTTTGATAATTGCTATATTACAGGAGTCTTGCTCTATGCTCTGAATTTTTTTTTTTTACTTTATAGTTAGTGCTAATTGTATTGAATCCCCAGTGCAGAAACAGGATTCTGGAAGTTCCACTAAGTATGAATCCACGTACTTAGCCTTACTGTCTAATTTAATAGTCTCAAAAGAAACAAAATATAAGTACTATATTCCTAGGGCTACTTGAAAGCAAGTATTTAAAGCAGAAAGATGTTTGCTTTCAGAGAAATTTCTTTCCTTCTCAGTGTTTGCTTAGTTATTGTCCATTGCCTATCCTTTATGTTTCTTTAAAAAAAAAAAAAACGGATGGAATGAGAATACATGTCTTAAATATTTGAGAATTAATTAAATGAGAATAAAAATTCCTGTACATCTGTGATGCCGTCCATACTAAGTCTGGGAATGGTTGACTAGAACCTTGTAATAGCAGAGGGCAGGGGTTATTATTTAATCAGGAATTGTTTTCCTTCCCTGGGAAGCTTTTAAGGGGTTTGTCTGTTGTCTAAGTCACTCATTCCTGTGTCTGAATACTCTCCCTCTGATGCAGAGAAGGCGAGTCAGTACCGGAGACACCGGTCCCGCTCCCATTCTGGCAGCACCTTTGGTACAGGTCTGGGGGATGACAAGTCAGAGATCTCCGAGCTCTACCCTAGCTTTTCGTGCTGCAGTGAGGTAACAAGACCATCCGATGAAGGAGGTATCGACCACGACCGTCTAAAATCAACTCACTCCTCACGCGTGCACCAGAGTGTCTTTTACGTACTTCCACCTTTGCACAAGTGTGTTTGGTGTGTTTGAAAATTTTAATTCTAAGTTTGGAAAATTAAGAATCTTTTACTTAAAGCTACTAATTTGCAGTTTCACATGCCTTCTCCCCTGTCTTCACTACTGACCATTCGAACAGATCTGTAACAAGAAAAGAATCCTGGGGTTCGCTGTGTGAATGCATGATTGGAGTGTCTGTGGTGGATCTGGATCTGCCCATTCTCATTAGACACCAGTGTTCTGTAGTTTCTGAATGGTTTCCACTAGGCAGAGGAAAAATCAATCCTACAGTAACATTTGCATGTTAAGAAGTTGCTATAAATTAGTGTGTGCTTAAATACTGTCGAGCTTGTCAAAAAGAAATGGCACATAGTACTTAAGATGTAAGATTTCTTTTTTAAGTAGAGAATATTGTTGGCATTAATAATCATTGCTTTATTGTGAACCCCACTACTTTTCCTGTTCTTTCTTTTCTGCATCCAAGCTAGTAGATTGCTTCTAGAACTTTCAGTGAATTCCATTTGGATTTTAAATGGCAGCTGCTGCTGATAAAACTGTTACTAAAGGCAAGACTCAGTGCATTGGGAGGGCTAAAGGGCAATTTAAATATCATGAGTTTCCTTTTCAAAAGCCAGATTGCTGAAGTCTCTAGGCAGGAGTTTGAAGTTAAGTAGTTTAATACCTGGGGAAAATGAGTATCATTTCTGAGGACAGCCCTTGCCATCAAGTCATGTCTGTATTCATCACAGCAACACACTAATGCACATAGAATCAGTCATACTCTTTATACTTGAGCTGTAAACTCACTCTAGGCCTAAGAGTGCTAGAGCATCTTATAGTCCTTTTGCCTCTGCCTCTTGAGTGCTAAGATTGCAGGTGTCTGTGAGATCATGCCCAGCTCTTTTTAATGCAATTCCAAAGAAACAATTACAAACTAGTTTTGGTTCATTTTAGATAAAATGTATGTTGCTCTCTTTCTTCTGGGTCCGGCTCATTCCTGAAAGGTTCCATAGCTATTTCAATTATTTTTCTTCTTTTTGAGTAGGGGATATTGACTTTTTCTTCAGTGCTTTCAAAGTTCTGGATGTACACAATATTGATGCGCGATGAGATAAACACAAGAAGTCAATGTAGGAATGAGCTGTGGTCAATGACATGTAACCTCACTCAGTTAAGCATACCAGACATACTTACTGTCTCTCCAAATGCAATGGACCAAAGAGTGCTTGCTCCAGTGGTGACCCTTGTATCTCATGTGTGCACAGCACCACACCGTTCACTCATCCATTTGCGTATTTCATGAAACATGCATCTGCACCAGTCAAAGAACTCGGATCTATAACACATTCCACAGTGAACAACAGAGAAAGGGATCTGCTGAGGGGGCATAGCCTCTGGCATTAAACAGACACAAATGATACTACATAATTAAAAACAGACTCAGTGATATAAGCAGATGGGATGCGGCCTACAGGGTGCTCAGCAGGCAATTCCTTCCAGCCTCATGTCAGAGAAGCCTTTCTCCAGGAAGGAAAGTCATTCTGGTCTTATGGATCATCGTGAGGCTGTGGCATTGACTCATTTGAATGGAAGAGTCAGCTAGACCAATTCAATCCCAGCAATCCCAGAGGCAGATGAATCTTTGTGAGTTCAAGGCCAGTCTGGTCTACAGAGTGAGTTCTAGGACAGCCAGGGCTACAACAGAGAAACTCTGTCTCGCAAAAACAAACAAAACAAAACAACAACCAAAAAATATTCTTTCACTTATATTAGATGTTGAAGAATATGGCAGAAAATGAAAAGCAACTTAAAATCTTTTTGCCCAGCTTCCCATTTACTGAGCTTATAGGCGTGTGATATCATGCCTATTTAGGGAGAAGTTTAAAAATATTTGTTGATGGTCTGGAGAGAGAGTTCTGTGGATAAGTCACTTACCATGCAAGTGTGAGGACGGAGTTTGGATCCCCAAAACCACATAAGTGCCCCATGGGTATGGTGGCCCTTTTGTAATTCCAGCCTGAGAATGCAGAGACGGGATCTTTGGAGAAAGCTGGCTGCCTAAACTAGCCTATATTGGTAAGTTCTGGGTTCAACTAAGAGACTTTGCTTCAATGAATAAGGTAAAGAATGTTTGAGGAAGACTACAGGTGTTAAATTTGTGCTTCCACATACATTCACCCAAATACACGAGAACATGCAAACACACATGCGCATATACCATACATACATATACGGCAACAAACTGTTTTCTTGTTTATGTGTTTTTGTGTTTAGTTAGTGGTGTTAGGATGGAATCTTGGGTTTCCAGCCTGCTAGTAAAGTACTCTACCACATGTCCAGCACAGAAACATTATTTAAACAGAAGGTACTTTCTACTCTGAGCAAGGTGGCAGAAGACAGTTTTTGGAAGGGAGAGATGGCTCTCTGGGTTGAAGAAGACCTTGTGATGTCAAATAGAATCCTTAGTGGTATTTGTAGGCTCCTGTCATTTGTAGGTACCTGTAACAAGGCAAATATACTCTTTCTTTAGGGACATATCCTAGTTCTACAAGTAGGCATTGAGGTATAAAGCAGAAGTTAAAATGTGTAAATATGTTTTATGATATCAACTCAGTCGACTCAACATCAGAAGGTGACTATGTTCCTTGGAGGAGTCTTTAAGACACAAGACAATATGTCGCTAATTTCATTAACTTTAGGTGAAGGGAAGCATAGTCAATGAGATCTATGTTGTCTGTATTCAAGTGAATAGTGACATACAAACTTCATTCATTCAAAACTACCCCCTTACTATTATGAGTCTGAGGCCATTCAGAGATTCACCAGCCTAACCATGAATGCATTTTAATAAACAAGAGGCTTATTAACTCCTACCCAGGATCATGGTTACTGGCCAGGTCCATACCTAAGACTCATGTTCAGAGTATGGCCCTGAGTTACATTAGTCAGGGCTTGTAAAGGTAGAACTCATAAGACTATGTACTTCCTACCTTCATGCAATCAGAGGCAAGCGTACACCCTGTCTACATACTTTCTGCCTACATGTGATCGAGCACATCCCGTGAAATTGGGTCAGAAATTCTTGTTTACAGAAGCAAAAACATGGGGTTCGTTATCTTACATGAGCAATAGCCCCCAACATTCCAGGAAGCTACCTGTTCTTGGACAAGTGGGGCTTATCCCCACTTAGAGAAACTTTTATATTATAAATCTCTTAAGCTCAGTAATTTAAACTTAAAACACAGAGTTGGCCCATCACACTATCCCATCTCCTTGCAAATCTCTACTTCCCCGAGCTTACAACTTGTGAAGTGACAGCTACAACTTTTTTGGAGCCAACCTTTTTGGAATTCTGCACTGTCTTATTCATTCTCCATGATGGATTCACTAGCAAGTCTTGTCAGCTCTACCATGACAAAGCCTCTCCTGCTGCTGCCTGTGTTACTCATCTCACCATTATGAGCAAATACCTGAGCATATAGCTGACAGATGTGACATAAGAGAGGCAGGATTTATTTTGGCTCAGGGTTTAAGAGGGTATGCAGTCCACCACGGCAGGAAAGGCATGGTGATATTCATGTTGGCGGAAGCTTTTGGCTAGGACTCCTCACATCTTGGCTAACCAGGAAGCAGAGAGCTTCCTCTTCCAGTGAACCACTTTCTCCATAGAGGCCCTGCTTCCTAAAGGTTTCATAACCTTATAAAACAGCACCAGAAAATAAGAGCCACAGGGCTGGGGAGATTTCACAGTGGGCAAAGTTCTTGCTGCATAAGCATAAAGTGTGAGGATCTGAGCTCAGGTCCCCAGCGCTCCTGAAAAGGTCCAGGTGTGACGATGCATGCCTGTAATCTCGGTGTTGGAAGCAGAGCCTGGAGGATCCAGTGGGCTTGCTAGGCAGCTCATCTAGCCAGTTGATAAACGCCGGGTTCAATGAGAGGCCTTGCCTCAATAAGTAAAATGTAAAACCACCGAAGAAGACACCTGGCACTGACTTCTGGCCTCCAGTCATTCCCACGTACACACACAAATACCTTTGTGAAATAAATCTCTCTTGTAGAAGGCCTTGAAGGAAACTTCTACACTCTTGTTTCAAGGTTTTGATTTTTCGATGCCACTGAGGTAAAACTGAAAACAACCTGAAGTAGAAACAGTCCCACAGTTTTTTTGTTTTGCTTTGTTTTTCTTTTTGCTTTTTTTTTTTTTTTTCCTGGTAAGGAAGGGAAGAGATAGTATCCCTGGATTCCTGGAGGCTTTGAAATGTAGGATCCTCTTTGAAATTCATTGCTGTGCTTGGCTCTGGTGAGGAGGAGCTGATTGATTGCAAGACAGAATTTTATGGTTTTGACAACTGTTTGGTGGAAATAATTAGTGTCTTTAACAGCAACAGTCAACCATGTGCCTTTGCTTACACTCTGTCCCCAGAAATTAAAACACATTTTATAACGCTTGCTAGAGGATGAAGAGAATAGAAAATATCATGGATTTCAAATGTACTTTGTCCTTTTAGATTTTCTTGATTTCTTTGAATTTAGGTGTTTAGGATTTTTATATGATGAAGATGTGTTACATCCTATAAAACAGTCCTTTTATATAATTCAGTCATCTGCTGTAGAGGGGACGTATGTTGTTGGGACCCCTGAAATATGTGGCAAAGCCATGCTGTATATCAGGACACTGGGCCTTGGGTCCTGACACTTTACTGGCTCCCATTTCCTATGCAGGACAGATAGGACTGTTTGAGGTATTTTATGCTTCCTTAGTTAAGTGCCATAAATTTCAGTGAACTCTTTCCCTCTCTTTTCCTTGTCTCTGTGACAATGTGTTTATGTTCTGAAAGCCATCTGTTCAGCTTTATAAGTTAGGTGGCGAGGCAGCTGCGAGGTGCAGTTATTGGGGTCCTTCTTATGAGTGAGCGGGAATGCTGTGTCCAGTGCAGTGTTTGGTTTTCATGAGTGTTAACCTAGAAGAAGTCTCCGAATTTTCGATTTTCTCATTGCTTCGGCTCCATGCCTCTCATCCAGTCCCCCATCTTGCTTTGATTGCTGAATATTTTCATTCTCTTATGTGATTATCCGGAGCTTGCTTTGCTTGCAAGGCTGTTCTTCAACGGATTAAGTTACCAAAGGGTTTTCTCTGAATCTCTCTATTGTGCTATTTTGATTCAATAAGAGTGGATTTTATTTAAACTTCATCCAATTTTATTTTGATTCTTGAAGAGCTGAAATCATCTTTATTGCCTTTCGGCGTTGTGCTTTGCTTGCCTTCCGTCTGGCACACATGTCCTCTGGTGGACACGTTCCTTGTGGTCTCTGCGCGTCTTGCTGCGAGGCCTCCTTTGATCTTATGTCTGTCTTTATTTCACTGGTCTGCACGGTGTGTCTGCCTCCTGGTACTGCTTTGCGTTTCATTAGCTTTCCTTCACTTGCAGTCCTCTGTCGTCGCAAGGATTTTAATGTGTTTGCTACCGTTGTTATTCTTTGTTGCCCTTAGTTCGAACGTGTGTTCAGTTTGGCTTCAGGTATTTTCCGTGTTTCTGTTTCTTCTGTGGAGCATCAAAGGGTGCAGGGGTGTGATGGTGAACGAGGAACAGGTGCACTTTTCAAAACAGACATTTCAGCTTTCCAACCTTGTGAACTCTCCCCCCCCCCCCCCAATCCTTTCTGCCTTCCCTGACTCAAAGCAAATGTCTGAGTTCCTTGGAGCCTAACCCAGCCTGGCCGAGCTGCACGTACAGTGCCATTTATTGTGTTTCCAAAAGAGAGTAGATTGTAGGAGACGTTTCAGTATTTTCTGAAATTCTCACCAGCTCATCCACAGGTGTCACCAAAGCACCACACCAACGAAGACGACAGTTGCCCTTGAGACTTAGTGGCACAGTAACTGCCTGCCTGTTGTGGTTTATCTAGCGTCTTCCATATGGGTAAGAGAGTGGAACTCACACATAAAAGATACAGTTATTGTCTCAATGAACTCATCATATTCTGAATGGTGAGCCAGATGCATTGTGCTCTGGAAGGCATTGTGATGGAGCATTGCCTCTGATTAGAACTGACCAAGTAGAAAAAATGTATAAGAGGGTTTGGAGACAGAAACACTGGTATGGACAACAGAGAAGTACACTGGGGATTTGGTTTGGCATCTGTTCTGCTCATGCTCTTCTGCCCAACTGGAGAGTGGGCAGCACAGAGCCCCTTTGGCAGAAATGGGGTGTAGCAGCATATAACCCCGGTCCGTCGGCTTTGTCTTGTAAATGGCAGGCTATTTAAAGGACCGACTATCCAGATGGGATCTTTGTTGATATTTAATGTACCCTTGGAGTTTTCCTAAGAACGTGGTTCACACTTGTTGCATTTAGGTCCTACCAAAAAAGGCTTAGCTAACAGGACAAATGGTACAGAAGTAGCATCATGAGTTTTTCCTGCAAACATTATTGTTTTCATGTCAATGTTATTTATATGAAAGAGAAGACATGGTGAAAACCAAACATCTTCCTTTTGAACAACTTCCAGACTCCAGATGAGAGATAAATCGTTAGATGTTTAATAGGCATCTTGTATCTCACATTTCACAACCAAAATCTTATTTCTGATTTGTCTCCTCACCTACATGCTTTCTCTTTGTACTAACCAACTCAGTTATGATGTAATCATTTAATACACTGGCAAAAACCTTGGAGTCAATATTGCCACCTTTCTGCCTCCCATGCTTCACCTTTAGTCTATCTGATGGCCGACTCTGTATGTGGACAGTTATGTATATCTTTACATATAACTAGTGAGATCTCCTTCTTTCTACTATACTATGTGAGAATCTCCATTTGTATGCACTGAACTTACAGAACTAGGCTTCTGCTCTTTCTAATTTCATCCTTGGCCACATTGTACTGCCCTGGCCTCACCCCACTTTCAGAGAGAGACACTCTTTCAAAAGCTGTATTTCATCTCACTAGATTCTTGCTCCAAATACTCCAAAGATTCCTGACCTCAGATAGACTGAAACTGAAAGACTCTAGTCCACAAGGCACCGCATCATCTGGCTCTTGGCTCTGACTTCATCAACCGCTTTACTCTGATTATGCAGCCCTGTTCGCCATTTCAGCTCCTGGTATACCCCTGCCTCTGGCCTTTCCGATCACTGGCCTCCTTGCCTAGAACACTCTTTCCTCTAGTGATTTTGAAGCTTACTTACTTCCTTCAGACCTCTGATTAAATGTCATTTAACCAGAAAGACTTTCTTTGGTTATACATCCCACATATACACCATAATTCTTTCCTTCCTTACATTTAAATTAAAAAAATAATTTTAGGTATATGGGTGTGTATGCCTGTGTGTATATCTGTGTACTTGGATGCTTGGTGCTCAGGGAGGTCAGAATGGGGTGGTGAGAAGAAGGTATTATTGGATAGCCTTTGATTAGAGTCACAGTTTTGAACTGCCACCTGGGTCCTGGGAGTCATTCTGGGTCCTCTCGAAGAACAGTCAAAGCCCTCAACCACTGAACCATCTTTCCAGTGCTCCTTCTTGACATTTTATTAGCAAATTTGCGTAGTCTCTCCCAGAATCCAAACTCAATTAGAACATAATTATTTTTGTCTGCTTACTATTTCTTTGATCTCTATCCTAGAACTGTCGCCTAGAATATCCATAACCAGTAAATATCGCTGGTATGTAAATATATTGAAATTAAAGTTTAACCTGGAATATAAAGAAGCAGCTTTGTTGTGCTGGATGTGTTAAATCAATAAAAATTGACATTAGTTTTTAAATTTTTACTCTCTAGTTAAAGCTTATTTGAATTTGAAGGCAGTACTACTATTTATAATTTTAAAATGTTAAGTTACTGGGATATAACATTAGAGGTTTAGTATATATATCTTGAGTCAGCTGATGACCTTCCATAACTAAGAAACCAGTAAATAATTCCTGCATTAGCACTCTGTTTTCATGCAACTACTTCAGGACTCAGTGTTTTATTTTGCTCATGGCATCTGCCCTGTGTAAGGACTCGAAAAGTAGATGTGTCCATCAGAATTCTCTCCCTGTACTCTGGTTCACAGTGAGGTCAAGAACTCTGCGGGACAGTGGAGCTCTGGGTTTGCCACTTAACTCTCCTCCAGAATGTGGGGTGTGGAGTGAAGGGATGATGAACAGGATATTGAATGTAAGAACAGCAAAGGTCCTTCAGATGAGACACGAGTTCCCTAGGACAGTGCCATTAATCTACTTCCCATTAAACTTGGAGCAGAAGTATCAAACACAAGCACATAATAATAATAAGCTACTAATATATGCAAGTAATAGCTATGTGCCCACTTAGCTGCATTTCCATTTGTCTTTTAATGTGAATGGTACCCAGAGGTGCACAAGCCTTTGCGTGATATCCATCGAGGATTTTAAAAAATTTATAGATGACATTCTGCCCCCTAGTTCAGGATTATTGTCTTTTAATCACGAGCATAGTTTTTAAATTAGACAGTTCACTCGACTAGAAAATAATTCTCTGGAAAAGGAAATAATGATGCACTCTTGGGGAGGGCATGTAGACTATTACAGAAATTACAGAAAACAACATGGAGATTCCTACAAAAGTATAAATCATTACTGTATAACGCAGGAGTCACATTTCTAGGTATATACCCCACAGAGACGAATCACATCCCCAGAAAACATCTCCTCCATATTCAATGCTGCATGCTTTCCAGCTCAGCTAATAACCTTAGTGTCCATCACTGGATGCATAAAGGAAATGCACAGAAAAGTAACAAAAGAAATATCATTCAGCCTTTAATATGGGATGTTGCCATTTGATACAATGCGGGTGGAGCCAGGGAATACTGTGTTAAGTAGAATAAGCCAGACACTGTGGAAAAAAAAAAAAAGTCACACGATCTCATTTGTGTTTGAATTATAAGTTAAAAAGAGATCAAGCACATACAGCTAGGGAAGAGAGCGGTGTCACTATGGTAATTACAGAAGAAAAAGAAAAAAGTGGTGCAGGCTGGAGGGTGCAAAGGAGCAGATATGCAAGAGCAGCCCAGCTAGAGGCCTAGGATTCTGTCACAGAAGTGGGGACCTTAGCAGTTTTTGACACACAAAGTATGTGAGGTGAAAGGTGTGTTAATCTCCCTCCTTATGACAATCATTTTACTCCTGTATGTGTAGACTTCAGATATCAAATATTTATTTTTTAAAGGAAGACTCCTGACCTAGAAATATTCACCTTCATTTGAAATAAATGCATTTCTGTTTTCATCCATACTTCAACGTCATGGCCCCAGTCTTATCCTCTTTGATCTAATTTCTTCCTGCCTGAAACTTTCTAAAGAGAATTATTTCAACTAGAGACTCTCCCAGTGGTTATTTCCCAACTGAATTTGGGTGTTATATCCGAGCTGAATTTTGAAAAGTTTGTTTATACGGCATGGGGTTTTCTGCCTCTTGAATCCTGAGACAGTATCTAACTATGCAGCCCATGCTGACCCGTAACTCAGGATCTTCATGCCTCTGCCTCCTAAGTGCTGACGTTCTAAGTGTGTATTGTCACACCTGTGGAAGTGATGCTTTAGTATTTCCGTATATGTTTAGGAAGCTTTGAAGAACTGATGACTGATCCACAAAATTTCTGTGGTGGACTGAATTGATAGGAAAATGAATTGTTGTTTCTTTATAATATAAAACCCAAACAGTAGATTAACATGTCACTGTATTTAATCAGTACGTACGGCTTATCGAATATATAAGTAGTACACATTAGACTGATAATTTCTCTGGGAAAATAGGATGATATTGCAGTCTGAATGAGAAACACTATGCTTGCTCGTCCCCCTTCCTCCCTGCTGTCCTCTCCCTCCCTCCGTCCCCCTCTCTCCCTTTTGCTCTTCCTCTCCCTCCATCTTCCTCTCTACTCTCCATTTCTCCTTGTCAGGGTCCAAAATGGCTCAAAAGAAATTTTAAAAAGCCATATCAGAAGAGATATCACGTTCTGTGATTTGTCTTTGCTTCCCCCAAAGCAAATGGATTATTGACCCCATAATTTCTTTCAAATATGTTAGAGCATATCTCACTGACAATATATATGTGTATACATTGCTTATTGGGCCCATCCTCCAAAGTTTACTCCAACCCCCAACATAAATCGGGTATAAACAGAGTATGCCTTAGAGCATAACTCCCCGGCCTCCCTCAGCTTCCTAATCACTTAGGCTCATTTTCCTTCCTATTTCTCCCTTTCATTCGTCTCTTCAGCCAGCAGGAATGACAGATTTCAGTTCTTATAACTTGAAATCGATTCTGGAAGCTTCTCTGCTCTTCAGACCTTTGGGCCCTTGAGCTTCTTGAACGCTCAGAGGTTATTCAGAAATTGATCTTACAGTCTTGTCATATCTTTAGTGATCGTTTTTGTTTTATGTCTGTCAAGTCTGGGTCATAGCAAGCACCAAAGCTTGTGGCTGTTGTTATTTCGTATGTGGGATTTTTAGCCTCAGCAGGTGCGATGAGAGAAGGAGGCCAGAGCAGATGAAGGTCAGTTGCCCACAGTGGCTGCACCCCTGGCTGCACATCTGCACATGATCCCCAAGTTTGAGCCATTATTATCTACCTCAGCGATGGTTGGGTATGCCTTCAAAATTTGACAGTTTCAACCAAATTCTAGATTATGTCTTTTTGAATTAAAGTCTATTAATTCCCGGTTTACTAGCTTAAGTAAGTTGTCTGTTCACAGCTCATCATCACAAACAAGCAAACAAAAACTTAGAGGTTATTTGCCTTGTGTCTGCCTTCTTTAGAAGAAGCAAAGAATTTCCCATAGTGCAAAGAGTTTCCTCAGATTACAAAATGCCATGTTGCTGTTGGGTTGAGCATAAACTTTGTGGATTTAGATTCCGCTCATGTTTATGGGCCCAGGTGTTGTGAGGCCTTGAGGTTCTGATGTGAAACTCAAAGGTGTGTTTAACAGCTATTTGAGAGCTGGCAGGATGACTCTGAATGAAGGCACTTGCCACGAAGACCGATGACCTGAGTTTAATACCTGGGTCCCACACAGTAGAAAGAGAAAACTGATGCCCACAGTTGTCCTCTGACCTCCACGAGCATGCCATTGCACATGCCCCCAAAATAAATAAACATAATAAGAATTAAAAGCTATCTGAGCAAAAAGGTCACATCATGGAACTACATTTATTTTGGAGAGTGAGGCTTTTTTTTTTTTAAAACCGTCTGTCCCAGTGTCTCCGCCACCTTGCTCCTGAACAAAGGAGGTCCAGACAGGCCTCCACTCTTTAATATCTACTTTTCAAATAAGCAGCATTTTCATTCTTTTTTTTTTTCTTAGAAATTCCTTTCTGATTGTCAAACTGAGATTCATTGTTCTAAAACCCAAACCCAAACCCATCTCATTAAGTTCTTCCACATGCATTTGTTGGTAAATTCGAAGCGTTGGGAAATAATGACAACCATTTTATTCTGCTGTGTCCTGAACTCATGGCTGAAAAATTTCTCTTTGTTCTGGATTTACAAAAAGTGACGTTTTGAGAGCAAACGAAACCCGAATAATGTTCTCAATTCACATCACATCTACAGCCAATAAAACCTTTTTCTTCTTTAGCAATGGGACTTTGGCCATTTGCTAACCTTTGCTCAGATGGGGTCTTCAAAGTCTCCACTCTGTCTTTGTGTGAGCCCTGCACTGTGTTGTCAAGAGGAGGTGATTCTTCTCCAGCCTCCCCGCTTAACCTCACAGCCTTCAGCGTTGTTATTTGGTGTGAGAATGATGCTTGCTTTACACAGGTGTGAATGTTAAGAACGACCTACAAAGCAGCATGCATTCCGAGGGCATTTAACGGTATTCATTCCCTGCCCCGCACTCTGGGTGTGTTTCCTAAACTGAACCTATTTATACTTTCCCCCTTCATCATCAGTGCATTTCTTTGCTCTGATCTTTGTATAACTTTAGCAATTTCCCTCCTTTCTTTCCTGTTCTTTTTCTGCCTTTTCACTTTGGGTTTTAAAATCTTCCTAGCTACCTACTTCTTTATTTCAGTTTTATATTCCTTAGTTTCGAGAATTAATATTTAGGGCCTAAGAGATGTCTTTGTGGCCAAAAGCACTTATTGTTCTTGAAGAGGACCCAGGTTGAATTCCAAGCACCCACATGGTGCCTCATAACCATATGTAACTCCAGTTGCAAGGGATCCAACACCCTTTGCTGACCTCCATGGGCATTGAACACACAAATAGTGCACATATAAAGGCGCAGGGAAGATATTTATATACATAAATAAACCTAAAAAATAAAAACATAACATTTAGTTAGAAATTATTGAGACCAATGGTGTGTGGAAGAGCTTCACGGTACGTGGGAAGAGACATTTTGGTTTTACAAATATTGTATTATATTCCAGATGGAACATGAACTGGTCCTTTGGTCAGCTTCCAGATCTCCAGTAAATAAATCCTTACCAATATGAAATAAAGTCGATTCACTCTCCTGTGTTCTATTGTTGCCTTAGGAAAGTGAAAGCTTTTGTTTTGTGGCATTACTGTTATGGAAATGAAGAACCCTGAAACTCAATCTCCTTGGGTCCAAAAAGTACTGCACCTTTATGACAACCCTTCTGTACTCAGCTGATAAACGTGACCACTAGCCTAATGAAAGGCCACCATATTGGCTTCTATTTTTATAAGTCGTCCTTGCCTGTTGTAGTTGGACTAGCATCTTGCTTTTGTAATAACTGGTTCATGCAAGGAATCTCAAACAAAGAATATTTATCTTTCACGGAATCATTTATCATTTATTTAATTTTTTTTGAAAATTTTGCACATGAGTACTGTATTTACATTGTTCTATCCCATACTTGATTCCCTCCAGTTCTTCCCGTACATCCCTACTCTCTCTCAACTTCAGGATCTCTTCTTTAAGCATTGTTGTACATATATATGTATATACATACACTCCCACACCCCATGGCCTTCTGGGTCCATTTGGTATACACACATGCATGTACACACACACACACACACACACGCACACACACACACACACACACACACACACACACATACACACACACATCCTTCTGAGTCCACTTAGTGTTGCTCATAATATATTTATGTGTGGAGGTGACCACTTGAGTTTAGATAACCTTTCAGGGGGTTATCTCACCCCAGGAGAAGATTGATTCTCCCTCTTTTATCAGCCATTAATATCATTAGATTTTCATCTAGGGATGGGGCCTTGTGAGATTTCCTCATCTGGATTGGGATGTTAGCCCATGTTTTCATTGTGTAGGTCTTGCATTGAGTTCTTAACCTAAATTTTTAAAACCAGCCCTCCTAAGTTTCAAGACAAGCATTCATGTAGTGTAAGAGCAATGCAGAAGGAATACTCATGCCTCTTTCCAAAAATTATCATTTGATTTTTCTTAGTTGATTCCCCTGAACTTTAGTGATGTTTCTCGGAGTCCTAGTGGGATTCTGAAACTTTTTTATCACACTAGTTATAAAGCAGATAACGAAGCTTTCTGACCACCCAGGAACTTTCTACTAAGTAATTCAGGGAAATGAGGATAATCAATGAAGGCATGATGAGAAACCGCAGGGCTTGGTGGAGCACACTTACCCTGCAGTGACTTGCCAACCCACACATACCCAGGACTAAATTGGATGCTTCTATTTCCTTGCTGTTTTAACAGTAGCTGATGGTTCTCTTTGAAGGGCAGCTCTGAACAATTGAGCACATGAGGATGCATAGCTTTTTAGAACTGTGCGGCATGGTCAGCAGCTTGCGTGGGCACAAACCTGGAACTGTGGTGCATAGACTATGAGCTGCAGAATCTGTGCTAGCACACTGTTTCTTAAAGTCCCTTTGTGAAATATATTTCCAAAATATTTTATGATGGTTAAACTTAATTCCTTGCATAAGAACTTAAAGTTTGTATGACAGAGGATTTGAATATAGTTCTTTTTTCTTTCAGGTAAGTAAGTAGAAGTTTTTAAGTAATCTTTAAAATTATATGAATAGGTTCAAATAAAAATTAGTGAAGAAATTACTAGTTTAAATTGCAGAGAACAAGTTTTGGGGGTTTTAGTCTACATCATTAATTTATGCATTTAATTGGAAATGCTCTACATATATATCCTGGACCATCTCCCTAATTGACTGAAGGGCTGGCTGCCCAGGACCATCATGGCTCCAAGAAAGCAATTCTATTATCATTTCTCTATGCCTGCCCTGCCCAGAACTTATGGACAGTCATAATTATTGTTAATAGCTGGAGAGACTTACTGTGTGGTAGGCAAAGCAGCAAGCTGCACATTTGCTGATGAGTAGTCGCTGAGAGTAGAAAGGTAAGTGAATGTTCATTGCTTCCAGCTTCCTCTGCCCGCCCCACCCCATTCCCAAGAAAACCTTTTACTCAGCAAGAGCAGGAGCATGGATATTTATGGTGATTTCATTATTTTTTCCTCATGGGTAGGTTTTGATAATACTCCTAATAACCCTTCACATTAAAACGTGTAAATTGAGTTGATAATCTTAACCAGGACTTCTTTTTGAAGAATTTGAGGTTTAATCATAGTTTAGCAAGTTTATAGCAATTTCAATCCAAATAAAGATCTTGATAATCTCTCTTTGATGCCATGTCTGGACTTTAGATGCAATTTGTAACAATATCATAATAGGAATTCACTCAAGAGCTGTTAAAAAGAATCCCCATCAACCTAGGATCATTATCATCTGGAGAATGTGGTACAGTTTTTAATCTGCTAATCATTAAACTTCTTTAAAGTATTGATTTCATGCACCATTAGAATGCACTTGCCATTTATAAAATATTAAACTCAAAACACCCAGGAATTAGATCCGCTTTTTTTCTTTTATTATAAAAATTGATATGAATAAATAAACCTGTTATAGATATATGCTCCACCTGATCAAACTAAAATGGCGAGCTATTATGAGTTTACCTGCACATGTATCACACACATCTTTTTTCTAATGAACTATATGCAATGCCCTCACTCACAGCTCATTCACTGATGATATTTTAAATGTACAGACATGAAGAGAAACTCACATAAGCACATGCCTTTTGCTTGTTGGCTTGTGGGCTTTTTTAAAATGTAGATTTTATGTTTGTCTAGAAATCAGAGTTCTTCAAGAAGGAAGTTATGTTTTTGTTTGTTTCTTTTTTGCGTCGGAATCTTGATATGTAGCTCAAGCTTCCCTGAAACAATCTAAGCATCTCAGGTTGGCCCTAAATCATTGTC